>OX393549.1:91847080-92363358 GCA_947650365.1 Chamaelirium japonicum | reverse complement strand
ACACTAGATCGCGTGTTTGCTACGCTCTTTGATTGACAAACTGTTATTGAATTGTTCAACAATTTTTTTTCCAATTCATCACTTTCAAAAGGGATTTTTTCAAAATAATATTTAAAAATAAATATTTGAATTCAATAGTGTTTGATTGAAAGTATTTATCAGTTTAGCGCTTTGACAGCCACGTGGCATGTCAGTGCCGTAAAGCAAGTCGCACTTTTTTTTTTTTTTGTTTCATGTAGAACCCGATATTTGGATTACAGTATTTAAACCCGGTATTCTGGACACCAAGTTTAGCCGAAGCCCCCTTATTCCATTCCCATACTTAGCCGTTTTCTCGTTGGATTTCAGGTAAACCCGGTATCCATAATACCGGGTTTAAACCCTGTAATCCAAATACCGAGTTCTACTTGTAACACAAAAAAAAATATCACAACTCGCTTTATGGCGCTGACATGCCATGTGGCTATCAGAGTGCTAGTATAGTAATTACTTTTGGTCAACGCTATTTGTTAAAATATTTTATTTTAAATATTATTTTGAAAAAAATCCCCTTTCAAAATGGAACAAAAAAACAAATTTCAATGTTTTGTTTCTTTCAACAATAATTCGTAAACCTACAAGATCGCTATTCTAACCTACTCCTAAATAAGGAAGTAGTTTACTAATGACAGAAATCTCTTATATCCAATTTTCTCTCGGTCATTCTCAATTCTCAAATAATTTTCTACGTTTAGCGCTAATTTTTGTCGGACTAGAATTTTGGTCATTGTCTAAACACATTAAACCAAATATATGAAAGGATCTCAAAAAACTTGTCACATACAAATCAAAGCGAGTCTGTTTAGCATGCCACACTTCTGAATTGCAATTAGTAGTTTAGTTTTTCATTAGCTATTTGATATAGAAAAATTCAAAACCAAAAATGCATTTCTAAACTGAAAGCTCCATAAAATATTATTTTTTTATATTAATTCATCCAAGAAAATAACAGAATAGTCATGACAATTTTCTCAAGTAACGGAACTATAGTAATTTCACCAATGCATCACACCTCTTGATCCGACCATCAGACCACAAGAGAGATATCAGATTCGAACGCCGATCGCCATAGTAGACTATGAAAGCCGCAAATGTAAGCCAAGCAATGTTCACCAGCACTTGGAACCACGTCCGGGCCCGGCGGACGGCCAGGAGTGGTGAGCGGGGTGTCTTCCATGATGCATCATCCTCGAGGAGGAGGAGGTCACCCATGCTCAGACTATGCTCCTGGCTGTGCCTCTGCCTCATGCTGCCGCAGGCGACCGGCGAACCCACCGACATTTCCTCTCTTTCACGGACACACAATAAACAAAAAACCCAAATCAAAGGAAGCCAAGCCCCTTCCGGCGGCCGATTCCAGGAACTTAACTATCCGAAATCATTGCCCTCTAACCAAAAACAGTGTTTTTGGATATCAAAGCATTAAAATCCTTTTTCTTTTCTTTCTTTCTTTCCCCTGAAACAAACAGTTGGGATTGCAAGAAAGGACTATATCAATGAAAAGGCTACATCAAAAGCTCATTTGGAAGACAGAGAGAGAGAGAGAGAGAGAGAGAGAGAGAGAGAGAGAGAGAGAGAGAGAGAGAGAGGAGAGAGAGAGAGAGAACCCAAATCAAAGGAAGCCAGGCCCTTCGGCCGGCCGATTCCAGGAACTTAACTATCCGAAATCAATGACTTCTAACCAAAAAAAGGGTTTTTGGAGATTAAAGCATCAAAATCCTTTTTTTTTTCTTTCCTTTCTTTCCACTGAAACAAAGAGTTGGGATTACAAGAAAGGGCTATATCAATGAAAAGGCTACATCAAAAGCCATTAGAGAGAGAGAGAGAGAGAGAGAGAGAGAGAGAGAGAGAGAGAGAGAGAGAGAGAGAGAGGGTACTAACAACTAGGCCTTGACAGGGGCAGACTGTTCTTTGCAGGCTCAACACAACAACAAATCCACCAAACTTGTACAAGGAAACGAGATTTGAGAAAGAACCCAGATGGCAAAATGCGGCCTTTCTTCGATTTCATTAGGGTTTAGGGGCTCAAAAGGGGCACACAAGCGACCATAGAGAACCTACAAGAGCTCTGTCGCAACACAAAACAGAGGCTTCGATCTCTGCTAAAGGGGTACTATATAATACTATTTATTACCTGGTCCTCCCTGCTTTTCATGAGGGAAGAGAGCGCCAATTCCTTTCGTGTCTCCTGCTCGGAATCTTTCATTCCGGATTTTATACGGGGGAGAAGCAAGTATCCACTCACCATTGGTAAGTCTTAGATCCAGTAAGGGCAGAGATAAATAATAAGAGTGGAAAGACTTGAAATTAGGAGATCCTACCTAGGAATGGCAAGGGGTCGGGTTTGGGTTTGGGTTTGTCCATCTCGATCCATCCGCTAAGAAATATCATATCCCAGATCCATACCAAACCCGTGACGGGTTTGAATGATCAGTCCCAAATCCGTCCCACTCACACTAGTAAAAATCCAAATCCGCTCCATCCCGCCCCATTCCAATTATGTTTATGCAGGACAAGTCCAAGTTAGTTATATATAATTTGAACTAAATTTATTTTCATTAAGAGAAGAAATGAACATATTGAGATCTAAATTTATTATAGCATAAAACAACAGTTTCAATATTTTTGTTAAATATATATACGTTGAATGAATTAAATATATGCACTACAATGAAAATGTATAACTTACTACAAATCTGCAATCAGTTAAACACAATGAACATATTGATAATTAAATCAAATATGTTCTAGATTTTAGAAATTTTATAAACAAAAGGGCATGAGCTGTATTATCTTCTTAAATATAATATTGGTACAATATAAATAGGATACTAAATTTTATCCTAGTAAATTATTAAACACTAAAATAAATAACATATATGTAATCGGGTCGGGTTGGGTCGGGATAGGCCTAATCTTCGACTCTGTGCTAAACCCGATTGGTTTATTTCGTAAATTTCAAATCCGCCCAAATCCAACTACTTCCCAAACCCAACTCAATAGAATCAGGGCGGGTCGGGTTTTCCATTTAGCACGTCCCATTGCCATCCCTAATCCTACCCTGCCCATACCTAGGGGTGGTAATGGACTCTGAAAACTTTATTGAAACCCGATCCGAAACATTGGATATTGGTACAGATTTTGTACTCGAAATATGGTTTGGGTAGAATATAGGTATAGAAACTCTACCTGATAAACTTTTGGGCATGGATATAGGTACATCAATACCCATACCCGATTGTCCCTTGTGTATACTAAATAATACAGTTCGACTCCAAACTCATGGTCATATACCCAAATTCTCTACTAAAACCATTGCAATAAGAAACCAAAAGAGCTTCTTAACATTGCATTGTGATACCTTGATTTTTCTCCTCAAATAATTGAATATATGATGGAGAAAAATAAACAAAATTATATCCAATTCCTACCCGAAACCCGAGCCAAAACCCGATTGGGTATGGATCGGGTATGAACCCTCGGCTAACTTAATGGGTATGGGTTGGGCATGGACCCTGCCACACCCGAATGGGTATGGGTATGGATAGGGCGTACGGTCCGACCCGAACCCAATCGATTGCCACCCCTACCCATACCCATACCCATTCGAGTACAACAACGTCCATTTATCCAACCCATACCCATTCGTTTTTCGGATCTTGTTTTGGATATGAATTACATTTTTTTCTCTTTTTTTTATGTACCACATTTGCAATTGTTTGAGGAAAAAATCAATGTGGTACATTAAACTTTTAAGACGCTCTTAAGGCTTGTCAGTTATTATATTGGTTTTAGTAGCTAGGGATTGTGATAGGGTAGAATTTGGATAGGGATATAAGTATATTACATTAGTTTGGAGTCCAACGGCATTACCTAAGATACATAAGTTAGAAAGAAAAATCGGGATTTCGGGTATGGGTATTGAGGTACCCATGCTCATACCCAAAAGATAATCGGGTAGAATTCTTATATCCATGCCATACCCAAATCTTGTTTCAGGTATAAAATTTATACCCATATCCTAAGTTTTTGGTCGGGTACCCTCTAGGCTTTTAGTTTTTCAGGCTCCAATGCCATCCCTACCTAAAAGGGCATAAAAGAAAGAAAAAAAAGGTTTGGGGGGGAGGGGCACGCTTAGTGAGTCATCCATGACAAAAAGATCGGTTAAGCTAAAGGACTGAGAAATACCATGGACGAAATATCCTTCATTGTATTTCAAATTTTCTTTGCAATGCCATCGAGCCAGTGAACCACCGAACATAACCATCAAACTGCTCACTGGTGCCGGAGATGCTTGCCGCCGCCGAACCGAACCTAAAAATTAACCCTAAACTCAAGATCTATGGGCCATGAGATGAACCCTAGACCTGGGATCTAAACCGAACCTTAACAAAACCCTAAACCAAACCCTACCTATACCCACTCGTCTTCACTGCTTGCCAGCGCCGAGACGGTGGCGATGATCAGCTCGAGGGTCTGTTGGACCAGGGACCGGGGGGCACGGGGCGAGTGGTCGTGCTCAAGAGAGATGGAAGAAGAGAGTAGAAGAGGATAATTTCAAATTTATCAAAAAAGGTTGGGACCTTAGGCTAAACGAAACTTTAGCACATCTTGTTCACAACAACGATATGTTGTCAGGGACCACTCACACATTAATCCAAATTTTCTCCCCAGCCTCGATCCCCATTGGCAGTTATTTTAAGATAAAACTTTTTTTTTTTGGAAGTTCTTTTTTAAGATAAAACTTAATCCGCCATTTTTGTATCCTTGAGATCTTCACGCCCAATATTTTCTAACTACCATATTTTTCATCTCAAATTATTTGCTAAGTAGAGTTGATTTTATAAATGGGAATCTATACTAAGAAATTAAGTAGAGAATAAAGAAAATATACTGAATTTTTATTTGGGTTAATTGGTGACTAATCCCTGACATAAGAAATTGTGAACATATAGGACATCGAGATATCCCCTTTAACATTAGGTCCTTGATTTTTTTTGAGAAGCCCAAAATTATCCTCTGACCTCTTCTGCTCCCATCTCTCTCGAGCACAAGCAACAGGGTGGTGGCCGGCGGTGGTGTGTGGTAAGTAACGGTGGCGGAGGCAGCCACAAGCAACGGTGATGGAGGAGATCTCTACGAGCCCCCCCAACTATGAATCGCACACACCCACCTTCGGCAGACCCCTCCCGAGATGCAGCTGCCTCGGCGATAGTGAGCAGCGGAGACGAGAAAAAAAGCTTCGGTTTAGGTTCAATTTGTAAGAAATATTATACACAGAAGTATGCAATTGTCTCTATTATCGAGAACCATTAGCTTTGAAAACGATGAACATAGAGATTTTATGCAGAAGTGGTGGATCAAAACGTACCTCCAGTCATAACTTGCCGGGCGATGATCTTCCACAATTGAATTGATGCAGTCGAGTCTTTCTCTCGCAAGACCCTAATTACAATGAAGGGAGGGCAGGTGAGCGACATGATCTGATGATCCCGGGTGGAAGCCTTCAACTTCGGTCTTCTTGGAGACCGAAAAACCCGTGGAGACCTCGTAGAGATTGACGAGATGAGAGAGCGATTGCAAGACCTTAGGATCCTCTCTATCTATCTATCTCTCTCTCTCTCTCTCTCTCTCTCTCTCTCTCTCTCTCTCTCTAATGGATAGGTGAAAACCTCGGAGAAAAAGGGGAAAACGAAGCCCGAATCTCCTCTCCCTCTCTTCTCCTTTACAAACCCAGAAAACCCCAAAGAGAGGAGAGGGGCTGCACTCTCTCTCTCTCTCTCTCTCTCTCTCTCTCTCTCTCTCTCTCTCTCTCTCTCTCTCTCTCTCTCTCTCTCTCTCTCTCTCTGCTTTCCCGAAGAGAAGATAACAGAAGATAGGAGGAGGGGAGGGGGCCGGGGCTGCACTTGGCCGCTTGCCCTCTCTTCTAATTTCCTACGAACGGACAAACGATGGGAGGGGGGGAAGATTGCACTTTGTGATCTCTCTCTCTCTCCTCTAGGTTTCCATGCACAAGCACCCGCAAGAGAGAGATTGGCACCCCTCCCCCTTAAATCCTTGTAGACCACAAATTCTAATGTGTTTTCCCATTTCCATTGAGGGTCTCCTATGGGTTCGCATTTACTAATGAGGTGCGCTAGGTGTGACGCATGGCTCGTTCCACCGAAGTTGGGACCCGCACCCACTCAAGCCCTAAAATCTAATTCTGACACCTGTAGGATTAGGGTTGGTTCGAGATGTAGTGACCACGTACATACCTGTGATCCCGACTTATTACCCACTAGACCGATCGATTCCAAGACCGACTGGGTGAAGTCGAGCCAAAACCCAACACAGTTAGGTTCGATCTAGGTCTTGGGTTCATCCCATGGCCTGTAGATCTTAGTTTAGGGAGGTTCGGTTAGGTCCGGCGACGGGAGGTCCGTTTAGGTTCAATGACAATTCGGTAAAATTTTGATATGGTTTAGAGAGCATTTCGGTCCACGGGCTATATTTGTCCTGTAGCTTAACCGGATTTGTTGTCGAGATCCGCTCACCATCTCCCCCTTTTATTTTTAAGAAATAAAAAAACCCAAAAAATTGTATTACCTTCTAAACCACCGTCTCATCTCGACTTTTCTATTTCCATCTCCTCAAGTGTTTCGATTCCCCCTCCCTTCCACTTCCTTCGGTAACCAACTCCCACCCACCATCACTATCATATCTATAGGTGCGAACTTTTGAATAAGGAAATCCATATCTATGAAGAGGATGCGCCTACTGTCAATCAGAACCCCCCAAATAGATAAAAGGCCCTTGAATTGATTCATATGGAGGAGGGACAAGATATCCGTCTGGGATTGGTGATCAACTCTGCTTCCAAAAATAATATCTGATTTGTTGAGATTATTGTTTTGGCCAGAAAGTCTGCAATACTGATGGATGGAAAGCACACCTCCTTTTCTTTCTGGGCCGTATAGCTCTGCTTAAATTGGTTCTCCAAGCCTTACCAGTGTTTTATCTTTCTACGATGTGGGTTCTAAAGGCTATTATAGGTACCATTAAGCGTGAATTCCAACATTTTCTGTGGGCTAAGGGGGATGATCGACATGGGCTTCACGTAGTCAATTGGGTCGAGGTGTGTAAACCCCTCAATCATGGCGGCCTTGGTGTGCACTAGCTCCACCTACTCAAACATTCTCTCATGGGCATAAAGGTGTTTCAAGTGCTTACTGACCACGATAACCCGTGGGTGAACTTTGTCCGCCGTAAATATGATGTCCCTGATGATATAAGGGCTTGGCCTCGACCGAGAAAATGCTCATGGGCTTGGCGGGCCATCTCTGGGGTACTAGTGTAGTGCACGATCAGGTTATCTGTGTGGCTTCGGTCATTGCAACTTTTGATGTTTGGACTACGCCTTGGCTAACCACAACCCCTTTCTATCATGAGGTGCACACCCTGGATACTCTAAACCCATCCCCCGGCAGAGGGTAAAACTTTCAGCACATCCTGCATACGCTACAATCGTGGAGCCTACTGTGATTCAAGAGACATGGGATAGCAGGGCCCCTAGCATTTAGAGTGTGCGGATAGGCTTGGGCAACATATGCAGGATATGTTAGAGATTTTCAAAATTGTTTAATATTTAACTATTTTAGTTGGGATTCTTTCAACAAAGTTGTTGAGACTTTTTAATTAGTGAGTAACTAACAAAGAGGGAGATCATAGGTTCAAACCAGATGATATGCCAATTTTGGACAAATAATAAAACTTGTGCCTACGCGGCGAGGTGTTGTGCGATGTTGTGTGTATGTGTGTTTGGGTGTTTAGAGACACACTTTGCACTTAACATGACGCATCCGAACGGGCGGGACACCCGCTTGGGTGGTTGCAACCATCCGCCTGCGCAGATTGGCACTCATTGCCTTGCGAACCATTGCAACAGTTGGCTACCTAGGGGTGCCTCGAGCCCTATAGAACGAAGCTAGCCATTTTCAGCCCTATTTGCAATTCCGAACTACTCCGAATCCACTTCTATTTTCCTCTTTTTTCCTTTGTTCTCTGTCAGTGAAATCCATGTTGCGGATCCCTGATAGTGAGTTCTTCACCATTGTTGGATATAGTCTTACAAAGGCTGACGTATCCTGGGAGTGATTCGCGAGAACCCGACAACAATAAGTGGGCGCAAATAATGCTTTAAGAAAAGTGGATTATACGCGCTTCAGTCTTTGATTTCTATTGTTTTCTCTATCTCTATAATCCCGATCCACAAGTTGTCTAACAGGATGTGCTGAAAATTTTTCCGTCGCCCATGGCCGAGAAACCCTTCTGCGACAGAGGCTATTACGACTTGCAACAGCCAAGCCGTCGGAAAATCATATAAACAGCCTCCGTTAAAGGGTCGTTTTGTTATAGCGTTTATGCTCCACGATGAGTGGAGGCTACTGGGTGTTCAAGCCCTAGTCACATATGAGGGAGGTAGTGTTGGATTTAGTCCCACATCGTCTAGGCGCTAGGCGGTCGGTGGTGTCTTTATATATCTTCTGTGGATGTAATATCTACCCCAAACACACAAGATATTGTCTGCTTTGCCCGTGCCCGCACTGGAACTTCCAAGGGGGTCACCTATCCTGGTATTACTCTCACCCGAGCACGCTTAATTACGGAGTTCTTACGAAATCCATAGTGGCACACACTTTTAAAATGCATCTACTATGTTTAGGAGTGGAGATTATATAAGTAGCTCAGGATCTCCTTCTCTCCAGGCGATATGAGGCTAACTCGTGGCCTTGTACAGCTCACCTCACCTCATCCATCTTGGCATCACAGCCTCAGAAGTCTTGGCTCTTGGCTATTGGCCTATTGGATCGTGGTCGTCCAATCCACCCCCATAGGACTACACGTCCTCGTGTAGGGTTAGACCCCCCATTGCGAGGAGAACTGGCTATGGTATCATTTTGTAATATCTACCCCAAACACATAAGATATTGTCCGCTTTGCCCGTGCCCGCACGAGAACTTCCCAGGGGGTCATCCATTCTGGTACTACTCTCGTCCGAGCACGCTTAACTACAGAGTTCTTACGAAATCCGTAGCGGCGCATGATTTTAAAACACATCTACTATGTTTTAGGAGTGGAAATTATATAAGTAGCTCATGATCTCCTTCTCTCCAGGCGATGTGAGATTAACTCGTGGCCTTGTACACCTCACATCACCTCACCTCATCCATCTTGGCATCCCAGCCTCAGGAGTCTTGGCTCTTGGCTATTGGCCTACTGGATCTTGGTCGTCACAGTGGACCTCCCCTTACAATTTGGATTTTGAGATTTTGGGATGAGAGGGTATCTCTTACAAAATTAAGGATCGAAGAGAACATCTATATATAACATGTTACGCCTGTGCGGATTATTTATAGCCCTGCCATCCTCAAATCATGCAGAGACAAGTTATATGTCCGATCTAATCGATACATGAGTGGATGCATCCAAAAAAAATTCAATCACAAAGTCCATATCCGATCTAATCGAATGGCTCTGATCTCTCTCTTCCCCACGATCTCTCTCTCTAACTCTTTCTCTTTCCCACGATCTTTGTCTCTCTCTCTCTCTCTCTCTCTCCCCCCCCCCCCCCCCCCCCCCCCCCCCCCCAACTCTCTCTTTCTCTCTCTCTCTCCATCTCACTCTCTCTTCCCCACGATCTCTCTCTTTCGCTCTCCCTCTCTCTTTCTCTCTTTATTCCTCACGATCTTTCTCTCCGTCTCTCTCTCTTACTCTCTCTTTTCCCCATGATCTCTCTCTCAGACAAGCAAGGTGCCGACATCGACAGCCACTCCCACGCTACTCCCGACTTCTGTTGCTGTCGCCTCGCGGCCGGCTTCTTGATCTCAGGTAGTCGTCATCTCATTCCGATCTATGAGGTTTCGAGATGATATCTTTCTTTTCTTTTCTTTTTTTCTTTTTGGCCGATCTAGATCTGATCCGCACTGTTGTTTGGTCCGGTTCGATGCTGGTGCAGATATATTATCTGGGCCGACCTAGAGCCGGAGCCAGAAGCAGAATCTAATCGAGCAGAAGGTGGACGCGCCGCACTGCGGATGGACTACGGGCGAGGACAAATACGTGTCGTACCTGCGGATTGACATGCCGAGGCTGGAGAAGGAGCACGTGAGGGTGAGCGCGAGCGCGGACCAGAGCACACTGACCGTCAAGATGGACCAAATCCATGCAGAGATGAAGAACGGCGTCCAAGTCTAGATCAAGTGACCTCCGCTCTCTCTCTCTCTCTCTCTCTCTCTCTCTCTCTCTCTCTAGATTTGCGTAATAATGATTTGTGTCTACGTCATAACAATCAGGGTACGTTATAGGGGAATTTATGTAATATTTAATGTTTTAAGGGATGTTTTTATATAATATTTGGAATCTTGGATAGGTTACTGATGTACTTCTATATAACATATTAACTGTTAAGACCGTTCAGATTATGTACTACCTTGGTATTCCTAAAATAGCACAGAGACACATTATCCAGCTGATCTCTAATAGATACGTGAGTGGGATACATCAAATAATAATAATAATAATCACAAACTCTATATTGATCAGACGATTCCGTTTTATCGATGGGTGGGTGGGTTGGGGGGGGGGGGGGGGGGGGGGGGGGTTCGCGTTGAAGGCGTCGGCTTTGTGCTAATCGGCACAGGCATTCACTAATATATAATATATTAATGAAGTTGAGGTGAATTAATATTATTAGATGTAGTGTGTTAGTATTCTATTAATCCCACCTCGGTTGTGGTAACATAATGGTGTGTGTTCTCTCTCTATATAAAGAGAGGTAGTCTTATGTAATACAAGTGTGATCAATGAGATAATACAAAGAGATTTTCTTTCCAATCCTATTCTCTCTCCCCCTCTCTTCGTAACATGGTATCAGAGCCAACCCTCTTGGCCTAGGGTTTCGACGCTCTCCTCTCCGACCTCGGCCTCCTCGGTCGTCATCGACGACATCGAGGAGGCCGGGAAACAATAATTTTTTTTCTCTCTCTGATCTTGCGAGCCCGCAGCACCGCTGGTCTCGCGTGGCGCCATCCTGCTCGCCCGCCTCGCCGCGTTCCCGAGCACGGAGGCGTTCTGCACGAACGTGGGTGATGCCTCGAGGAGGGATGTGTCCCAGCCATGCATGCGCTCAGGGACGTAGGTGAGGTGGCCGTCCTCCGGGTGTTTCACGCTGATGATGTAGGTTTGGAGCTGGGAGTCATCGCCGGCGGCGACGGTGCGACCCTTGCCGCAGAAGGAGGCGTCCAGATCACGGTCGTTGCCCGCGTAGACAAGGGGGAACATGTGGGGACCGAAGTCCTTGGGCTGGTACAGCGACTCTCCGTCGAGCTCGACGCCGTTCCCGAGCCTCACCGTCGCCTCTATGGCCTTGTCCATAGTGCTCGCCGCCACCGTGATGCTCCAAGGGGCCCCGTTGCCAACCAAGCCCCTAGCCTTTGGCGCCTCCGCCTCTACGCCGCTCCAAGCCTCCGGAGCTGCCGCGCCCGCTGGCCTGCCGGCCTGCGCCTGAAGACCCGCCGGCCCTGCGCCTCGCTGCGCCTGCGTCGGCCTTGCGCCTGAAGACCCGCCGCCCCTGCGCCTGATGACCCGCCGGCCGGATCTGCCCGCGCCGGCCCTGTGCCTCCACCGCGCCACCTGCTCCTCCACCGTACCGGCCTGCCGTTGCCCTGCGCCCGCCGATCACGCCGCCCGTGCGTCTCCGACTCTTCCCGGCCGCCCGGATGTGCCTCCACGCGCTCCGATCTCCTCTCTCGTCGCCGGTTTTCCCTCTCGTCTCTCTCTCGTTTTTTCTCTCTTTCCTTATCTGCTCTCTCCCCCTCTCTTTTGGATCCGATGCTTTAGTGCTGGTATGATCGCACCCGTTGATGGGATCCGGTGCTTTAGTGCTGGAGTTCTGATGGGATCCGATGCTTTAGTGCTGGTATGATCGCACCCGTTGATGGGATCCGGTGCTTTAGTACCGGAGTTCTGATGGGATCCGATGCTTTAGTGCTGGTAGGATCGCACCCGTTCATGGGATTCGGTGCTTTAGTGCTGCCGTCCATGCATCCCGATCTGACCACGCATGGCCCTTGCACCCGATCACAGCCGTCCATGCGGGTTGGGTCCGGTGCGAGTCGGATCCGGAGTCGAAGGGCGTGCGTGTCGGGCAAGGGGAGCTCATGTTGCTTGACCCGCGTGCTGTGCTCCCTTGCTTCATAATCATCTACCAGGCCCTTTGTGCCGCCCGGATCCTGTGCTCATAGCATCTTGCCACCCGATCCGGCTCTTCCGTACCTGGCCGGCTCTTTGCATTTTCGCCTTGCGCTCTGATCTGTTGCGCTCTCTCTGCGGCCCTGCGCTCGAGCTACCGCTCCTCCTTTGGCTCCAGCCCGCGCCCATCAGTCTTGCTGGCTGCCGGAGCCCTAAGCCGTTTGATCCGGCCGCCATGGCGTCCCGCGCCCGCCGTCCGCTGCACCTTGCGCTTTGTCAGCCCGCCTTGCACCCTATGCCCTTGCGCTTTGCAGATTCGCCTGCCCCATCGCCTCGCTTTGTGCCCTTGCACCTTGGTATTTTTGCGCTCTGCGCCCTACCGATCCGCCTTGCACCTTTTAGATCCTCTCTATTTCCGGTCACACTTGTTTTGTGCCGGATTTTGGATCTTTTTCTCGTTCCGATCACATTTGTCTTGTGCCGGCTTTTAAATCCTCTCTAGTTCCGGTCACACTTGTTTTGTGCCGGCTTTTAGATCCTTTCTCGTTCCGGTCACACTTGTCTTGTGCCGGCTTTTAGATCCTCTCTAGTTCCGGTCACATTTGTTTTGTGCCAGCTTTTGGATCTTTTCTCGTTCCGGTCACACTTGTCTTGTGCCGGCGTTTGATCCTCTCTAGTTCCGGTCACACTTGTTTTGTGCCGGCTTTTGGATCTTTTCTCGTTCCGGTCATACTTGTCTTGTGCCGGCTTTTGATCCTCTCTAGTTCCGGTCACACTTGTTTTGTGCCAGCTTTTGGACCTTTTCTAATTCCGGTCACACTTGTTTTGTGCCGGCTTTCGGATCCTCTTCCTTTCCTTGGTCATGTGACCTTATCAGAGCTACGACTCTTCATGTTCTCCTTCTTCTTTGTCTGTGATGATTAAGATCTTCTAAGAGGTGTCAAGTACTTGCTTCGGCCGGGTGCTTGCCTCTTATGAGGTCTCACGCATTCACAACTTTTCGTAGCCGCTCTCTCTCCTTTCGGCCTCCGTTATTGCCAGCTTCCATCACCGTCGGCTTTCTTCGCTCCGATCCTTAGTGATTATTGTCAATTCCCCCGGTTGACCTGCTTACAGGTTGGCCGGGTTCCCCCGGTTGACCTGCTTACAGGTTGGCCGGGTTCCCCCGGTTGTCCTGCTTGCAGGTTAATCGGGTTTCCAGGACGACTTGCTTGCAGGTCGCCCTGGCACTATCTTTACTTACAGCATAAAAAAGGGTTATTTGATGTATTTTTTTTTTCTTTCTTTCTCCTTCCTTTTATTAAGCAAACTGATGTCGGTTTATACCTTACATCAGTTTGACGGGGGGTATTAGATGTAGTGTGTTAGTATTCTATTAGTCCCACCTCGGTTGTGGTAACATAATGGTGTGTGTTCTCTCTCTATATAAAGAGAGGTAGTCTTATGTAATGTAATTAGTGAGATTAATGAGATAATACAAGGATATTTTCTCCCCAATCCTATTCTCTCTCCCCCTTTCTTCGTAACAAATATTATCATGCACTGTGGAAATCGAACGATCTGGGCAGTCTGATAGGGAAGAAGTCCGAGGTATAATAGGCCCAGCCTGACCCGATTTACACCTCTAACCACATTTCATCGAAGGAGACTCCCAAACTGTTCTCTCCCAACTGACGAAGGGTTCAAGCGCGTCGATGATTATAGATGACTGCAAGCAACTTCTTCATCTCTTTCCAAAAGTTCGATGCTCACACATATATCGTGAAGGAAATTCAGTGGTAGATTGACTTGCGGGTTTTGCACGGGCTTCCAGGTTCGCTAAGGTTTGGCACACAGATTATCCATTTGAGATGATGCTACAGGCGCAGTGCGACTACAGTCCTTGTTCTTATACACGGTGGATGGTTGATCATTAATGGATCTGTAATCCTATGACTTTTTAGTGCAATCATGTTACCAAAAAAAAAAGGCACACAGTGCTCGACGTGGAGAGAGGCAAGCGATGCTCGACGGGAAAATTTTTTGCACATCCTGTGCACGCTGTAACCGTTGCCCAAAGCCGATCAACACGCTCTAAGTGCTAGGGCCCTGCTATCCCATCTCTTATATCACAGTGGGCCCCACAAATGTAGCGTACAACGATCACATTTAGGGGTGTAAAAAAAGCCCACCGGTCCGAACCAGACCTGAAAGTCAACGGCCCGAGCCCGACCCGGCCAGGCCCGGCCCGATGAGCCCGACAAAAAAAAATTTATTAAAAATCATACGGTTTTTAGCCTAAACCCGACCCGACCCAACACAAAATTCATAATATATCTATACACGGGCCTCAGTTGCACTTGGTCCCGGCATGGCCGGTTGAGGGGTACTTAGGGCAATTGTGTGATTGCCAACCCTTAGGACGAGCATTAGGTTACGCTTCCAGTCCTCGTAGTTTGGTCCCGTAAGTTTGTTATCATTAAGTATGGAGGCAAGGGGGTCGAGCTTGGTCATGATTTTTGTAAACAGTGGTTTAAAGCA
The DNA here is from genome assembly GCA_947650365.1 of Chamaelirium japonicum. Lineage (NCBI taxonomy): Eukaryota > Viridiplantae > Streptophyta > Magnoliopsida > Liliales > Melanthiaceae > Chamaelirium > Chamaelirium japonicum. Next base: position 92,348,568 of record OX393549.1, on the reverse strand, counting down.
ATAGTTAGGGTCTACTACAATCTATTTCATGGAATTTAGAAATAGATAAAGTCTACTCCAGCCGCTATGTCTTCACCACCTCAAGTGGAGACATCCAGGAATCTAAATTCTCTGGGCTCGAGCACTGAGACTATCGGCCCTGAATTGGAGACAGCATCTCGGTGAGAGCATGCAACCGCTTTTGCCAACGGGGTTTTTACGACCCAGTCTTCATCAGAATTACCCACGGCAAACTGAAAGACCTCCCAGTCTCCTTTTGGCCAGCTTTATGTGATCCGTGTGCACAGCAACAACGGCTTCACACAAGCTTTCGGATGCTTCCCTGAAATCTAGGTGGTGTCGGTAGGGGGGTTCATAGGCTCCCGCGGTGCAGGATAAAACCGTCACCCACTGCCACCGGCATCCTCCATGTCCCGAAGGAAACCACTAGGCGAACCAGCATGGAAGGAGACACAGCTCTTACCCGGTGGGAATATCGAACTGCGTATCTCCCACCCAGACCCTTAGCCGGTTGATTGTGGAGGCCAGGGGCTCCCCTTTGGAGGGAACCTCTTACACATCCCTTTTTTATAAGGTTTTATGTATATCTAGAAAGGTCACGACCTCCTAGACTTAGACCCTGGTCTACCGTGCTCCCACTAGGATTATAAACCTTCCCGTAAAGCATTAATATCCTCGGAAAATATCATAGTCCCTACCTTGAATACTCAGCTTTTGCCTTTCTTATAAGGATCACATTACATAGATTCCAAGGATCCCGATACTTCACTAGTTTGTCCATAATCCTAAGATCTGGAGCCTAGCCTATGGTTAACGTGGAAAGGACTCCCACTACGATGACGCCTCGTTCACAATTTGATGCCTGATGTCATAGTAGATCTCATCTCATTACAGGTTTCGATGCTGGCCAAATAGGGACATCCGACAACCTCCCCCGGACCTCAACCTAATGGTGGCATAACCAAATCATGATGAGTTCATACTACCATCAAACGTCATCTAGAAACGGATATCACACAGTGAAATCCTAACCTAACTTGGTCGCTAGGACCACGTGGGGAAAGGGCATCCCACTAGGGTTATCATACTTCTTATGGAGACATTAGTGAATTATCACTAAACAAATCTAACACTGCATCTATCTCGGTGCACAGTACTTGGCTACCTGAACTACCACGAGGGCGGTTACCACCTTTCCTTTTAGCTAGTCAGCGGATTCGCACGTGTTAGAAGCATTTAGATACACCGATGAATCCATAAGCTTAGTACTAACCCTAAGCCTGATCTAGAGATAAACTCACAAGTAAGATAATCATATTATCATCGGGGTTCTCTAAATACGAAATAAAGAGAAACAACAGAAAAAACATCCAAACTCAATCAAGTCCAGGGTCCGACCCCTGAACCTGAATAGCACAGCCAAGATATCCCGCTCTTCCGTTCTGCACGATCTCTGACGACGATCCCCTTCATCGCCAACGTGCACGCTTTCGCCGGGTCTTTGCACGCCATGATACCGCTTGCCCGAACCGTGGATGTAGCATCATCTCCTTCTTCCTGTGATCGAAAAACTAACACGCTCCGAGCAAGTGCTCGTTTGTGTACAATTTCGCTAGAAAGAAAAGAGGACAATCCTAGAAACATGGCCAGGGAACCGAGGATGGTCAACCCCCACCCTCGCCCATCTAGAGCCTTACAATCCACAATAATAATCAATACAAAATTAAATCCGGGGTCCGACCCCCGGATGCATGCAATCACAGATTACTATTTAGCGCGGCACCTGCAAAAAGACGATACATAGCACAATCCATATACATGATCTATGCCGAATCCCGACGAAAACATATGCCATCATATATTCACATGATATTTTCATGAATTCATGCATGAAACATACACCAAAGCGTGCTCTGATACCAATTGTTGGAATTGGGTTCCGCTAATCAGAGTCGCAGTGGAAGCAAAAAGAAAGATCCAAAGATCATACGGTGTATGTTTCATTACAATTCGTGATACAAAACAATCTACATGCAAATCTATGATCTTAGCATATGTGCAGACACCCTAGAGGCATACTACGATCTACGTACGGAAGACATGCATGCATCTACTTAGATGTTTAGATTCATCACACCTTATGGATCTATGATCCAGATATTATGGAACGATGAAGAACCGCACTTGAATCGCAAGGGAAACTGTCGGATAGCACCTTGTCCTTTGCGAATTGCAGAATCCTCGAAATCCCGTCTCTGAGTGCAAGGATTTCGAGCCGACAGAAGAATCCATTGCGAAGATGATGGCGAGCCTCGAGATTTTCTCCTCCTCTTTCTCCTTTCTTCCTTCTCCTTCCATCCTCTTCCTTCTCCCTTCTTCTTATTCTCTTTTCCTTGGCCGAAACCACAAAGGAGGAGCACAAAGGGTCGGATTTTTGAAGGGGAGGGAGTAGAACCTTAGGGCCGGCCCCTCCCCTCTCTATTCCCTTTATAGGGCCGGTCTCCCATGGCTCCAAGGAGCCTAGGGACGGCCCCTAGGTGGATAGGGATGAGGAGGGATCAGATTTAGGTCTTCCGGATGTCTATCGTGAAGTCCGGACGAAAACGCCCTTCACGAAAAGCGGAAAACTGAAAGTGAGACTGAGTGAGGTGCGCTACTCGGAATCGAATTCCGTCAGCGCCTGTGAGCTCCTGGAATTATTCCGCTCAATCTAAGATCCATATTCAATATGTTCTGATCCATATTTCAGTATTTATCAAAATACCCCTACGGTCCGTAACACATGTGAATTAGGTTCTTTGGCTCTAGGCTTGCGCTCCATCACGCTACTTCGCATCCAACGTATCCAACTAGGTCGGGGAACAATTCCTATATGCAACAATAGGGTGGAACCTTCAGGTTTCGGGATCTCTAGCTCTAACCGGATCCCTGATTAACTGTTCCGGTGACACACCGAAAGTTTCGTTAATCAGACCTAATCCGATTAACCCGCGTAGCCACCCAGAGTGCGACGCGAGTTGAACTCTAATGATCCTAAACTTATGTTACTCCCTCGTAACCCTGTTCTCTACTATACTCCGATAATCCTCAGTCCCTCCTATTACTGGTGCCATAATACGACTCGGGCGGTGGGGAGCACCGTCAGATCCCGATCGATCATCTGACTAGGGTTTGATGACTTGTCATCTATAACACCACACACCTTCCGGTGCTATGCCTAGCATCCGAAACATCGTCAGTCGTACTGACAACCACCAGGCCTGGCCGGGTTAACTGTGTGGACAGATTGACTCATCAAAACGCACCCATCCAACACTGGACGTCGGATAACCTGTAGGAATTACATGTCACTCAAGAGCCAGCCAGGTAACCCAACGTACCGTGATATTGGACTATGGAAGGCCCGCACACGTTGGCACATCAAAGCACCACACAACTAGTTGGCCCAGTGAGCATGGTCCCTCAGGGTTAAGGACAGATTATCTATAGTAGTAAGACGGTTTCTGCACCAGTGTCTGAATCACTGAACTGTGCACCGTCTTGGTTCCTGTTCAACACGATCATCGTGCTTGGTCAGGTGAATGGGAATCGCACGTTCCCGTGGTGGAGACTTCACCACATCCTCTACCTGCCAACAGCTTATTCTCGGTGAAGCGACCATCATCACCAAAGCTGTGAACTAGTTTTAGGTCTACACAGAACTGGTCCACTGGGTCTCCCAAGCATGGATCCTCCATGCGCCTCAGTGGCCTACTGTGTTCCCTAGGGTCCTTTTATTATATGAGTACTATCATATACCACAGTAGTATTCTAATTAAAGCAATAACCAAAGTCATCTTTATTAATGTTAATACAGAAAATTCACGCTAAGGACACACGATCTACAACAACGATATCGTCTTTGCCAAATGGCGTGCATCAAGCACATTCGGGTAGTGCCCGGGTTTCTTTCTAGTAAATTACTGTTATCAAAACTCGACCTCAAAACTTCAAAAGCCTGCAAAGAGACAAAAGAGTTTTTTGTCACCAACTCGGCTAACAGACATTAATGTTGAGATGTTGGAATCCTTTTATTTATTCTTTTTAACAACTTACAGGGATATTTTTAACAACTCACTGGGATTTGTTTGAATTTTTTCGGCTGGATGGTTGGACCGGTGGATGATATATAGCCGTCGATAAACGATTATTATGTAATAGTGAAGGCATGAGACACACATGGGTATAATCAGACCACACCCTACTAAACCTGACTAAATCTTGCTGAGTAGAATCTAACTTTGATACCATTGTTAGATACCCTCTAACCACTGAGGGTATATAAAGGCATGCACCACCACCCAGCCCCTAGCTGATGTGGGACTAAACCCAACACTTGCATTCATGTGATTGATCTCTCAGGTTATTCAACTACGGAATTGGAATCCACTTGCGACAATCCCAAGACCCCGGGAATGACCGAGATCAATCCCAAGGACAGCCATATATGCTTCCAGGTACTTACATACATACGTAATTGACCATGCATGCTCCTAGGTTGATTGATTGATCCCATAGTGCATACGTAGTTGCGATCCTATTGATCTCTGTAACTAACAGTCACTAACTCGTACGGTTCATGTAGTGCGAGATCATGACCTCGGTGGAGAGGAATCTGGAGGAGATTGGGATACCACACGTCTATAGGCGAGTCAGGAGGGTAGGAGCCACGTGGATGATTTTGGGACGAGAGGGTACCTCTTACAAAATTAAGGATCTGAGAGAGAGAGAGAGAGAGAGAGAGAGTGAGAGAGAGAGAGAGAGACCATTCTTGTGCAGTGATAGAGACAAACAAGATGCTCAAGCTGATCGGGTGCTGCTGCCTCGACCGATAGGAGCTGGAAAGCACGGAGATAGAAGGCTGATTGATCGCTTCTACTTAACCAATAAGTTCTTGGAAAGTATGGAGCTTTTCATTTCGCAGTCCCACAAACGACACCAAGCTCTAAGGGATTCTTTTACCGTGTAAAGTTTCCCACTAACAATCAATGGTAGAATCTGAATGCACTTATATTGTAGCGCGTTGAGCTGTAAAGTCAATATTTAAAGCATAGACTATAGAGTAGACACGAGCATGTGGTGACGAAGTTCGACCGAAACCTACATCTCCGTGCGGTAAGACGCAACCTTGAATCTACTATCTTCAAAATGTAAAGTGATCTCGACAGGTCGAGCGTCACTTGTACAAGCAATCAGAGAAAAGAAAAAGGGGGATAAAAATAGATAAGTTCTTTGTCTAAGCTCTGCAACTTAAGAAACCGAGGAAAGATTTCGGAATGAAAATTTAGGTATCGAATAAGAATCTGATCTGGAATATGTGTCGGTCCTCTTATTTATATAGATTTGAAGAATGATTGGGCTATTTTCGAGGGCCCTGCGTAGGGCTAGGGGTTCCACAGTCGTCGTTGTGGGACTTAGGCAGGGCTGGGGGGGTCCCACTATCGTCTTTGAGGGCCCCAGGCATAGATGGGGAGTCCCACTTTCATCCTCACGGGGCCCAAAGCAGGGCTAGGGGACCCACTGTCATCTTCGAGGGCCAACGGGTGTCTTGGCAAATTTTTCACTCACAGCTTCTATAGTGAAATTACTGTAGCAACCTGTGCCACTATTTTTGTCAAAAATAAAATGTGTTCATATATCATATAGTGTTAATTAATGTGAGAGGATCTCATGGTTATTTTTTTAAAAAAAGAAAACACGTCATCCAAAGCCGGTGGCAAATGATCTATTCCGTGCAAAAACTGTGGGGAAGTATCACCCTTAAAACTATTTTGATTCGATAGACCTAGACTTAGATCAGACTACTAGGTATCCAACGCCTTTTCTTGATGCTACATACTGAACTTACAGTTAATTTTTCTCTCTTCTTTATATCTAACCGGAAGATATCTTTGCAAATACTCAAAGATAATATCTCTAATCGGAGTTAGCTTTGTGGGGGAAAATCTTCGTGCCGACCCGAAGACTTTCGCAGCACCAGTCAATTGAAGGTTCGAGTTGAAGATCGTTGATTGATCTGTCAATTGGAGTTTGAAATCTTTGATATGTAAACGGAGATGCAATCAGAGAGATTGTTAACACAAGGTGTGATCTCGGAGTTCAGCCGAAGCCTACGTCTCCGTGCTATAGGGAGCAACCCGAATTCACTAACACTTTAGTTGAAGTGACCTCGACAGGCCGAGTGTCACTGAAGACCTTCTGATCCCTTTGAAAGAGAAAAGAAGATCAAAGAGAGATGGTAGATCGGAAGTTGGAAATCCCAGAGCTCTGGTTTTTGAAAGTCCGATCTCAGAGTGGAAATCAGAATTTCGGATCCGTTTACATTCGAAGGCTCTGCTATTTATAGGCATTCCGGGTGGCGAATGGCGGTTTCTGCTGCAGTATCTGGGGATCCTCCAGGTAAAGTTGCGGGCCCCACGGTTGTCTTCGGGGGCCCACCAGGCAGGGCCGGTGGGTCCCGCTGTGGTACTCGGGGGCCCACCAGGCAGGGCCGGTGGGTCCCGTGGTAGTCCCCGTGGGCCCACCAGGCAGGGCCGGTGGGTCCCGTGGTAGTCCTCGTGGGCCCACCAGGCAGGGCCGGTGGGTCCCGTGGTAGTCCCCGTGGGCCCACCAGGCAGGGCCGGTGGGTCCCGTGGTAGTCCCCGTGGGCCCACCAGGCAGGGCCGGTGGGTCCCGTGGTAGTCCCCGTGGGCCCACCAGGCAGGGCCGGTGGGTCCCGTGGTAGTTCTCGTGGGCCCACCAGGCAGGGCCGGTGGGTCCCGTGGTAGTCCCCGTGGGCCCACCAGGCAGGGCCGGTGGGTCCCGTGGTAGTCCTCGTGGGCCCACCAGGCAGGGCCGGTGGGTCCCGTGGTAGTTGGTAAACTTATGCCAAAATTTGCACCCACAAGCTTATTAATGACATTCATATCTCAACAAGGAAAAATGCTATATAGCTTTACTCATCTACTAGATATTATATCTAACGAGCAGTCTGAGCAGATATCCACATGGCGAACAGAGGAAGTGGAGATTTTAAGAGTTTAAATCTCCTTCCTATGGTCCTACCTAATAAAAAAAAAAAAGGGTTAGTGTGTGAGAGGTCCCAAACAAAAGATCGCTGCCCTGAATAGGACGTGCCAAAATTTTGTTTGGCCTAAGGTCCCTAACTTTTTTGATAAATCCAAAATTATCCTTTCATCAATTGAGTTTGTGTGAAAAACATAGGAGACAAATCTTTTTGTCAAAGAACTTTATTTGAAAAAAAAAATTACTTTTCGTCCTCCCTGCAAGCCCTACTTCCAAGGTAAGATCTTATAGGTTTGTAGATCATTTTTCACCACATATGCTTTAGTGGTCCGGACCGTTAGGGACATTTTGACAGTTGGCATTCGAACAGCTATTCGGACTGCCTTCAGTGTGTTCTGAGATGTTGGTCTGTCGTTCGAACAACCGTTTGAACCGGACGTTTTAGCCATCCAAACAGTTGTTCGGACCGCAAGCATCATATCGGTTTTGCATAAATACCCCATTCCTCGGTTGAGTTTGTGTGAAAAATATACGAGAAAAATCTTTTTGTCACAAAACTTTTTGAAAAAATCTTCTCCTTTTCGTCCTCGCTGCAAGCCCTACTATCAAGGTAAGATTTTATAGGCTAGTAGCTCATTTTTCACTACATATACTTTATTTTGATATAAATTAAATAATTCTTTTCTTTTTATAGGAATGTGCATCCTCCCTGCAAGCCCTACTACAAATATTGATTAGTAGTAAAAGGCTACACACAAACTAAAGGAATCGACTACCATGACCTTTTGCGCCAGTCGCTAAACTATCCCTAGACAAGACGGCCGCTCATCGTACATGCCACTTCACGTCGAACCCTACCGATTGCCATCTCCAACCACGGACGTTGTGCACCACACCAATTGTTAAGAGCACCCAACTTACCAAAAAGATAAAATGACCAATCTCTTAGAGGCCTCCTAGGACTACTGATAACGGAACTACCCCCTCCATTGTCGTCGGCATACATTGCACCGCTGCTACCAGCCCCGTGCAACCGACCACGCCACTATCCTCCTGCATAACATCGTTGGGACATGTCGGTCGCAACCAGTGAACATGGGGTGGACTTCTTTTAGCCACCATAAGTCTGCTGGTTGGGACCAATACATCGCAACGGGGTTATGATTTCGGCAAGGAGGAATGAGCCTCCCGTGAACTCCAGCGACTTTCAAACACAAATTGAGGGTGGGGGGGGGGGGGGGGGGGGGGGGGGGGCGAGGATAGGAGGCCGACTCAGTGTTCGACCAAAGGCCACATCCAGCTCCTTCGGTGTTATAGGTGCGGAGACCGGGGCCACCTTCAGAGGAGCTGCCGGAACGCCCACGAGTGTGTGGAGTGTCGGGGGATTGGTCACAGATCCTTCTGCCCTCTCGTCGAATGAATAGCCTCCCCTCATCGCCATCCTGCCCCCAACTCACAACAACCACCATCCTTTAACCTCGATAATTACTCGGAGATCCCCATTGACCGGAATGTCTTAGACAACCTTTTCAATCTCAGGTTGTGTGCGATCTGCATAGTGGTGAGGTGGGTCTCCGACAGGCTGTGTCTCTCCCGCGCTTGCCAGCGAGCTTGGGGCTCGGAGTGGCCGTGGAGGGTTTGGACACTCTCGATGGATAAATTCTTGGTGGAAGTCCCGTCCACATCATCCATCCACCGAGCACTTAACCAACGCTCCTTCACCTTAGGCACACTTGAAGTGGAGTTCTCCCCTTGGACGGTGGACTATGGAGCGGTCGGAGACAAATCCTTCTCGATGGTTCGTCTCTTGGTGTCTGGCGTCCTTTGCTATGCTTGGAACCTGCAGTCGCTCTCGAAATGATTGAGGGAGCTGGGCAACATCCTGTCCTTTAAGAACGACTTCAAGGCGGCCGACGATATGCTGGAGGTTTCTCTCACCTTCTCCACGAACTTCTCGGAGGAGCGTCTGACCCTCTTGGGTCAGTGCTTCTACCTCCTTCGCTTCCGGGTGGAGTCGGTGGCGTCGAGTTCCCGTAGGGAGCGAGGACAGTCCTTGGTGAAGCCGGAGGTGTTCTCCTCCAAAAACAGCCCAGATATTTTATCCCGTTGCGACCACTTTGATCACTTCTCCTATTGGTTAACTGCAGTGCGGAGAACGCTCATTCGAGGCTTCCCACCCTTCATAAAGCTTTGCCCTCAGCCTTCACTCCCAACTGAATACGGATACCTAGTGGGAGACTCTAGCTTTAGGGGGTGTTAGTCAATTGGGATTTTAAAATCCTTATTCAGGAGTTCGTGGACTTGCGGTCTTTGAGAGTCTGCGGACTTTTTATAAAGAGTCTCTGGGTTTTTTTAGGAGTCTGCAGACTTTTTTGAGAAGTCCACGGTCTCGTAAACCCCTTTTTTAGGAGTTCACCTGGGATTTTTGTTGTGGACTTGGATATAAAATCATATTTGACTAACACATTTGAAGAACAATTTTGATGAATTTTATAGGGCTAATACAAAAAGTATTAATGCGTTCATTAAAAAAATGTACAAGAATAATGAATCAAAATTAAGCTCGATTTAATCAACATTGCCTCTGCCATCCAAGATTGCCTCACCACTTGGATAAATAGTTTGACCAATTTTTACATAAGTCAAATGGTAAAATAAAATTAATATCAAAGATTTTAGTAATTTTACATATAGAAATTGATAATTTTTTTATAAATAAGATAATATTTCAAACAAGATTACCAATTGTATCATGCCAAAAGACTTTTAACATACCATCAACCAAGAAGGCCATTTCCACAAATAACTTACAAATTGGAACTAGCATACTAATTAAAATAATGAGTCCAATATATGATCGAGGAGGCAAGCGTCACGACGGAGCCGAATTGGTGTCGCGATAGGCACCGGACGGGCGTTACGATCGGAGTCGGACGGGCATCGTGATCAGAACCGGACGGATCCAGAGGGTCTCTCTCTCTCTCTCTCTCTTTCTACTGTATTTTGTTCCGACCGGGGGAGGGGGCGAAGAGAGTGGGCGGTCGAGAGGGGTTGGGTATATCCAAAGAAGAGGAAGGAGGGAGATAGAGAGATACCTGGAAGAGAAGAATGAGGGTTGCTGGGGATTCGACGTTGGCAATGGGTCGGGTCGGGTTAAGACATGTATAAGGGCAAAACACCCAACCCGAACCCGACCCGTTTAATAAACGGGTCAAAATCTTAAACCCAAATCTGACCCGCCTAATAAACGAGTTGACCCGACCCGACCCGTTTACTAAACGGGTCGGGTCGTGTCGAGTCGGGTTGGCTCGGGTTAGGTCAACAGAACCCATGTAAACCTGTCGTGTTGGGTCAAGACAAGTCGGATTGGGCCAGGTTTGAACGGGTTGGGTCGGGTTGGCTCGAGTTGGTTCGAGTCGGGTCGGGTTGACACAACCCATTTGTTAAACGGGTCAAGTCGGGTCAATCGGGTTATAAGTACAAACCCGAACCCGACCCATTAAATAAACGGGTCAATCGGGTCAACCCGTTTATGACCCGAACCCGTTTAGGCCAAACCCAAACCCGCTAACTTTGGGTCGGGTTGTGGTCGGGTTGGCGGGTCGGGTTGGCGGGTCGGGTCTAGAATTGCCACCCCTACCGATGATACCTTTCAAAGAGAAAGTCTCATGTAGGGGATTTAAAATTCCACCTTTGAGGTGAAACTTTTGATGGGCAAAAAGTATATATACTTGGGTTTGTAAATCCCTTTTGTTATGAAGTCATGGACTTGTACCATGATTATTGACTAACACCTAACTTATGAGTTCAAGGTCATATAAAATATTGACTAACGTCTGGATCAGGAGTTCACGTTGTGGACTCCGCAACCACTAACGCTTAAATCTGCAATACCACAAAGAAGTTCAGAACCACTACTGATGTAATCCTAAATACAAGGAACTCTTCACCAAATCCTAATTGACTAACACCCTCTTAACAACTCACTGGGATTTGTTTGGATTTCACCGTCGATTAGGAACTCTTGCTGAGCAGAATCTAACTTTGATACCATTATTAGATACCCTCTAACCATTGAGGGTATATAAAGGCACCACAACCCAGCCCCTAGCCGATGTGGGTCTTAACCCAACACTTGCATTCATGTGATCGATCTTTTAGACTATTCAACTACGGAATTGGAATCCACTTGCGACAATCCCAGGACCCCGGGAACGCCCGAGATCAATCCCAAGGACAACCATATATACTTCCAGGTACTTACGTACATACGTAATTGACCATGCATGCTCCTAGGTTGATTAATTGATCCCATAGTGCCTACGTAGTTGCGATCCTATCGATCTTTGTGACTAACAGTCACTAACTCGTACGGTTCATGTAGTGCGAGATCATGGCCTCGGTGGAGAGGAAGCTGGAGGAGATTGGGATACCGCACGTCCATAGGCGAATCAAGCAAGGCGAATGGAGTCGTCTTACCCCCCAGAAGAGTGGGGGTCCGCCGAGCGATCTTCCTCTTCTCCTTCCCCTTCTTTATTTCTGGAGTCATCACTGCAACAAAAAGGGATTTTGAGAGGTCGCCAGGGAAATCCCGCATCAAGAACTTGCCCATGGGAGACCCCACGTCCGCCATGGAGAGCAGGAGCTCGACGCGTGGGTCTTCAGGCCCGACCATGACGACCTGCCATCACGGCGCTGAAGCCTCTAGAGTGAAGCCCACTGTAGCATTGGTGACGGAATTAGTAGGAGAAGAGCAGAGGGAGCATGGAGCTGACCTGGGGCAGCGGACCCGACCAGAGGAGGTAGGGGAGGAGCATTCTTGCCCTCACCGAGCATCTCCAAGGTGTTGACATCGGCGAGTCGAATAGGGGAAGCCCGCTTCTTCCTCGTCTTCTTCAGCGGGATGTCTCTGGAAGTCCCGGCACCGGGGGCCCCCTAGCACGCACCAGCCCAGCGAGAGACGACGACCTTCTTCTTCCACGCCATCTTCTACTTAATGGCGACGGCTCCGATCTTGGCGTCCCTCAGTTGGAACGCGAAATCGGGTGCGATTGTCTTCTCGGGAGTTTGCCCTCCCAAGAAGTCTAAGATACTGGCATCAAGGGACCGTTCCCTCGAGTCCATGATGCACTTCTTCGCACCGGCCCGGTACAGGCCGATCCCCTTGAAGACGGGGAGCGGCGGCCTGCCCGGATGGCAAGGGACTCCCATGTACCGCCCTTGTCACTCTCCGGCGAACGAGTACTCCTTCCAATACCTGTTCTTGTTCTCGTTGGAGGAGAAGGGGAGCACCTCGCCAGGGCGTCCGGCGAGGTAAAAGACGCTTCAGCCGACATCGTTGTAGGTAAGGCCCACCTTGAGGAACCATTTCTTCAGGAGGTAGGAGAGCGGGATCTTCACGTTGAGGGCATCCTCAATCCGAGAAATCCCGTAGAGGATCCCCCAAGAGTTGCCTATGAGTTGGGCGGGGCACAACTCCGCCAACTCCAGCAGCTCGCCGGGCAGGTGACTCAGAGGAAGTCTGAGCCCAGATCACAGCAAACCCACTCAGACAATGGTCCCAGTGGATGGCCTCCCTGAGCGAGGCATAGGGGTTAGCAGGAGTTGGGGAGGGATGTTAGCAGCAGCATGCAGGCTCTCCGGGGCGGGCTCGCCACCGGCATCTTTGAACCAAACCACGGCGGGCTCACTCGGAGGGGCAGCCTCTTCCTGATCGCCCGGAGGGATCACGGAGATGGAAACGGCAGTGATGGGCTCATCCTGGGAGGTCGCCGCATTAGGATCGGAGGTGGAGGAAGACGCCATTAGAAAGGCGAGCTAGTAGCGCGAGCTAGTAGCGCGAGCTAGAAGGGAGAGCTCTTTCACAGAAAGTGAGTAAAGGTCCACACCCTGCCCCTATTTGTAGGATCCATGGAGGCATACGAAGCCATCAGGATTTAATGCGGATCTCGATGCGCGAGGCGACACAGCGGCTGCCGAAGAGACAATCGCCTCTCTCCTGATCTGGGATTGACGCATGTCCCTGCACGTGCCCCCGAGCGTGCGTTGACGGCAACAGCGCCAGCAACATCCCCTCTAGCAGATATGCGGTTGATCTTTGACCAATCGATGTGTGCCACACGTCTTAATGTCGTACGAGGCCATTTAAAATCGCATGATGATGTCTGGCGCCTCGGTTCTCGATGCCACGCCTCATTAATGAGATGATACGGGCAGAGATACGGATCTTCACGATTCTCAAAGTCGGCGGCCACTTGTCCTGCAGAAGGAATCATTGATTAACTCCTAGATGAGCTTCGGCCGTTCTGGGTGCTCGCCCATCTAGGGTGGGTAAAGTTGGTGCCAGAAAATATCTCCTACTGGTCGTCCATGTGGAAGCAACAGGGATGGACACAACGAAATGACAGGAGTTCTAAGCAAGATCGCCCTTGTTTTTGGGACACCCCTGGACGACCTCGGGTGATCAGAGAAGAAACCACCTCCTATGAGAAGCTCGAGACTTAAGGTCAACTCCGTCATTTGGGTAAGTAGCATTGCGTCCAAAACGAGTCTTGGAAACTAGCGCCCACAGACAGCTCGCATGCGGTCAGCTCGCACGCAGTCTGAGTAGAGGATAGCTCGCAAGCGGAAGAGGTCGCCAGTGGCCGATGCTCACAGCTCGTCCGAGGTTTACCCTGACCGTATGCGACTAGCTCGCACGCGAAAGAGGTCGCGCGTGGGTAGTGCTCACGGCTCGCCCAGGGTTTACCCTGACCATATGCGACCAGCTCGCATATAGAAGAGGTCGCCCCTGGCTAGCTCCCTCTTACAGTAGCGGATTGCTGCGTCCCGTGGACAGAGCAACATCTTCCATGAGGCCTCGTTCATGAGGTACTGCGAGTCAAAACTCTCTACACGACTCGCCAGCTGGAAAGAATACCCTATTCGCCGCCAATATTCAATAGCTCGCCAGGGAGCTCGCTCTGTCCGCACGCGATTGGCTCGCTCGCGGAAGAGACCGCTCCTGGCAGAATTCAAAGAACACTTCGAAAGGTGCACCACCCACAGCTCACTCAGGAGTTCGCTCGATCAAGCAAACAGCGAAGGAGTTTGCTTACTTGCCCACAGAGGTCGCCTACAGTAAGGCGGTAATAGGCCGACAGATGTCATCACCCCCATGGAACTACGTAGACGGCTGCAAGCCACAGGGGCCAGTCAAAGTCGGTCTAGAACACCCCCGACTGGAGCCTTCTAGAATCTCCACCTGGCATGGACAAGACCGGTGCGCCCCCCCCCCCCCCCCCTCACTACCGCCTGACAGGCTAAACGACAAAGGCCATTAAGGGCCCATGTGGGCTGACATGTGAAGGTGTAGAAGATGAGGGAAAGTGCGGCCACGTGTCAGACTTTGGCAGTCTCAAAAGGTCTATAAAGGTATGACCCCCGGTTTTAAAGTATAGGTTCGAAACTCAGAATCCCTAACCTTTTCTCACTACTCAACCTCCCAACTTTTCGAACCTTGACTGACTTGAGCGTCGGAGGGTCTGTGCTCCTCACGGAGCCAGCTGTTCTCACGTTTACGTTGCTTTGCAGGTCGAGCACTCGAGTCAGCGAAAAATTTCCCCCAACAACTACTACAAATATGCAACACAAAGGCTTATAAGATTTTGTATAAAAGATCATGATTATCAGCTTTACAAGACATATGATCTAGCTAATGTTTGTGTAGAGTCTCACCTAGCGACCTTTCAGATCCCCGCATCGTACTTGATAGCTGGGTTCTGTCTGTGTGCTTACTACCACCAATTGATGCCATGTGTGGACCTCGAACTTGCTAGAAGGGGAGATAGAGAGAGGAAGTGATGGGAGGGGAAAAGAAAGGCCAAGAGAGATGAGGTCGGGGTCACTGGCCAGGAGAGGGGAGGGTGTCTGGTGGCATGCAGGTCCGGGGAGGAGGAAAAGGGTCCGTGGTGGCAAGTCCGGGGAGGAGGGGCGGCCGGTGGGGTTGCATACCAAGGGAGGGAGCGAATGGCGAGGCTATGGACGAAGGAAGAAGGAAAACCAACGGTGTTACCACATGAGGGGTCTCACCTTGTTGGCTTAATGTATTAGTTCAAACCAATATGTGAGAAATTACATGTAAGCCATTATATTGTTTGAGTCAGCAATGCAAGGTCAGCAGAAGACTCAGCAGTCCATCGCATGGCATTAGTTGATCACCTGAGCGCTGTGCAATATGGGGTTACTGGGGTCCTGGGGTAGACACATTTTCTCGATTACAATGTTTTGTGTGTATTTGCATCGTTTACATGATTCACGCTTTTTGAGGATTTCGATATGTTAAAAAAAATTTATTTTTATATATTATCGGGCTTTAATATAAAATACTTTTTCATTCTCGAAAATCGGAGTTGTTTTTGTTATCGTCCATGTCGAGAGGATCTGACACTTAAAATGTTCTAAGTGTTGGATGTACACTAGGTGGGTCCGAACAGCTGTTCGGACCCTTTGTGTTCTAGGTCCGAAGTCTGAACACCTGCTCGGACTCCTAGACATATGGTCGGACGGGGTTTTAGTGGTCTTGACCGTTAGGGGCACTTTGACAGTTGACGTCTGATCAGCTATTCAGATTGTCTTTAGTGCGTTCTGAGATGTTGGGTCCGTCGTCCGAACAACTATTCGGACTGGACAGCTTAGCCATTCGAACAGATGTTCGAACCGCAAGCATCAAATCGGTTTTGTATTAATACCTCTTCCTCGGTTGAGTTTGTGTGAAAAACATAGGAGAAAAATCATTTTGTCAAAGAACTTTATTTGAAAAAAAAATTACTTTTCGTCCTCCCTGCAATTCCTACTTTCAAGGTAAGATCCTATAGGCTTGTAGATCATTTATCACCACATATGCTTTAGTTGTCCGGACCGTTAGGGACACTTTGACAGTTGGCATCCGAACAGCTGTTCGGACTGCCTTTAGTGTGTTCTGAGATGTTGGGTCTGTCATCTGAACAACCGTTAAAACCGGACGTTTTAGCCATCCAAACAGTTGTTCGGACCGCAAGCATCAGATCGGTTTAGCATAAATACCCCATTCCTCGGTTGAGTTTGTGTGAAAATATAGGAGAAAAATCTTTTTGTCACATAACTTTTGAAAAAATTTCTTCCTTTCAACCTCGCTGCAAGCCCTACTATCAAGGTAAGATCTTATAGGCTTGTAGGTCATTTTTCACCACATGTCTTATTTTGATATAAATTAAATTTTTTTTTCTTTTTATCGGGATATGCATCCTCCCTTTAAATCCTACTACAAAGATTTATTAGTAGTAAAAGGCTACACACAAACTAAAGGAATCGACTATCATGACCTTTTGCGACAGTCTATCATGACCTTTTGCGACAGTCGCTAAACTATCCCTAGACACGACGGCCGCTATCGTACATGCCACTTCATGTCGAACACTTGGTTGAGCCGATGGAGGATAGAGCAGCAGCAGAAGTACGTTGGGTCGAAGGACGAATACTAGGCTGAGCATAGTAGACACACCGGTGCAGTGTAAGATTTGAACCTTGCATGTCATGCAGGCAGAAGAATAATAACAATAAGAAAAAACTTTGTTTATTGCATGCCAACTGTTTGTCTCTTGGCCCAAAAGAATAATGTCAGAGGATTCCAATTGCACAGAAGTGACTCTGTTTGATAGTACAGTAAGCAAGAAGGGATGAGCATAGAAGTATAGAACCATGTCAGCCAAACACTGTGAACAAGTGTTCCTCGCCGCCATGTCCCCTGCACCGAACGACACAACTCCGGCCACTCATCAAACACTTGCCCATCCTACCGCACGTGGGGCACACAACGGATCGAAGAGCACTTGGCTGAGCCGAAGGAGGAGGATGGGGAGGAGCAGCATAGTAGACGCGCAGGGGGCGGGACCTGATCTTGGTCCATGAACCACATTGCATGCACTTGAAGTCGGACCACTGCCCGGCTGGTAGCTCTTCACTTCTTGTTGCGCCGCATCGTGGGCATGCCACGCGCACTGCTTGCGAGCACGGGGGAGTATATGAATAATGGGTTCCGAACCGACTCAGTTTCCTGTTGGCTGATTTGCCGCAGTGGTTGCATTTGACGGCTCTTTGGTCGGGGCCGGCCGCATCGGGCTCGTCGCAGGCCGTGAAGCAATGTGGGCAAAAGAAAGTGCCGCTGGTCGGAGCAGGAGGCGGCCGAGGATAATAGGGTCGGTATGGCTTCTGCAGAGGAGGAGTGTTGGGACACGGTGGCGCCGGAGAATCTGCTGCCGGTGCATCAGCAGGGGGATTGGAGAGGACGGCCCATGCCTCCATGATGAGCTTGAAGGCCCCGTCGGCCGCCGCCGAGGGGTTCTTGTCGGGGTGGGTGAGCACGCACATCCTCCGAAATTGCTTCTTGATGGCAGCGGGATCGTCGGAGAGGCCGACGCCGAGGACGGCGTGCCAGTCGGTGGCGCCGGTGGGGAGTCTTCTAGTGGCGGCGGCGAGATGGACGTTGAAGGCGGCGAGCGTCTGAGTGAGGCCAGGGAGAGAAGGGAAGAGGGACTGCGCTTTGAGGGCCATCTTCAGCGCAGCTTGGAGGTCACCGGAGATGAATTTCTCGTCGGCGAGGTCTTTGATCCGCTCGGCTTGGCTCCTGTTGCACTCCATCGGGAATCGCAGCAGAGAGGAGGCGGAGAGGGTGCAGATGAGCGTTTTGGGGCTCTCGATCGGATTATATAGGTATGTGGATTCGTATTGTAATAGGACTCTCCATCGGACTCATATTGGGATTGGGAATCCTATTGTTACCCGGTTTTCTTTTGGGAATGGGTATGGGTACCTCAATATCCATACCCGAAACCCGATTGTTCCTCTGGATAATAAGGTTCGACTCCAAACTCATGGTCATATGCCCATATACCTACTAAAACCATTGTAGATGAAACCAAGAGAGATTATTAACATTGCATTGTGATACCCTAATTTTTCCCCTAAAATAATTGATAAATAATGAAAATATATATATATATATATAATTATACCCAATTCATACCCGTAATCCGATTGGGTATAGATCGGGTATGGACCCTCTTCTAACCGAACGGGTATGGGTCGGGTGTGGACCCTGCAATACCCAAATGGGTATGGGTGTGGATAGGGGTAGGGTCCGACCTGAATCCTACCGATTGCCACCTCTAACCACGGACGTTGTGCACCGCACCAATTGTTAAGAGCACCCATCTTACCAAAAAGATAAATGGACAATCTCTTAGAGGCCTCCTAGGACTACGGATAATGGAACTGCCCCCTCCACTGTCGCCGCCATGCATTACACCGCTGCTACTAGCCCCGTGCAACCGACCACGTCACTATCCTCCTGCATAACATTGTTGGGACATGTCGGTCGCAACCAGTGAACATGGGGTGGACTTTTTTTAGCCACCATAAGTCCGCTGGTTGGGACCAATACATCGCAACGGGGTTATGATTTCGGCAAGGAGGAATGAGCCTTCCGTGAACTCCAGCGACTTTCAAACACGAATTGAAGGGGACCGGGGGGGTACTCCTTTCCCATGCCCCCTCGAGAGAGCAGCTTTAAAGACCATTTATGGGAGGATAGGAGGCCGACTCAGCGTTTGACCAAAGGCCATATCCGGTTCCTTCGGTGTTATAGGTGCGGAGACCGGGGCCACCTTAAGAGGAGCTGCCGGAACGCCCGCGAGTGTGTGGAGTGTCAAGGGTTTAGTCACAGATCCTTCTGCCCTCTCGTCGAACGAATAGCCTCCCCTCATCGCCATCCTGCCCCCAGCTCACAACAACCACCATCCCTTAACCTCGATAATTACTCAGAGATCCCATTTGACCGGAACGTCCTGGAAAATCTTTTCAATCTCAAGTTGTGTGCGATCTACACAGTGGTGAGGGGGGTCTCCGACAGGCTGAGTCTCCCCCGCCCCTTCCAATGAGCTTGGGGCTCGAATTGGTCGTGGAAGGTTTGGACAGGTACTCTCAATGGATGAATTCTTTGTGGAGTTCTTATCCACAGCCATCCACCGAGCACTTAACCGGCGCTCCTTCACCTTAGGCACACATGAAGTGGAGTTCTCCCCTTGGATGGTGGACTATGGAGCGGTCGGAGACAGATCCTTCTCGATGGTTCGCCTCTTGGTGTATGGCGTCCTTTGCCATGCTTGGAACCTGCAGTCGCTCTCGAAAGGATAAAGGGAGCTGGGCAACATCTTGCCCTTCGAGAATGACTTCGAGGCGGTCAATGATATGCGGGAGGTATCTCTCACCTTCTCCACTCCTTTCTCCACGAACTTCCCAAAGGAGCATCTGACCCTCTTGGGTCAGTGCTTCCACCTCATTCTCTTCTGGGTGGAGTCGGTGGTGTCGAGTTCCCATAGGGAGCGAGGACAGTCCTCGGTGAGGCCGAAGGTGTTCTCCTCCGGAAACAGCCCAGATATTTTATCCCATTGCGATCACTTTTCCTATTTGGCTAACTGTGGTACAGAGAACGCTCATTCGGGGCTTCCCACCCTTCATGACAGAGGGTAAAACTTTCAGCACATCCTGCGTACGCTAAACCGTGGGGCCCACTGTGATTCAAGAGCATGGGATAACAGGGCCCCTAGCATTTAGAGTGTGCGGATAGGTTTGGGCAGCGTACACAGGATGTGTTAGAGATTTTTAAAATTGTTTAATATTTAACTATTTTAGTTGGGATTCTTTCAACAAAGCTGTTAAGACTTTTTGGAAAGTGAGTAACTAACAAGGAGGGAGATCATGGGTTCAAACCGGATGATATGTCAATTTTGGACAAATAATAAAACTTGTGCCTACATGGCGAGGTGCTCTACGATATGCGATACTTTGTGTGTGTGTGTGTGCGCGCGCGCACGATTGAACGTTTAGAGGCGCACTTTGCACTTAGCATGACCCATCCGAATGGGTGGGACACCCACTTGGGTGGTTGCAACCATCCGCTTAGGCAGATTGGCACCTATTGGCCTGATAACCATTGCAACTGTTGGCTACCTAGGGTTGCCTCGGGCCCTATAGAACGAAGCCTTTTTTAGCCCTAATCGTAATTCCGAACTACCCCGAATCCACTTCTATCCTCCTCTTTTCTCCTTTATTCTTTGTCAGAGAAATCCATGTTGCAGATCCCTAATAGTGAGTTCTTCACCATTGCTGGGTACAGTCTTACAAAGGCTGACTTATTCTAGAAGATGATATGCCAATTTTGAACAAATAATAAAACTTGTGCCTACGCGGCGAGGTGCTCTGCGATATGCGATGTTGTGTGTGTGTGTGTGTGTGTGTGTGTGTGTGTGCGCGCACAATGTGTGTGCGCGCGTGATTGAGCATTTAGAGGCACACTTTGCACTTAGCATGACGCATCCGAATGGGCAAGACACCCACTTGGGTGGTTGCAACCATCTGCCTGGGCAGATTGGCACCCATTGGCCTGATAACCATTGCAACTGTTGGCTAACTAGGGGTGCCTCGAGCCCTATAGAACAAAGCCTTTTATAGGGCGAACTACTCCGAATCCACTTCTATTCTCCTCTTTTCTCCTTTATTCTCTGTCAGAGAAATCCATGTTGCAGATCCCTGATAGTGAGTTCTTCACCATTGATGGGTACAGTCTTACAAAGGCTGACTTATCCTAGAAGCGATTTGCGAGAGACCCGACAACAACAAGTGGGCACGAATAATGCTTTAAGGAAAAGCGGATTATATGTGCTTCAGTGTTTGATTTCTATTGTTTTCTCCGTCTCTATAATCCCGATCCACAAGTTGTCTAACAAGATGTGCTGAAAATTTTCCTGTCACCGTGGCCGAGAAACCCTTTTGCGACGGAGGCTATTATGGCTTGCAAAAGCCAAGTCATCGGAAAATCATATAAAAAGCCTGAAACAAATTAGACTTTACCCCCCAAAACTAACTGTTCCATCAACTCACCATCTAAGAGAAAGGGTGAGCTGACGGAAAAGAAATAAAGTTTTGGGGGGTGAGATGACAGAACAGTTAGTGTCGGGGGCAAACTTTAATTAATGAAATTTTGGGGGGTAAAGTCTAATTCAAGGCAAATTTGGGGGTAAAGTCAAAATAACCCATTCCAAAAAGAATCTGCATCAAAGAATGGATTAGAGAAGGGAAGAAGGAAGTCTACCTCCCTTACATGATCTCTTGATTGGTGGCTCCAGCGCCCTGGAGGAAACTCCGGTGAAGGTGGACCACGCCAAACCACCACCTCTGCACTGCTCCCCCCTTCCAACTTGCTTGCTGCCCCCTCATCCCACATGCGAGAATCCTCTTGGACCATCCCTCCCTCCGTCGGAGAGTCCTCAGCCACCACCGCTTGTGTTTTCCGATCTAGTCCACGTCAGCTCCATGCTGGGTAAACTGGACATGCCCGCACATGGCACATGCAAAGCCACGTCATTCAATTGCAACTCATTGTGGGTGAGGATTTCGGTCGTACGTAACCCTCCACCAACAATTGATTGAAGGTTTGACCCTTCGAAGTGTGGCGCACTATGGAGTGCTGAGCGGGCACGTGCTGAAGCGTTGTGCTGTCACATGTCACACTGTCGCACTAACGTTGTTGACAATAAGAAGAAGGATGCGGAGCAACGACAACAGTTGGGTTGCCGAGCTGTCGTGTGGCTAGTTGTCACACATGACGTTGTTGCAACAGGGGGAGATACAAAGAGGGATAAAGGGAGAAAGAGGGAGTTGACACAGGATGTGGTAACGAAGTTCGGCCATAGCCTACGTCTCCGTGCTGTAAGACGCAACCTTTAAATCCACTATCTGTGAAAATATAAAGCTACTCTTGACAAGTCGAGGAGTGCTTGTTACAAGTAGACAGAGGGTGGAGAAGGCTTGAAAGTTTGAAGACCAGAAGGCTCTAGGAGCTCTGGAAAACAGAAAGTGGAATTGAGAATAATAGAATTGGATCTGGATTTTTTACAGGATTGGCTATATATAGAGGTTTGAGAATATTCAGGGAATGTTCCCTAGAATATTAGGAGTTTAGGCAATTATCCGGGAGATTTTCAGACCCCAGATAACAGTGCGGGCCCTAGGAAGGACTGCGGGTCCCACCGTCATCTTTGTGGGCCCCAAGCATGGCTGCTGGCCCCACTATCATTTTTGTGGGCCCCAGTCAGGACTGCGAGTCACACTATCTTCTCTATGGGCCCCAGGCAGGACTGTGGGTCCCACTGTCTTCTCCGTGGGCCCCAGACAGGACTGTGGGTCCCATAATTGGGCGTTAGCTAGATTTTGCACCCATAGTTACTCCCTCCCAGCTAGGTAGGTGTTAACCTAGCTGGCTGGGACTCTATGGTGTAAAACTTCTTTGTCGATGTTGAGGTGGCTTGATGAGTGTACGTTGAAAAGAATCTGCCGACCCCCTACCAAGGGCCGACCAAAAATTTGTCTGTCGACCCCCTGTTTGGGGTCATTTGTGTTACGTGGTCGCCTCCCTTCACCTCTTGTGTCAAGGGACGGGCATTGGTTCGGACGATAGAATCTGTCGACCCCCTACCAAGGGCCGACCAAAGATTTGTGGCACTTGAGCACTTTGCACGAGGCTTGTCCTAGCATAGTCAGTAGCGTACGGGCGCATCTACCAATCCCTTGCAAGGATCGATCGAAAGTCTGTTGGAAGGAGGCAGTAATCTTCTGTGCGGCTATGATGTGTTAACCATGCCACCAATTGCGGGAGTGGCTTCAACTTCCTTCTAACGGAGCACTGATCATACTGCATGAGGCTCGTCATTGTGAAATCAGCCATATAGGTGTGTGTCTGCCGCCCCCTTTGAGGGGCTGACTAGAGCTTCATCTGTTGCTCCATCGTTTGATGTGAGATCCACCATGAGTTTGAGCTGGACTGATTTCAAATCCATGTCTTCCGGCACTTAGGTAACCTTGGTGACGTGTCTCTCGAGTAATCTCCCGACCCCCTGCCAAGGGCCGACCAAGGGTTTGTCTACCGACCCGTTGTCTGGGGCTAACCATAAAGTGAAAAGTTCCAAGTGCGGAGAACAGAGTGTCGGCCTCTGGGGGTCAAGGGGTATCGACCTCACGCTTGGAGTGATCGGCCTCAGAGAGCCTGTCCGGGATCGATAGGACGTATCGGCCTCCGGAGGCCGATAGAGGTATCGTCCTTTGGAGGCTAATAGGGTGATGGAGCCTTATTGGCCTTGAGTTTTTGGCTATCGTCCTTAGAAAGGCCGATAGCCAAGGGAAACGAGGTTGATAGGGGTATCAGCCTCTGAAGGCTGATAGCGTGTAAGAGCCTATCGGCCTCGAGTTTTTGGCTATTGGCCTTATAAAGGCCTTCTAAGGCCGATAGCCAAGAGAAACGAGGTCGATAGGGGTATCGGCCTCTAGAGGCCGACAGGGGTATCGACCTCTGGAGGCCGATAGCAGTATTGGCCTTTAGAGGTCGATAGTGTCTAAGAGCCTATCGACCTCGAGTTTTTGGTTATCGGCCTTAGAAAGGCCTTCTAAGGTTGATAGCCAAGAGAAATGAGGTCGATAGAGGTATCGGCATTTGGAGGCTAATAGCGTGTAAGAGCCTATCGGCCTCGAGTTTTTGGCTATCGGCTTTAGAAAGGCCTTCTAAGGCCAATAGGCAAGAGAAACGAGGCCGATAGGGGTATTGGCCTCTAGAGGCTGATAGCGTGTCAGAGCCTATCGGCCTCACTTTTGGCTATCAACCTTAGAAAGACCATCTAAGGCCGATAGCCAAGAGAAACAAGGCCAATAGCGTGTAAGAGCCTATCGGCTTCGAGTTTTTAGCTATCGACCTTATAAAGGCCTTCTAAGGCCCATAACCAAGAGAAACGAGGCCGATAGGAATATCGGCCTCTGGAGGCCGATAGCATGTCAGAGCCTATCGTTCTCGAGTTTTTAGTTATAGGCCTTAGAAAGGCCTTTTAAGGCCGATAGCCAAAAGAATCAAGGCTGATAGCGTGCTAGAGTTTATTGACCTTGGGCTTTTGGCTGTCGGCCTCAGAAAGGCCTTCTTAGGCCGATATCCAAGGAAACGAGGCCGATAGGGGTATCGGCCTTCGGAGATTGATATTAGTATCGACCTCTGGAGGCTGATAGTGTGTTCAAGAGTTTACCTGACATAGAAGTGTTTGACTTGATGCCTGGAATAAGTGCTGACGCGGCTTGGATGATGATGTGGCAGAGATGTCGATGTGGCAAAAGATGCTGATGTGGCACGCATGCAAGACTGCTGATGTGGCGATCTAGATTGCGAAAGGCCTTGGCGAAAGGTGAGTTGCCAAGCTTTTGTACATTGAATCTAGCCAAGTCTTATCATTTCCCGCAGTTTTGCTTCTCGCCTTTTCGTTTTTCGAGGCATAGGACTCTGAGGGCTATATGTATGGCCCCTTGGTGAAAAAATCTTTTTTCACCGTTGAAGGATGTCTAGAGCTCGAGCCTTTGCATTCGGTTCCTTTGAGCTTACGAGCGAAGTGTGTTGCAATGGCCTCTGAAGGTGCTTCCATCTCGTCCGTCCCTTCTGCTTTGGGGAAGTTGAAGATTAAGGTGGTTCCCTCGAAGAGCAGGGGATCGGGTTCGAAGAAGGTATCGAACACTGGATCGGTGGGACCAAGCTATCCTGTCGGCATAGGCAAGGGGATGAAGAGGCATAAGGACTTGGCCTTCCCCACTGCCCCTGCAAGCCAAAGACCATCCCGAAGATGTCCCGTGCTCTCGAGTCTCTTATGCCTTTGGTGGATGAGGAGGTGACCGGATGGGATGTCGGTCTTCAGACTGTGAAGGAGCAACGAAGAGACTAGGCCTCTACGCTGAGAAAGTTCAAGAAGAAGGATCCGAGACCGAAGATCTCCCAGATCCAGAATTGCTTTGCCCTCGACCCCCGAAGGATATTTATCTCAGTTCCCAGCAAGGAGAAGATCACCGGCACAATCTTGTCTGTTGGGTAGATGAATAGTGGGCTGAGGCTCCCACTGCCACCGTTCGCTGCGAGGCTACTGAATACCTCTGGGTTGGCGCCGGGATAGATCAACGACAATGCCTGGCGTACCATCTATGCCTTTTGCCGGGTGGAGTTTGACTGCCGTGAGCAGCTGAGGACATGCTACTCGAAGATCCCGGAGGGGGAAGTGCTAAGGATTGAGTTGGGCTACTTTTTGTTCCACTATAGGTGGACGTTGGGGGAGGGCCCATCCTTCGCCCACCTGGTGGGAGAATCTGCTCTCCGCCTGATCGAGGAGACTCTCAAGTCCGACAAGAACTACACCCACTGGCCGAACTCGGTCTCTGGAGAGTGGACTCTTCTGTCGGTGCCTACTATAGAGAGGAAGGAGATCTTCTTCTCCATGCTGCGCTACCAGGAGGGTGGAGATCGCGCATACACCGCCGAGCGGGCTGCGACCTTCGTCAATCTCTTCCTAGAGTTGCCTTGTGGAAGTCGCTCTTGGAAGCAGTTTTGATGCTGTCTAGTACGTTGGGGCTTCGCAAACTTGTTCCACAAGTCGAAGGATGTACAGGTTCAAAGATAACGACATTTAGTACTCTGAGCATGAAGCCGACGATGGTAAGGAGCCTCTTCCTTTGTCGCTGATGATCGAGCGGTCGAGGTAGGTGGTTGTGATGCAGAAGGTGCTCACCAAGAGAAAGAAGAGCACCCTCTCTAAGAAGGTCGTCGCCAAGTGGCAGCTGGCGCGAGGGAAGAAGCCCCCAGTGAAGAAAGCGAAGACAATTCTTGGAAGCATGCCTCCGACCCCTGGTGAAGCTTCGTTAACCTCCGGCAAGGAGAGTGAAGAGAAGCAAGGCTCTGGAAAAGGAGTTGAGGGCTCAATGCCCGTTAGAGTAAAGAACCCTGAGCCAGAGGAAGACTCTGGTGGTGAAGCCCAAGTGTTGGGTTACCGCACTCCTCCCGGCCAGGGAAGTCTGGACTCAGTTGCCAGGTGGTTGGAGGTCGAGATGGGGTAGCTAAGCTCAGGGTGCCAGGCTGAACCGAAGTACAACTTTAGTCAGCTGAAGACCCAAAAGGGCAAGAAGCACGTGGAGAAGGTGGCTATCCCTTCGATTAATGCCTCCCCCATCGATGTTGACATCAGCACCTCAATTCCGAAGTCGGTGGGCGATGCTACAGAGGTGGCTGCAGCAATTACTGCTTTGTTGGAGGCAAAGACTGTTGCTGAGGGAGGGGGAGAAGAGGTCACCCCGCTGAGGTCTCCTTCCCCTCCACCTCAACAGATCAAGGGGCCTTCGCACGAGCTCTACCCCCTCAGCAACCAAGTGCCGAGAGTGCTTCCGACGATGCTTCCAGTGACTCATTTTCAAGTGAGTTCTACTTTATCTTCTGATGGAAAGTATATTGTGCTTGACTGTTGGATTTTTTGGATTCGATAGTTGATGTAATACATGTGCTTTGCAGGTGGTTCTGACAGTCCACCACCGAAGTACGATGAGTTTAGCCGCGTCGACCTCAACAGACCAGGTCCTGTGTTGAAACGTATAGCTGGTATGTATGATGAGGCGCACGACGCTATCATGGATCGAACTGAGGGGATGGTAAGTGTAGTACTTTGAAAATATTGAAATGTTATATACTTTTGTGTGTTGACTTGATCTGATTTGTGACTGCAGATCCTCTCCCTGGTGTGGAATATAGAAAAGAGCACCCGAGCTGATTGCAAGGGCGAACATAACCTGAGGGTGGCTCAGCTTGGGGAAGAGCTGCATGAGGCTCAGGATGCTCTTATCAAGAAGGAAGAGGTCGTGGCTAAGCTGGAGAAAAGTCTCTCTTCTATTTGCTTGACTCTAAAGTTGGTCCAGGATAGTGCTTCTATGGTGAAGCTTGCACATTAGGAGGAGTTGGCGAAGCTGAAGGCTTTGCTCAATGAGGGGGCAGCTCGTGAGAAGGCCCTGCTTGAGGAGAATAAGCAACTAAAGGTGAACTGTCCCAGCTTTCAAAAGTCTGCCAATAAGGCGCTGGCAGCTCTTCGAGATGCAGTGAGCTCTTCCTCCAGCAAGACTTCTGCGAGCAAGACGTCATCGAAGCAAAAGTCGAGTAGGCCGTAGCCACTATTGTATTTGCACTTGTATACATGTGAGCCACTTTTGTAACCCTTTCGACCTTGATAATAAAAGATCTCTTTTGGCTTGAATGCTCGGTTTGAATTGTCTCTGAATGTCTTGAATGTTCTAATTGAATGATATTGAAATATCTTGAATGGTTGTTAAATGTGCCGATGCGTTGGGTGCTTCGAACTTTCGTCGAGTGCCAATGGCAGAGCCTTAGGCTTGTTGTTTGATAGAAGTTAGAATGTATAGTATTCAGCGTGGTGCCTTATTGTTGGTCGACTTAGACGAAGCACTGTTTCGATTGAGTCAGCATTAGGACACGTAGCGTCGTATGGTTGCAGGTTAGTCGATCGTGTCGCTACACGAACCGATCTAACTGTGGCGAGGCACGGGAGCATGAGTTCTTTCATAACTCAGGAGCATCTGTGATGCCAAAGATCTAAAGTACTCAGCGTAGTGCCTGTGTATCAGTTGACTTAGGCTTAGAGCTATTTCGATCGAACCTATGTCTAGGGCACATAACTTTGTACCGTTGTAGGTTAGTCAGCTGTGTCACAACGGGAACCGGACTAACTATGGTGAGACACGATTGCATGAGTTCTTACATAACTCAGAAGCACTTGCAACGCTAAAGATTCAGAGTACTTAGCGTAGTGCCCGTGTATCGGTTGACTTAGGCTTAGAGCCATTTCGGTCGAACCTACGTGTGAGGCATGCACGTAGCTTTGTACCATCGTAGGATAGCCGGCCGTGTTGCAACACGAACTGGACTACCTGTAGTGAGGCATGGTTGCATGAGTTCTTACATAACTCGGGAGCTTGTGCGATGCCAAAGATTCGGAGTACTCAGCGTAGTGCCCATGTATTAGTTGACTTAGGCATAGAGCCGTTTCGGTCGAACCTACGTCTAGGGCACGTAGCTTTATACCGTCGCATGTTAGCCGACTGTCGTAACGCGAACCGGACTAACTATGGCGAGGCACGGTTGCATGAGTGCTTACATAACTCGGGAGCATGTGCAATGCCAAATATTCAGAGTACTCAGTGTAGTGCCCGTGTATCGGTTGACTTAGGCTTAGAGCCATTTCGATCGAACCTACATCTAGGGCACATAGCTTTGTACCGTCGCAGGTTAGCTGGCTGTGTCGCAACGCAAACCGGACTAATTATGGCGAGGCACGATTGCATGAGTTCTTACATAAATCGGGAGCATGTGCGACACCAAAGATTCGGAGTACTCAGAGTACTGCCCATGTATTGATTGATATTGGCTTAGAGCCGTTTTGATCAAACCTACGTCTAGGGCACGTAGCTTTGTACCGTCACAGGTTAGCCAGTCGTGTCACAATGCGAACCGAACTAGCTATGGTGAGGCACGGTTGCATGAGTTCTTATATAAGTCGAGAGCATGTTCGACGCCAATGATTCAGAATACTCAGTGTAGTGCCCGTGTATCGGTTGACTTAGGCTTAGAGCCATTTCGGTCGAACCTATATCTAGGGCACGTAGTTTTGTATCATCGCAGGTTAGCCGGCCATGTCGCAACGCGAACTGGATTAACTGTGTATTTGAGCAGTAGTTGAGATAGAATTTTGAAAGTCTTTAATAGAATTGGAAGCGGCTGCCATTTTATTGAAAACTCAAAAGAGGTTACATCTATTGATAGAACCTTTTAAGATGAGATGCATTCCATGCTCTTGGAAGTCTTTGTCCTTCTGGGGTGATGAGTCGGTAGAAAACCTTCATGCCTGCTGATTCGACGATGTACGGTCCTTCCCAGTTTGGGGCAAACTTGCTGCTACCTTGTTCTCTTGTGTTTGGGAAGACCGCCTTGAGGACCAGGTCGCCGATGTTGAAGCGTCTTCTACTGACCTTGCGATCGTAAGCTGACTTGATCTTCTGTTGGTAGTTGGTGACGCACGTAGCTGCTTGATCACGGAGTTCGTCTATGTAATTGACACAAAGCTCCTTGTTGATTCCTTGCGTGATTACAATGGTCTTGAGAGTTGGACAAGTTGCTTCAGTTGGCAAAACTACTTCTGATCCGTATGTCAGACGGAAGGGCGAGAATTCAGTCAATCGACAAGGTGTGGTTCGATAACCCCACAAGACCTTGGGAAGGACCTTTTACCAGAGTCCCTTCTTGCCATCTAACTTCTTCTTGAGAGTGCTGATGATGGCTCTGTTAGAAGCTTCAGCTTGATCGTTGCATTGAGGATATCTGAATACAGAATAGAAGAGTTTGATTCCATAGCTATGATAGAACTCTTAGAATTTGTCAAAGTCAAACGAAGCTCTATTGTCAGCGATGAGGATTGCGGTGTGCCAAACCTTGAGAAGTTATTCTGCCTAATAAACTTGATGACTTCATCATCGGTCTCCAGGAAGAGAGGCACAACTTTGACCCACTTTGTGAAGTAGTCTGTTGCTAGCAGCATGTACTTCTTGCTTGTAGATGAAGGAAATTGACCCAAAAAGTCCAATCCCCATTAATGGAAGGGCCAATGACTCGTCAGAGGATGGAGTTCATCCGCTAGGAGATGGATTGCTCGAGCATGCCGTTGACAGGGCTCACACTTCTGGAAGAACTGACGAGCGTCCTTCGCCAGTGTTGGCCAGTAGTAGCCTTGGAGTTTAATTTTTTACTTCGAGAGATCTTCCGCCGGAATGGTTTCCGCAAGCTCTCGCATTGAATGTAGGACATGGAATCGAGATCCGGTAACCTCACCAAGCCTCGCGCTCTGGTCCCTAACACCAACAGGTCTTGGTTTCATGTGAGGCAACCCTAGTATCTCTAACCAAGCCTCACGCTCTAGTCCTTGACCCTAACAGGTCTCGGTTTCGCCGAGGCAACCCTAATATCATCGTAAAAGGGTCTACGTCGTAGAGAAGCGTCACTAAATGTATAATTCTAAGTACTTTTAATCAATATTTTTATATTTTTACTTTACTTTGTTTATTATTTCGAACATTATTGTTGTAATAAATCATCTCACACACAATCCTTTGGTGATGGTGAAGATCAATACATACCGATGCACATTTCACAAACATTGACGTCACGAGCCGGTGGTATCAAAATGACTCATTTTTCCTACTAAGTCAAGTGCAATAAGTCTTTTATGTCAATGATACTAAATTAGGTGCCCATTAAAAAGTTGTAGAACGGATCCTGCATTGGGGAGTATGGGATGTACCTGAGATGGATAGTAATGAGACTACTGATGCAAATTCTTATATTCACAATGATGCGTTCTAACAGGACAAAACCACCAGGGTTGTTTCAATTGTCATTGATCTCGATATGAATTGTGATATGTAGTTTTTGTTTTATGCATTGTAAATGGGCAAATATTTTTAATAAATTTCTTAGTTTATATTTTATATTATGTAATATATCACATTGTTTGTTTTATTTCTTGTTTATTTAAATTATGTTATTTTATGTATCATAGTTGTGAAAAATGGCCGAAGGCAACAAATCTTGGGTCAGACCCGGGTGGGCAACCCATCAGATGTCAGAGTACGAGAAGCAAAGAATGAAGAGAATTGAGGAGAACCAAACAAAATGCATGCTCTAGGATTGCACCAGGAGGTAAATTCTCGAATGAAAAAGATAATATATAAGATGTTGAAAATTGTATCAACTTTTATAATAAGTAATTGCCTTTTTATTTCGAGATTTATTAAGCCTCGTGGAAGTAAGCTTTTATCAAGTGATGCTTATTCACATGATGTTTTCTGAAACCCCATTACATGAATAAAAAAATCAATAAACATGTCACTGTTTTATTTATTAACGTATCCCGACATATGGTATCTTGCTTTTTCTAGAATTGTCGTATCGACGTATACGTATCATGCCCATATCCTATATATGTATCCATGCTTCATTGTGTTTAAGTAATGTTTCAAGTCTAACATTTTAGAGAATTTAAGTTATTTAACGTTTATTATTGTCTCATTTGCAAACCTAGCAAAGATAAAATCTGATTTTGATAGACTAATGATAAAGGTATTTTTTTTTCTATGCTTAACAGCACTTTGAGGGTTCCTTTCTGAACCCGCTTCATAACGGAGGTCTTTGCTAATCAAATGACCTTGCCACAAGATTCTATGTGGGATCTTTAACGAGGTCATCTGAGCCATTGACCCCAAATATTTATCCATGTCTATCTACATATTAACATCAAATTCAAATATGGTCTTCCATATATGCATATAGAGTATTACATAAATAATGGTTCCACTATGTTAAATTACCTTTTGCAGCTGAGTAAGGTATATTTGAGCATGTTCACATGCAGCCGGCCGTGCAGTCTACTCATTCAATCTAGGAGAGAAAATTGTTGGTCTTATGTGTCAAAGGGTCATAGATTGGGTTGAGTTTATAACAATATTGGTAGTGAGGGGTGAGAAAATGGTTTATGAATTTTTTGTTCAATGAAATATATTTCTGTAAACAATATTGTGTTTTAGCATTGTTTTTGTCTGGTTGATAACCTATAAGCATAGGCCCTTGTGTCTGGCCCATCTAAGCTATTCAAGGTGTTTTGCTCAAGTGCATCTTTGTTATGTTTTGAGTATTGCTGCCACTAAGTTGACTATGTTAATATAAATGTTGCTCACATCTTTATTATGGGCTTGTATAAAGATCATAATTTTTTCTCTTTTTATTTTAATTAGACTTGTAAAAATACTTAATATGAAATTTCATAATATTTGATATCGGTGACTCATTTTGTTTTGAATGGCTCCCGAACATAAACGGATCTATCTTCCATCAACTTTTACAAATGTCTCCAACGGAGAGAACATGATCCCAACCCCAACCTGCACCATCCCAACTTGTATTGATACCACATGAACCTATAACTAGTCCACTGACCGAGGCCAATAGCATTGGTAGGAATTGTAAAATGTTTTTTGTATAGAATTTTTGTTTTACTTTATTGTGTTATACATACTAACTCAAATATCATTTTCTTCTTTGTAGCCTCAGCTCCGAGCACGAGGCCTGGACGGGGGCTGACCAAAGGCAAGGGGTCATAGAAGCTTGTGGCACGGTTTGGTAAACTAATTTATTTAGTTCTTGTAAAAATGACATGAAGCATTTGTAGAATTGCAAAATAAGTGTTCACAGCTTGATGTAGTATCCATGAGCCAATAGGAGATGTCTATTGAAGTCATTGGCTCGAGGTCAGAGTACTTGGGAGGGTTTGGGGTGGGCCCGAAGCCCTTATCCTCTGGGACTACTAATCTTTCCAAGTTATAAACTGAGGAGATGAGGTGCCTTAAAGATGAGCTAGCATCAGTCAAAGGCCTGAATAAAAGTCAGCAACAGCAAATTGAACATCAAAACAAGAAAATTAAAGAGTTTCAGACTTTTCAGTCGTTTGTGTTGGATATCTTGCGACGGGCATGTTTTGTTTCGGAGAGTTAGAGTAGGAAGAGTTTATCAGGTGACGATCATGCGATGCCTTCTTGGTTAGTATCTAACACATCAATGCATTGATTTCTAATATAATGCAATTCTTTAAGTCGATTCTTATAATGAGAAAATAACTTAACTACTTCATGGAAAACTAATTGATATGTTTCCTTCTTTTTTGACATAGATGAACGATTGACTTCATTGGACTACGGACGAATCATATTAGCCATCAGTTTCTACCATTTTATTTGGTATTTAAAAAAAGATATGGTATCATCTTAAAAGACATGAGATTTTTTTTTGCAGCTCTGTAGTTGATATTATGGATGTAGGGTTTTGTGTTATTGATTCTTAATAGAAAAGAGCATGGATAAACGCATGTACTTATGAGAATAATTTTGTATTTTGATCTGACTTAAATTAATATTTATGTACTTTTGTTTTTATTGAAATATATGTGGATGAATATATGTGTATAAAGATTTCAAAGAAAAAAATTTAAAATTTAACCAAAAAATATTGAGCATTTGACTTTTGATGACGCATGTAATACATTACGTCACTGAATACGTATATTCTATGACGCAATGACTGTATCGTCTAATGTAAGTATACATTTGATTCATTGGATAAAATCGACGACGCAATTATAATGTCGCTAAAAGTATACATTATGCGATGCCAAAGTATACATTCTGCGATGCTATTATTTATTTGCTAGATGTTATTGGCGACGCTATTATATACGTTGCCAAATGTTAAAACTTTCAGTGATGCAGACGGTGCGTCGCTAAATGCTCTATATATAAGTTTAAGTTTGTTGTTTCTGCGACATGGGAGATCATTTTAGCGACGTTTTTTGTTTTAATTTGTGACGCCTATTGCATCGCAGTTGGTTAAGCTTTCGGCGACGCAATTTGATCGCGTCGCCAAAAGTATTCTCAGACGGGGAATAGGCGACGTCTTGGCGACGCAGTTGGAAGCATCGCAAAAAATATTTCGCGATGAATATGACCACTTTTAGTGATGCTCAGTTGTGTCGCAGAAATTGTCTTTTCTTGTAGTAGCTTATTGATGATATTCATATCTCTACAAGGGAAAATGCTAGGTAGTCAACTAGTTTGTCAACTTTTCGGTTGCCAACTTTACATGGCATCCCTCTAGGGTTCATCCTATGAGCCCTAGAAAAATGTTCCCAGCAAT
The DNA here is from genome assembly GCA_947650365.1 of Chamaelirium japonicum. NCBI lineage: Eukaryota > Viridiplantae > Streptophyta > Magnoliopsida > Liliales > Melanthiaceae > Chamaelirium > Chamaelirium japonicum. Next base: position 92,314,808 of record OX393549.1, on the reverse strand, counting down.
GAGGAGTTGCCAGCACTTTACATCATGTGGAGTTGGACAAAAAAAAATTGGCAAACGAGTTGGCTATATAGCATTACTTATTTTAATTTTTTTCAATGAACTAAGGGCCAAACCTTTACCTTTTGCGTCAACACCATTCGACGTGAGAGAGAAAGAGGGGGAAGGGGGCACGCAGTGCTCGACGAGAAAATTTTTAGCACATCTTGTGCCTGCTACAACCGTTCCTCAAGGCCAATCAGCACGTTCTAAGTGTTGGGGCCCTGCTATCCCATGTCTCTTACTAGTAAAAGCCCGTGCCAGTCCGCACACAAACGGGCCGCCTTCGGCGAAAAAAAAATACTCGGAGGGGGCGAATGCAAATGCACTAAACGCTAAGCCCCGCCACCACTCCACAGTTATAGGCAGTGATATCAGAATCGGATCAGATCAAACCAGACGGTCAGACCGCTGAACTGTTGAACTGGGCTCTAAATCGGTCTGGTCAAGTCATTGGATCGGAAGTGTTGTTGATCCGGCAAAACCTGTGCAAACCACCCGATTTTGTACTGACCCGCGACCTGACGATTTGCTTAAACTCGTGAGTTCGCAATCGGCATGTACTCCCCCAAATTAGACCGCGATCGTGACTGGCCTTTTCTTCCTCAAATTAAATCGCGACGCGATCATAGGCGACGGGAAAGGGGTCGGCCCATAGATAGAAGGAGGTGGCAGCGGCGACAACGACGGGGAATGAGGAGGGGAAGGGGAGGAAGGAGAGGGGGAGGAGGACCAGCGGTAGGTAGTGGGGCCGAGGGCATGGATGGCGGGGTGGGGGTGGGGGTGGTGGAGAGCGAGGAGACGGAGCAGTTGGAGGAGGGTGAGGAAGGGAGGGGGGGGAGTGCGTCGCGGAGACTGCTGCTCGACTTCGATGCACGCCGCTCGAGCCCAACACTAGCTGCTCGACGTCAATGTTGACGCATGCCACTCGACAACGATGCCCGATGCTAGACGACTGTCGAGCATTGCCTATCGCTCAAGACTGACGCCTGCTGCTCAAGGCCGACGCCAGCCGCTCGACGACTGTCGATCACTGGCTGCAGGCTGTCGCTTGAGGTTGACGCCTACCTCTCAGAGTCAATGACCGACGCTAGACTGAGGTGTCCGCTACTCGTCTAAAACAATATCATCGGTTCAACCGATTGACCCGACTGTTGAACCAGAGACCCGTGAACCGGGCCGCAGACTCCATCTCACCCAACTTGATCGTAGCCATCCATGTCCAAAACCCCATGCACGTACCTCTCTCTCTCTCTCTCTCTCTCTCTCTCTCTCTCTCTCTCTCTCTCTCTCTCTCTCTCTCTCTCTCTCTCTCTCTCTCTCTCTCCAATCTGGATTCCCCTCTCTATTTTTCCATATCCGATGAAAACCCCAAACCTTTTCATTTCCTTAAAAACAATTAAATTATTTCCAAAAGACCCCCATTAAATCCTCTCTTTATGTACAGTTAAATTTTAATTATTTTTTTTAAAAACCCATTAAATCCTATCACTTTATGTTTCATTTAATATCATCACATATTAATTTGTCCACTATCATGCACCATCTCTCTACAAATCACCACCATCCAAATCCCATCCAACCAACACCCTACCCAAGTCATGCATGGAAATCCATTAAAGCTCAAATCCCACCATGCATGCCCTCTACCAATCGATCTCCATCTCCCCAGCATCTCAACCATCCACCTACCCAAACCCATCCATGCATGAAACCCATCCAGGCCACACACCACATTTATCTCGTTGATTTTTGAACGAATGGTTAGATCTATTCAGTCCATTTTTGTTTAGTCAGCATGTTCCTCTTTGTCTAGTCAACTTTTTGTTCCTTTTTGTCAAGTCAGCTTGTCAACCGCCATGCCATGTTGTATAGACTAGTACATGCTCATGCCTGTCGGCACTACAGCAGGCAACCTTCGACGGCAACACACCTGAACGCCTTCGGCAACAAAACTCTTTTGATGACAACACCGACATTTATAGGGACACCCATTTCCTCGCCCGTGCCGATTGGCACGAAGCGGGCGCCTTTGGCGCGACCAACTCTCCCTCCCCTATAATCGATCAATCACAACTGTCTCTATTCGAACGGATTCCTCAAGATCGACCCGATGGTTTGTGGCGGCTGAAATTTCAGCATGCGGGTATTTAGCCGTTGATGCGAACAACGATAACGGGATGAACGATCAGGTTTAGTGCAATTTAAATGGGTTGGGATTTTAGGGGTTTAGTGTAGTTTAAATGAGTCAGGATTTGAAACCAAAGGGAGGGAGTTAGTTGACGGGGAAATATAGATCGTGCGTTGATTTTTGAACCAATGGTTAGATCTATTCGGTTCATTTTTGTTCAGTTAGCTTATCCTAGTCAGCTCCCGTTTTGTTTAGTCAGCACAAAACCGACGTGCTATGCTATATAGACTAGTGCATACTCGTCCCTGTCGGCACTGCAGTGGGCCGCTTTCGGTGGCAATACACCTGAACGCCTTTGGCAACAAAACACTTTCAACGATAACACCGATATTCATAAGGACATCCATTTCCTCGCCCGTGCCGATTGACACGAAGCAGGTGCCTTCGGCACGACCAACTCACCCTCCCCTTATAATCGATCAATCACAGCTGTCTCTGTTCAAACGCATTCCTCGAGATCGACCCGATGGTTTGGGGCGGCCGAAATTTCAGCAGGCGGGTTTATAGCCATTGATGCGAACAACAATCACGGGATGGATGGTCAGGTTTAATGTAGTCAAACTCCAGTCAAGCTCGTCTCTGCAAAAGCGGCGAACAAATCCTTCCAAATTGTCGGTGCATCGACTCCAGTCAAACTCCAGCAATCATCAAAACTCCAGTCAAGAAGATCTTCAATTCCAACTATATTGAAGCGAAGAAGGTGGGCGACAGCTGCGAACCAGTGGCGACTCTGCCTACCAGTGGCAAGTCCCTCAAAAGGTACTTTGCCTAACGCAAGGTTACCCCCCTTGCCCAAAAAAAAAAAAAAAAAAAAAGTGAATAAACGAACTACGTGCGACTTGATCCCTCTCAGTAGGGTACGTAGGCAACCTACAAAGGTTCAGTCCAGCCAAAAAAAAAAAAAAAAACATCCCAACGTCTTCCTAGGAGGCCAGTCCAGAGGAAAGTGAGTGCATAACCACAAGTCCAGTCAGCAAACCAAAAGATGACAAGAAAGTCAAAGTTCTGGAGGCGTTGAAGTAGCTTGCCTCCTGCGGCCTACACGCGCTGCAACTCCCGGGGTGGAGGAGCCGTCAACTTCCGACACGTTGCCAGCTATGCATGCTGCTTCGCAAGCTCTGCTCCAGAAGTCTTCTCGGTCGCTTTAGCTTTCCCCAAACGGAACTCCAGTTTCTAAAGCGACGCACGAGTAGCAAATCGAAGTCCTTGAAGCGCTAAAGCAGCCCGCCTCCCGCGGCCTACACGCGCTGCAACTCCCGGGGTAGAGGAGCCGTCAACTTCCGACGCGTCGCCAGCTATGCACGCTGCTTCGCAAGATTCACTCCGGAAGCCTTCTCGATCACTCCACCAGCTTCCCGGCACTTCGTCAGCTCTTCATGCCGCCTTGCAAGCTCTGCTCTAGAAGTCTTCTCGGTCGCTTGAGCTTTCCCCAAACAGGACTCCGACTCTTGAAGCGACGCACGAACGGCCTCCAAGCATCGAAGAAGCCTTTGTCTCCAAGCCGATTGAAGCCTTCGTCTTCAAGCTCTGCGCACCATCGCCGCCGCCGCCGACGAAAGAGGCGACACCGGGAAGACGGAGCAAGTCTTGTGCAACCCCAGGCAGCACTCTTCCGCCGACGGTCTCCAAGCATCGAAGAAGCCTTCGTCTCCAAGCCGACGGAAGCCTTCGTCTTCAAGCGACGCGCACCATCGCCGCCGCCGTCGACGAAAGAGGCGACACCGAGAAGACGGAGCAAGTCTCGTGCAATCCCAGGCAGCACTCTTCCGACGACGGTCTCCAAGCATCGAAGAAGCCTTCGTCTCCAAGCCGACGGAAGCCTTCGTCTACAAGCGGCGCACACCATCGCCGCCGCCGTCGACGAAAGAGGTGACACCGGGAAGACGGAGCAAGTCTCGTGCAACCCCAGGCAGCACTCTTCCGACGACGGTCTCCAAGCTCCAGCTTTCCGCGTAAAAAAAAAAAAAAAAAAAAAAAAAAAAAAAAAAGAGGATACAGCCACCCTCCTGTCTGATCCAAAAACCCACGCATGGGAGGGAGCCGCTCGTCACAAGCCAAAATGGGAGAAGGGGACCCACAGCCCCCCTCCTTCTCCGATTCAGTCGGAGGCTGTCTGACTCGGAGCGCGATCAAGCCGGAGACGCCATTGTTGCCACCGCGTCCCCTCTCCCCAATCAGTGCCCGAAAAAAAAAAAAAAAAAAAAATAGAAGAGCAAAGTGGGGCGGGGCCTGCACCCCTTTCCCCAATGGTAAGCCAACAGCAAAGAGAAGGGGGGGCCCCAGCCGCTCCCTCCTTCATCTCCTATACGACCGGGGTCGGCGCCCGCGCCCGAGGCCACCGCTGCGCACCGCCCGCCGCTGAAACCCGCGCCCGGCGACCGCACGTCGCTCGCCCGCGCCCGCGCCGGCGCGCCACCCGCCGTTGGCCCCGCGCCCAGCCGCCGCCGCCCCGCTGCGCCCGTCCGACGGCGGACCCGCACAGCCCCGGCCGCCGCTGGCTCCGAACACCACCGCGCGCTGCCCGCCGCTGGCCCCGAGCCCGACTCGCCGCCGCCTGCGCACCACCCTCGCGTGCACGCCCCCGGCCGCCGCTGGCCCTGCGCCCGGTCGCCGCTCCGACCGCCAACGCCGCCGCTGCGCCCCTACCCGACCTCCGACCTGCGCCCGGGCCGTCGCAGCCACCGCAGTACCGAGCCGCTGCTGCCGTTGCCTCCGCGTACCAGAACCAGAAGAAGAAGAAGAAAGAAAGAAAAGAAAGGAAAGAAAAGAAAAGGAAAGAAAGAAAGAAAAGGAAAGGAAAGAAAGAAAAAGAAAAGGAAAGAAAAAAAAAAAAAAAAGAAAAGAAAAGAAAAGAAAAGAAAAGGAAAGAAAAAAGAAAGAAAAAGAAGGAAAAGGAAGGAAAGAAAAAGAAGGGTCCGCGAGCCACTGGCACCCGCACCGCAGCCCGCGCGCCGCTCGGCCATCGCCTGCCGCTGCTGCTGCTGCTGCCTCCGCGAGCCACCACCGCCGCGGCACCCCGGCCTTCGCGCGTGCCGTAGCTAGCCACCGTCGCTACTGCTGTACTCCGCGCACAAAAAAAAAAAAAAAAAAAAAAAAAAAGGAAAGGGGAGCTTCGCCTCGCTTGCAATGGCTCCGCCTCCTCCTCATCGCGCCGAGGTGCGTCACCATCGCCAACACTCCGCCGGGGTGCATCGCCTTTATCTTCGCGCCTTCGTCACCCGCGCGCCGCCATGGGACTACGTCGAGACATGTTGCCTTCGTTTTCACGCTCCCGTCTCTCCTAAGTCGCCTTCGGACATCATGCAACGGTCGCCGTCGACAATCGGCCTCGTCATTGCGCTCCCACACCGAGGGAGGGGCGACAGTCCTCCGCCGAGATGCACCGCCGCCGCCATCGCACTCCAGTCGCCCTCGCGCCAGTCTCGAACTCCGTGCAACGGCCACCTTTGACGTCCGTGCAAACTTCGGAGCAAAAGAAGTCCGCAACGAGGAAGATGATCGAAACCCTAGCGAGGGTCTTCTCCGCAAGCAGGAGCCGCCGCCGCCGATGAAAGAGCCGACAACTAGGAAGACGGAGCAAGTTGCGTGCAATCCCAGGCAGCACTGTTTCGACTGCGGTCTCCAAGCTCCAGCCTTTCGCAAAACAAAAAAAAAAAAAAAAAAAAAAAAAAAAAAAAAAGACACAGGATGAAAGGGGTAGGGGCTCTTAAATAAGCCACCAGGCCCATCCAAGAAAGAAATCAAGGACAAGTGCTCTACGATTCTTACGCGTCCAAACCCGACACGTCCTCATCGACACACTCGTCCTTGAGGGGGCATTTGTAGACACACGAATTTCATCGGACCCGGACCCGACTCGAAGGCCCCTACGTGGATGCAAACCCGACGCGCTCGGACCCGGACCCGACTCGAAGGCCCCTACGTGGATGCAAACCCGACGACTCGGACCCGACTCGCACCTAGCAAAAGAGGAGCGGACCCCAGTTCAAGAGGGGCCGGCCCCTACTAGGGTCCGAACCCCATGGGGCCGGCCCCTACTAGGACCCGAACCCCATGGGGGCCGGCCCTATTGGGACCCGAACCTCATGAGGCCGGCCGGCCTTGCAAGGAAAGAAAAGAAAAGAAAGAAAAGAAAAAGGAAAGAAAAGAAAGGAAAGAAAAGAAAAAGGAAAGAAAAGAAAAGGAAAGAAAAGAAAGAAAAGGAAAAAATACCGCCATGCGCGGGGGGAGGTAGCGTATGACGTCTGCACACACGCGGATCTGCGCCGATCCCTCGATCCGACGCACAAGACGAAGCGCCCGATCGCCATCGATTTCGTGCGCAAAATCCAGCCATAATTGCACCCGCCAGAAAAGGAAAACAACTAAATGTTATTCCCCTCATCAATGGATGAATAAAATCCGGGTAATTATGAGAGAGATACAAAAGGGATTTAAAATTAAAAAGTTCCCATATCTCTCTCCCCACCTCTTTGCCTATAAATAGAGGGGGTGGGGGAAGGAAAAAATGGTCGGGGAAATTGAAGACGAAACGCCAGAGCTCTGCAGAAGAGGAGACGCTTCTTCATCGACCCAAGGCTTCACGAGGCACAGTCAAGCCTATCCCGAGGGATCGGCTTACTGAAAGTCCTCATCAATGTGAAGACCCTTGCACACGAAGATCATCCCTTCGACTCCGTGCACGAAGAAGAAAGCTCGGAGAAGAAGAACCCTTCGACTCCGAAGACGCCAGAAGCAAAGGCCGGAGAAGAAGAGGAGCGGCACTACCCCGTCGTCTCCAACAAGCTTCGACTCCGATCAAGCCCAAAAGCCCGGAGAAGAAGAGGAGCGGCACTACCCCGTCGTCTCCAACAAGCTTCGACTCCGATCAAGCCCAAAAGCCCGGAGAAGAAGAGGAGCGGCACTACCCCGTCGTCTCCAACAAGCTTCGACTCCGATCAAGCCCAAAAGCCCGGAGAAGAAGAGGAGCGGCACTACCCCGTCGTCTCCAACAAGCTTCGACTCCGATCAAGCCCAAAAGCCCAGAGAAGAAGAGGAGCGGCACTACCCCGTCGTCTCCAACAAGCTTCGACTCCGATCAAGCCCAAAAGCCCGGAGAAGAAGAGGAGCGGCACTACCCCGTCGTCTCCAACAAGCTTCGACTCCGATCAAGCCCAAAAGCCCGGAGAAGAAGAGGAGCGGCACTACCCCGTCGTCTCCAACAAGCTTCGACTCCGATCAAGCCCAAAAGCCCGGAGAAGAAGAGGAGCGGCACTACCCCGTCGTCTCCAACAAGCTTCGGCTCCGATCAAGCTCAAAAGCCCGGAGAAGAAGAGGAGCGGCACTACCCCGTCGGCTCCAACAAATCCTCGATCCCGATCAAGCCCCAAAGCCCGGAGGAGAGAAGCGAAGCGTCATCACCCCGTCGTCTTCGACTAACGCCTGCCCCATCCACGAAGAAGAAAGCCTGGAGCAGATCGTCTGAAGCGTCGCTACCCCGTCGTCTTCATCAACAAAAGTCGACGCTACAACCGTCGCACGGAGACCGTCGCTACCCTCGTCGTCTTCATCAACAAAAGCCGACGCTACAACCGTCGCACGGAGACCGTCGCTACCCTCGTCGTCTTCATCAACAAAAGCCGACGCCACAACCGTCGCACGGAGATCGGTGCTACCCCCACCATCTTCGAAAGCATTCTTCGACTCCGATCACGCCAAAGAAGCCCGGAGAAGAAGAGAAGTCCAGTCGATACGTAAACCGTCGAAGCACCGGAGAAGTAGCCCACGTCGTTCGAAGAAGAAGATCGAGTTGACGCCAAAGCTAAAGCCAACGCAAGAAGCCAAAGCAAAGCCCCAGTAAAGCCCGCGCCAAAGCAACGTAAGTGCCAAAGCCAAGCGACTACGCCGGCCACGAGCAAAAGCACCGCACGTTCTAGCCGATACGACGCGAAGTCCGGAAGAACGAAAGCATCGCAAGTCTCTCCCAGCTACGTCCAAGTGCAAGCGCCGAAGCAAAGCAAAAGCCAGAGCCACGCCGGAGCAAAGCCAAAGCCAAAAAGCCAAAGCCAAAGCCAACGCCAAAAGCTAGATCGACGCCGCGAACCGACGATCAAGGACACCGAGGTCAAGCAAGGAACGAGGAAGACGCGAAGACCGAGGAACGAGGAACGAAGCCGAAAACCCCCTAGTCGAGAAAGCGCGAAGCACGGAAGGGACAAAGCAACGGTGGACATTCCTTAGCCTCTCCAAAACCCTCTCCCTGTAAAACCCCTGTCCTGGGCAGCCCCTTCAGAGCTCTCGCACGAACACCACGTGGAGACGCAGATCAAAGGGATCCCCCAGAAGATCTTTCCCACAATCCCCTGATCAAAACTCGCCGCAACCCGGACTCGCTACACCCGAGCAACCCGGGTCCCGGCCACAATTGTAATCTCGTGTGATTCGCAATAAAGACGACCCGCGCTTTTTTCCGCGTCCACAATGTCACGAGTTGGACTTTTGGGCTAGATCATACTAATACCCGAGTAAACATTAGTTGTTTGCTAATGTTGAACCAACTACCAAGAGAACTCAACGGGTGACTAAAAGCCAAAAGCCCAACATGAACCTCCGGCTCACTAATAAATAGCCGATAATCATTATTTTTTTAGACCAACTACCAACTCGAGAACCAACCCGACCTTATTGTGGGTTGGGTTGGTTCGGGTCTATGCCCAAATCGGGTTAGTTCGGGTCTATGCCCAAGTCGTGTTGGTTCGGGTTTCGATATGGTAGAACCGAATTAGTTTGGTTCGGTTCTGGGTTAGCTCAAACCCGAACCAACCCGACACGAGTTGGACCCTTAGCAGCTACAGTGAAATCACTATAGCAATCCGTGCCACTATTGTCGTAAAAAAATAACGTGTCATATATCATTTATCATTATTTAATGTGGAATGATACTATGGGTATTTATGATATTTTAAAAAAAATCGTTATCCAAAACGGTTAAAATCGGAGCATTTGCAATCAAAACAATGGACATAGGATCAGACTTTTATGCAATAGTCATACCGGTGGACTTACTCTAAAAACGAACTTAAGATCAAACTTAATGTTACACACTCTGATATTTGGACCTAACACCGATTTCTCTTATTTTTTTAGACCAACTACCAACCCAACAACCGATCCAACCAATCCGACCTTAGTGTGGGTTGGGTTGGTTCAAGTCTATGCCCAAATTGGGTTGGTTTGAGTTTCAATATGGTATAACCGAACTAGTTCGGTTCGGTTCTAGGTTGGGCTCGAACCCAAACCAACCCGATCCGAGTTGCACCCCTATGGATATCACAGTGGGTGCCATGGTTGTAGCGTAATCCAGGCTTTTTTGTGGGAATTTGAACCGGGCTTTTGAGGCGGTCTGGCCGTCAATTCTGACTTTGAAAATCAAAAAAATAAAAATAAAAAACGTTCACACCTACCAATCCCATGATTCGAACTCAAGAACTCAAAAGGCCTGTAAAGAGACGACAAATATTTGTTACCAACTCAGCTAATAGACATTGCTGTAGATTTGTTGGGAATCATTTTATTTATTCTTTTTAACAACTCACAGGAATATTTTTTGCATACAGGCTTTCATCTTCGATTATGAACTCTTTTCCGGCCCGCCAGAGTTGCTTCAGCACTCTACATCATGTGGATCAGTTAGACAAAAAAAGTTGGCAAACGAGTTGGCTATATAACATTACTCATCTCCTAGATATAGGGCCGGCCCTGAGGTTTTGGGGGCCCTAGGCAAACTCCAAAAGTTGGGCCCCCAATACATATTAATACAAGAAAAAATAATTAAGTACCAATAAATTTTTTTTGCAAGTATCAGTACAAAATTTGCTTTTATTGGAAAATGTCCTCTTTGGTTCTTGGTGTTTGTCGTTTGGACTTGGCTGTTGGGCCCCCCTCTTTTAGTGTTTGGGTTTAGCTGTGGGGCCCCCATTAGTATAAATTAATTGGGGGCCCTAGGCAACTGCCTTGCTCGCCTACCCTCAGGGCCGGCCCTGCCTAGATATTATATATAACGGGCAGATATCCACATGGCGAAACAAAGGAAGTTGAGATTTTAAGAGTTTAAATCTGCTTCCTACCTAATAAAAAAAAAAGAAAGGGTTAGTGTGTGCTAGGTCCCTGACAACAGATCGTTGCCGACAATCGGACTGCTCTCTTCTCCTAAAGTCCTATTTTTTTTTGATAAATCCGAAATTATCCTCTCTTGCTCTCTTCGGCCTATCTCTCTCAAGCGCGACCACTCGTTGCTGCTGCCGCCCCGATCCCTGGTCCAACAGAACTCGAGTTGCAGTTGGTCCCTACCGCCGGTCCGATGCCAGTGAGCAGCGGAGACGAGTGGGTAAGGGTTGGGTTCGATTTAGGGTTCCGTTCGGTTCGGTTTAGATCCCAGGTCTAGGGTTCATCTCATGGTCCATAGATCTTGGGTTTAGGGTTAAGTTTAGATTCGGTTCGGCGGCGGCAAGCATCTCTGGCGGCGGCGAGCAGTTTGGTGGTTCACTGGTTCAGTGGCCTTGCAAAGAAACTTGAAATACACATACCCGTAGATTACCTGTATAGGATACCCCTTGTCTTTCTTGTATCACATATATATATTTGGCCCTTGGCCTAATGAGAGAACTCAATCCATTCTCTCCAAAATCCTAGCCTCTCTCTCTCTCTCTCCCTCTCCATCCTAGGGAACGTTTGTCACATGGTATCAGAGCTATCGATCCCGAGGTCCTCTGACAAGATCTGACCCTCCTCCGGCGAACCGAGGTGCAGATCTTCTCTCTCGGATCCCTTTCCGGCGACTGCATCCGGCGAGCTCCTCCCTCGGGTCTCTGCATCATTTCTCAGATCTCCTCCCTCGGATCCGGCGCAGATCCGTCGTCGCGCGAGGCCCTCCGGCGACTACATCCGGATCTCCTCCCTCGGATCCGGCGACTGCATCTGGCACGAATTCGGCGCGCAGATCTCCGGCGAGCTCATCTCACTCAGATCTAATCCAGATCTGAGTCTGTCGCGCGAGGCCAGAGCTCTCCTCCCTCGGATCCGGCGCAGATCCGGCGACTGCATCCGTCCGACGAGCTCCTCTCACCACCCCAGATCAGTGGCTGCGTATTTCCGACGAGCTCCTCTCACCTGAGCCCTCCTCACCTCTCATATCTCATCCAGTTTTGAGATCTCCGGTCCGGTAAGCTCCTCTCACTACCTCAGATCAGTGGCTGCGCATTTCCGGCGAGCTCCTCTCACCTGAGCCCTCCTCACCTCTCAGATCTCATCCAGTTTTGAGATCTCCGGTCCAGCGAGCTCCTCTCACCACCTCATATCAGTGGCTGCGCATTTCCGGCGAGCTCCTCTCACCTGAGCCCTCCTCACCTCTCAGATCTCATTCAGATTTGAGATCAGATCTCCAACGAGCTTCTCTCACCTCCTCAGATCTGAGCCCTCCTCACCTCTCAGCTCTGGCCAGACACTCCGATCAAACAGCTCGACCAATCCTTGCAGTCCGGTCAGCCTCCTACGTACCAGCTGCTCGCACTCTTCTTCTTAGTTCGGCGACCTACGACATCAGATCCGATCTCCTTATATCAGATCTGACACACAACACCTCGTCGGACCCGGATCGACTCTGACCTCGCCGGATTACTCTCTGTTTGCCTTGACCCACTCCGGCACTGAGTGAGCCATCATGGCCGACTCCTCTAGCCACACTGGCGTCCTCGCTGCCTCTTTTACCTCTGTTTTTGGTCGTGATCGGTTTGTGTGCACTCACTGCCACAAACCAGGTCACGTTGTCGCCACACGTTGGAAGCTGTATCCTGAGAAGAGGCAGGAACCCCGAGGACATGGTCGACCCGTTGGTTCTACTGCTGCTGCTACTACTGCTACTGCTCCGTCCTCTACTCAGCTCCTTCAGCAGCACCTTGCACAACTCCAATTTCGCCTAGACCAGCAGGCGAGCTTCAGCTCCGTCGAGGCCTCCAGCGCCTCTAGTTCTTCTGCTCACTTTGCCACTCCTGGTACGTTCGCTACTTGGATTCTGGACTCTGGGGCCTCCCATCACATGACCTCTAATGCTTCCCTGCTTATCGATTACAGACCGGCACCGCACATCCCGTCGATACATACTGCCGATGGCTCTTCTTTAGCCATCTCACAGTATGGATCGATTACCGCCACTACGGAGCCGAGCGGTCGTCTCTCTTTACCCATTGTGTTGCATGTCCCCCAGCTTCGCATGCAGCTCATCTCCATTAGCAGCCTCTGTGACTCCGGATGTGTTGTGACTTTTTCCCCTTCTTCTTGTGTCGTGCAGGATCCACGTACCGGACGGGTGATTGGCGCTGGTCGTAGGTCAGGCGGGCTGTACCACCTCGATCATCTCTATCTTTCCCTCATTTCCCCCCTCTGGCGTCTGTAATTTAGCTTCTTCCGATGCCGACTTATGGCACCGAAGACTCGGCCACATTTCTGAGTCTCGACTTAAGAGCTTACTCCAGACTGGAGCTCTAGGTCATTGCTCCTCTTCTTCTTTATCTACATGTACAGGTTGCAAGCTTGCCAAAGCTACAGCCTTACCTTTTCCTTCTAGTATCTCTCAGAGTTCTGCTCCCTTTGACCTAGTGCACTCCGATATCTGGGGTCCTGCACCTCTTCCTTCGATGTGTGGCTATCGCTACTATATCTCTTTTATTGATGACTTCAGCCGATACACTTGGGTATACCTTCTTCAGAACCGCTCTGAGGTTCCTTAGGTTTACCAGATCTTCACCTCGATGGTCCACACACAGTTCGGTTGTCGCATCAAGACCTTTTGGTCTGATTGTGTCCTCGAGTATCTCTCCACTGTTATGCGGACACTTCTTCAGTCCCATGGGACTCTATTCTAGCACTCCTGTCCTTACACACACAAGCAAGACGGAGTAGCCGAGAGGAAGCACCGTCATATCCTTGAGACATCGCGTGCTCTTCTTTTCTCTGCTTCCGTTCCACGCACTTTCTGGGCTGAGGTTGTCTTGACCTCAGTCAACCTCATCAACATCACCCCTTCGTCTGTTCTCCCGGGTGGTGTATCTCCCCACGAGCGTCTTTTCTCTTCCCCTCCTGACTACAGTCTACTTCGTACCTTCGGGTGCACCTGTTTTGTTCTCCTTCCGCTCCATGAGCGCGCAAAGTTGTCCGAACGTGCAGTTAAATGCATCCTCCTAGGAATCAGCGCCGAGCACAACGGTTATCGTTGCTATGACCCCTTGACTCGTCGACTTCGCATCTCTCGACATGTCTCCTTCGTCGAGGATGCCCCTTACTACTCCTCTGCAGCTCAGGACCTCACCTTCTTGGAGACTCCTCCCACTCTGTCTCTGACTCTCGAGCCTCTTCTATCACCTCTTTCGCCCAACTCTCCTTCTCCCCCTGTTTCTAGTGATTCTTTCACGGAGTCTTCCTCTGTCCCCTCCTCTCCTCCGTCACTGATTGCTTCCGTAGGTCTTCCTCATACTCCCGATATCTCTGGTACTCCGCCTGCTACGCCCAGTCCGACGTCGCCGGTCGTGGATCCTTACCCACCGCCCCGCTACCCTCAGCGCGAGCACCACCCACCTGATCGCTTCAGCTTTAGCTGTGGCCCACCTGACCATTTTGGTTTTGCCACAGTCAGCTCCTATTCGCCTTAGTTTACAGCCTTTTTTGCAGCCCTTCACACAGACCAGGAGCCTCGGTCGTACCGGGAGACCGTCCAATCCCCTCAGTGGCGTCAGGCTATGAGCGAGAAATTTCAGGCATTTGAGCAGACTCAGTCTTAGGATATCGTCCCCCTTCCTGTTGGTATTGAGCCTGTCAGTTGCCGGTGGGTCTACAAGGTCAAGCGGTGACCTGATGGTTCCATCAAGCGGCACAAGGCTCGGTTGGTGGCTCGTGGCTTCACTCAGGCATACGGAATAGACTACGAGGAGACTTTCACACCTGTAGCTCAGATGACCTCCGTTCGTGCACTTCTGGCAGTTGCAGTAGTCCGTCGATGGCCTCTTCTCCAGATGGACGTGAAGAATGCCTTTCTCTATGGTGATCATTCATAGGTCGTCTACATGCAGCCACCCCCTGGTTTGCATACTCCTCCCCAGCATGTTTGTCGCATCTGTCGAGCTATCTACGGGCTCAAGCAAGCCTCTCGAGCTTGTTTTGAGTGCTTACGACGAGCCCTCACCGAGATCGACTACATTGAGAGCTCGCAGGACCACTCGTTTTTTGTGCGGTCATCTCCTCAGGGCAGGGCGATTCTCCTATTATACATCGACGACATGATCATCACAGGTGATGACTCCGCTGCCATCACTTTTCTTCAGCAACATCTTCGGCGCCGGTTCCAGATGAAGGATTTAGGTCCTCTTCGCTACTTTCTTGGGCTAGAGATCGCCCATAGTGAGCGAGGGATTCTGCTATCTCAGCAGAAGTACACAGCCGACATACTCAGTCGAGTTGCCCTTTCCGATGATCGCTCTGCTGTCACCCCTCTCGAGCTTCACGTGAAGCTCCGTCCCACCGATGGTGAGCCTCTCTCAGATCCTACTCGGTACCGACAGATCGTTGGTCTGTTGGTTTACCTTTGCATCACCAGGCCCGACATTGCTCACGCCGTTAGCATCGTCAGCCAGTTTGTCGAAGCCCCTCGCTCTGCTCACTACGCTGCCCTTCTTTGACTTCTTCGTTATCTCCGAGGTACTATCACGCGGTCGCTCTTTCTCTCATCGACGTACTTCTCCTCTGGTCCTACGTGCCTACTTGGATGCTGACTGGGCTGGTGATCCGACCACTCGTCGATCGACTACTGGCTATTGCTTGTTTCTTTGAGATTCTCTTATATCATGGCGCAGCAAGAAGCAGAGCGTTGTCTCTCTCTCTAGTATTGAAGCAGAGTTTTGAGCTATGGCCTCTACTACTAAAGAGATCATTCACTTGCGACGTCTTCTCGGAGATCTAGGGGTTGAGATCTTTGGACCTATAGCCCTTCACTGTGACAACCAGAGTGCAATACAGATTGTCACCAACCCGGTCTTCCACGTACGAGAGGACGAAGCACATCGAGCTCGATTGCTACTACTCTCACCAGGAGTATGAGGCCGGGACCATCTCTCTCCCCTTTGTTTCCTCTGGAGATCAGATCGCTGACTTCTTCACGAAGTCACACCCTGCTCCATGTTTTCAGTTTCTGCTTAGCAAACTCATGGTGTATGACCCACCTTGAGTTTGAGGGGGGCTGTTAGTGATAGTGTACATTGTTGAGATACACATACCCGTAGATTACCTGTATAGGATACCCCTTGTCTTTCTTGTATCACATATATATATTTGGCCCTTGGCCTAATGAGAGAACTCAATCCATTCTCTCCAAAACCCTAGCCTCTCTCTCTCTCTCCCTCGATCTCCATGCTAGGGAACGTTTATCACAATCTCATGGTCCATAGATCTTGGGTTTAG
This sequence comes from Chamaelirium japonicum, assembly GCA_947650365.1. Lineage (NCBI taxonomy): Eukaryota > Viridiplantae > Streptophyta > Magnoliopsida > Liliales > Melanthiaceae > Chamaelirium > Chamaelirium japonicum. The sequence goes on along the minus strand of OX393549.1, from coordinate 92,299,099 downwards.
GGTTAAGTTTAGATTTGGTTCGGCGGCGGCAAGCATCTCTGGCGCCGGCGAGCAGTTTGGTGGTTCACTGGTTTAGTGGCCTTGCAAAGAAACTTGAAATACGGTGAAAGATATTTTCGTCCATGGTATTTCTCATGTCCTTTGGCTTAACCGATCTCTTTGTCAGCGACGGCTCACTAAGTTCGATCCCCCCCCCCCTTCCTAAAAATAAAAGTTTAAATCTCTTCTAGTTGGTCGGCCGGGTTGGTGGGCCCTACGCATCACAGCGGCACAAAGCCTGGCGACCCAAAAGTGAATCACTCATGCCGACCGTGTGCAGCTATGATCCATGCTGGGCCCAATCGTTCGGAACTGATCGACTCGAGAAGGTTTGAACTCCGATTTTAAAGCCAAAACTGAGTCATAACTATCTGTTACACTCAACCCGATCGGTGGGTCACACTTAACCTCAAATCGTATGCAAAAGAACATCTACGATTCAACTTTAGCTTCAATCACAACCGTTTGTTACACTTAGCTTGATTGGTGAATCACACTCAATAACAAAAGTGGCATGCAAAAAAAACGACTGTGACCCGGCCCGATTTGAATGATCGGATATCTGTCGACGGTGATGAATTCTAAAGGCTTGTTGATGCCATTAATATCTCGACCAAGGTGGTGAACTGTAAAAACCAGTGATCAATTCCAAGGACAACCATATATCCTTCCAGGTTCATACGTACGTACGTAATTGACCATGCATGCTCCTAGGTTGATTGATTGATCCCATTGTGCGTACGTAGTACGTACACGCAGGGGCGGACCTACATTGGGCCTAGGGGGGGCTCAAGCCCCCCCCCTCAATTTGGGAAAAAAAAAAATAAGTTACACTTACCCCCTTGAATTTTAGGTCAAAAATACTTAACCCCCCAATAGTTTATTTTGTTCCAAATCATTCCCTAAAGTTTGAAATGTTCGCACAATACCCCTTTTGTCAACTACTTGATTTCCTCATTTGGTAATTAATTATTTGATCGAAACTGAATTGAAGGGGGGCAAAATGTTATTTTTTAACTATAGGGGGGTTAAGTGTTTTTGAGCTAAACTTCAGGGGGGAGCAAAGTGTAATTTATCAAAAAATAAATTCTAGCAAACTTTTGGTTGCCAACTTCACATGGAGGTGGCCACCACCGTCCCACCGGCCACCATCCCCCGCTAGTCAATATCCATTGTCATGCCACCGACCCCCACCCCCACCGCCACATGGGCCACCCTGACGTCATCGCCGGCCACCACCCGCCATTGCCGCCTGTATTGGTGACCCATGGCCGACTCGCCGTTTATCGGCCACCGACGCCCACCACTGTCCAGCCAACACCCACCGCCTTCTGCCATCTCCCGCGCACGTGGCATCTTCGTAGAGTTCATCCCATAACCCTTAGTGAATAAGAATCAAGTGGGCATCAGGACCTATTTATAGGTTTTTGGGAGTATGTATGAAATCCCCCTTGGCAAAAAAAAGAACAAAGAATTTGGACTATTATTTACAATCCGTGCACCCCGATCGAGTCGGCCAATTATAGTTCCAAATTTTGGAAGGACTCTTGAGGATCGAAATTCTCCTCCACTAGAGGCAAAATCCTAATAGGCCTTTTGTTGCGCTATCGAATGAAGGGTAGAGACGTTTGTGGACGCGGAAAAAAGCGCGGGTCGTCTTTATTGCGAATCACACGAGATTACAATTGTGGCCGGGACCCGGGTGGCTCGGGTGTAGCGAGTCCGGGTTGCGGCGAGTTTTGATCAGGGGATTGTGGGAAAGATCTTCTGGGGGATCCCTTTGATCCGCGTCTCCACGTGGTGTTCGTGCGAGAGCTCTGAAGGGGCTGCCCAGGACAGGGGTTTTACAGGGAGAGGGTTTTGGAGAGGCTAAGGAATGTCCACCGTTGCTTTGTCCCTTCCGTGCTTCGCGCTTTCTCGGCTAGGGGGTTTTCGGCTTCGTTCCTCGGTCTTCGCGTCTTCCTCGTTCCTTGCTTGACCTCGGTGTCCTTGATCGTCGGTTCGCGGCGTCGATCTAGCTTTTGGCGTTGGCTTTGGCTTTAGCTTTTTGGCTTTGGCTTTGCTCCGGCGTGGCTCTGGCTTTTGCTTTGCTTCGGCGCTTGCACTTGGACGTAGCTGGGAGAGACCTGCGATGCTTTCGTTCTTCCGGACTTCGCGTCGTATCGGCTAGAACGTGCGGTGCTTTTGCTCGTGGCCGGCGTAGTCGCTTGGCTTTCGCACTTGCGTTGTTTTGGCGCGGGCTTTACTGGGGCTTTGCTTTGGCTTCTTGCGTTGGCTTTAGCTTTGGCGTCAACTTGATCTTCTTCTTTGAACGACGTGGGCTACTTCTCCGGTGCTTCGACGGTTTACGTATCGACTGGACTTCTCTTCTTCTCCGGGCTTCTTTGGCGTGATCGGAGTCGAAGAATGCTTTCGAAGATGGTGGGGGTAGCACCGATCTCCGTGCGACGGTTGTGGCGTCGGCTTTTGTTGATGAAGACGACGAGGGTAGCGACGGTCTCCGTGCGACGGTTGTAGCGTCGGCTTTTGTTGATGAAGACGACGAGGGTAGCGACGGTCTCCGTGCGACGGTTGTAGCGTCGACTTTTGTTGATGAAGACGACGGGGTAGCGACGCTTCAGACGATCTGCTCCAGGCTTTCTTCTTCGTGGATGGGGCAGGCGTTAGTCGAAGACGACGGGGTGATGACGCTTCGCTTCTCTCCTCCGGGCTTTGGGGCTTGATCGGGATCGAGGATTTGTTGGAGCCGACGGGGTAGTGCCGCTCCTCTTCTTCTCCGGGCTTTTGAGCTTGATCGGAGTCGAAGCTTGTTGGAGACGACGGGGTAGTGCCGCTCCTCTTCTTCTCCGGGCTTTTGGGCTTGATCGGAGTCGAAGCTTGTTGGAGACGACGGGGTAGTGCCGCTCCTCTTCTTCTCCGGGCCTTTGGGCTTGATCGGAGTCGAAGCTTGTTGGAGACGACGGGGTAGTGACGCTCCTCTTCTTCTCCGGGCTTTTGGGCTTGATCGAAGTCGAAGCTTGTTGGAGACGACGGGGTAGTGCCGCTCCTCTTCTTCTCCGGCCTTTGCTTCTGGTGTCTTCGGAGTCGAAGGGTTCTTCTTCTCCGAGCTTTCTTCTTCGTGCACGGAGTCGAAGGGATGATCTTCGTGTGCAAGGGTCTTCACGTTGATGAGGACTTTCAGTAAGCCGATCCCTCGGGACAGGCTTGACTATGCCTCGTGAAGCCTTGGGTCGATGAAGAAGCGTCTCCTCTTCTGCAGAGCTCTGGCGTTTCGTCTTCAATTTCCCGACCATTTTTTCCTTCCCCCACCCCCTCTATTTATAGGCAAAGAGGTGGGGAGAGAGATATGGGAACTTTTTAATTTTAAATCCCTTTTGTATCTCTCTCATAATTACCCGGATTTTATTCATCCATTGATGAGGGGAATAACATTTAGTTGTTTTCCTTTTCTGGCGGGTGCAATTATGGCTGGATTTTGCGCACGAAATCGATGGCGATCGGGCGCTTCGTCTTGTGCGTCGGATCGAGGGATCGGCGCAGATCCGCGTGTGTGCAGACGTCATACGCTACCTCCCCCCACGCATGGCGGTATTTCTTTCCTTTTCTTTCTTTTCTTTCCTTTTCTTTTCTTTCCTTTTCTTTTCTTTCCCTTCTTTTCTTTCCTTTTTCTTTTCTTTCTTTTCTTTTCTTTCCTTTTCTTGCCTTTCCTTGCAGGGCCGGCCGGCCCCTCCATGGGGTTCGGTCCCCACTAGGGCCGGCCCTATGGGGTTCGGACCCTAGTAGGGGCCGGCCCCTCTTGAAGTGGGGTCCGGGTCCGCATCAGCGCGCGCGAGTCGGGTCCGCGTGTCGGGTTTGCATCCGTGTCGGTGCGCGCGAGTTGGGTCCGCGTGTCGGGTTTGCATCCGCGTCGGCACACGTAAGTCGGGTTCGGGTCCGACGAAATTCGTGTGTCTACAAATGCCCCCTCAAGGACGAGTGCGTCGGTGAGAGCGTGTCGGGTTTGGACACGTAGGAATCGTAGAGCGTTTGTCCTTGATTCCTTTTGTGGGCAGGGTCGGGAGTCTATTTAAGGACCCCTACCCCCTCCATCCGTCATTGCGTTTCTTTGCGAAGGTTCCGCCGGCTTCTGGAGACCGTTGTCGGAAGAGAGCTGCCTGGGTTTGCACGCGACTTGCTCCGTCTTCCCGGTATCGCCTCTTTCGTCGGCCTTGTGCTTCCGCGCGAAGGTTCTGCCGGCTTCTGAAGACCGTCGTCGGAAGTGAGCTGCCTGGGATTGCACGAGACTTGCTCCGTCTTCCCGGTGTCGCCTCTTTCGTCGGCGGCGATGGTGCGCGATTTTGCAGTTGTTGCGAAGACGGGCTCGAAGCGGCGATGCGGCGAGGACCGAGGCGAGGAGGATGGAGGAGCGCGGCTGAGGTGCGAGTCGCCTTTGCCGCCTCTCTCTTCCTCCTTCTTCTTCTTCTTTTCTTTTCTTTTTCTTTTCCTTTCTTTTCTTTCTTCTTCTTCTTCTTCTTTTTTTTTTTTTTTTTTTTTTTTTCTTCTTCTTCTTCGGTCCCGGCCCGTAGAAGCAGCAACGACAGCAACGGGGCCGGCGGCATGGCGGCGCGAGGCTGCAGCGCGCGGGGAGGCGTGCGGGGCCGCAGCGCGTGGGGCCGGAGGCGGGGCTGCAGCGCGTGGGGCCGGAGGCACGGCTGCAGCGCGTGGGGCCAGAGGCGCGGCGGCGCGGGGCTGCTGGAGCGCGGGGGCCGGGTTCGGCGGCTGCGGGGCCGAACGGGTCGGGCTCGGGGCCGAGAAGGGCGGCGGAGTGCGCGAGTCGGGCATGGGGGCCGGGTCCGGCTGCTGCGGCGCGGCGGCGGTTTCGTTGGGGCCCGGTCCCGATCGGCTCGGAGAAGAGGAGAGGAGAGGCAGCGGGCGCCGTGTGGGCCCGCGGGGGCGCATCGCGAAGGCTCGGGCGCCAGTGGTGGCGGGCCGATGAGTCGGGTGGTCCTCCTGACAGGGGTGCAGGCCCCCTTAGTTTTTTTTTTTTTTTTTTTTTCACGCACTTGTCTTGACTTGCCTCCCTTCATGGTCTTCCAGGGCTCGCGTCTTCGAGAGTTTGACTTCCTCGGGCTGGATAGACGAGGATTTCTTCGACGGGAGGAGATGCCTTTGCTTTCCTTACACTCGTGTGCGCCGTTATCGCAACTCAAGGCGGGAAGACCTTCTGTCGTTGCTCCGTGTCTTTGTGCACGAGCGCATCACGGAAGATGGAGTCGCGGATGCGACTTGCGGGATGCTGAAATTAAGCGAGAAGATTCATACTGACGAAGGGATCTCCATGAAGCTTCTGCGGCCGAGTTTGAGTCTTCCGTTCCATCATTGCGATGAAGAGTTCGTGCCTACGCCAGTTGTTGCCTCGAAGATATGCGCTAGGCTGACCCGATGGGGCACCGACTCTTGGCCTCGGGGAGACGTCCAGTACCTTTGCGGCTTTCGCGAGTGGATGGACGAGCTCTACGAGGTCTTTGGCGCGGAACCTGAGATGAACTTATTGGCCAAATTTCTGGCGCCGGCCCGTCGGGAGTACAGTCGTCCGGAGGGGATGTACCGCGCACTTTGTGAGCTTTGGTGTCCGAAAACTAACACCTTCCTTACTGGGGCGGGGGAGATAGGCATCTCGCTTCGTGACGTCCATATCGTTTTCGGGTGCCCCGAGGTACGGAACTACTACCAAGAGGAGGTGCCTGCCTTGAAGGATCTGCTGGACAGCAGCTACGCTCCGAGTTCTTGCCTTCTTCTGTTCAAGGCACATGCTATCATTGCGGCGCGGGATCAATCAAATCGAGTGCGTCCTTCTTCTTGGGTCGACTTTTGGTTCAGAGGCGAGTATAGGTCTCCAGCGCCTTCGGCTCACCCGATGTGGAAGATCGCTCAGATGCAGAGACCTCCGCTTCGCTCCTTTGTGAGGCCTATCGACTCCTTGGCTCGAGAGAGGCACTCAATGGAGGGGAAGCAGTGTCCCTGGGAACTCCTTGGCCTAAAACGGGATAGCGAGGAGTGGCGATCGGTTTACCGAGCTGCTGGGCTGGTCATCTTCCTCTACCGGTTCGTGCTTCCGTGTTCTGGGGAGGCTATTCGTCCGGGGACCTTCCTTGCCGCTTCCAGGATGGAGAGGGGCGAGCTCTTCAATCTGGCCCCGGCCATACTATGCGCCTTGTATCGGGCTCTCAGCGGGACTTACTGGGACTTGTCTGGCTCTGATAAGGCCAAGGAGGAGCTCGGCCGGTCGACTGCATTCGGACCCTTGCATTATTTGTACGGGTGGATAGCTCTGCATTTCCCGAAGGGGATCTTTGCCAGACGAGGGCATCCAGCTGAGCTGCCTTTCTTGCCTGGGATAGGAGGGATCTTGAACGCCTTTATCAGTTGGGAGCGTCCGAGAGAGTGTGCTCGCACCCTTTTGAGGAGGATGGGGAGCGTCGATTTCGAATTCCTGTCAGAGCATTCGGTGCTGCCCTTGGAGAGGTCGACTGTGTATGATAACGAGGAGCTCCCGGACAGTCTCTACTGGAATATGGTCAGCTGCCGTCCTGGCTACTTGGTCTGGCGCAAGGGGGATGTGGTGGAGGTGGAGCAGTACTCCCCCCATCGCTTTGCTCGCCAACAGGGGTTTCGGCAAGAAGTCTCTGGCATGCCTCAGCAGTTGCAGGGACGTATCAGTCCGCAGGAGGGTTACCGTCTGTGGGCTTCTCTCTACGCTCGCTTGACTGGCGGGAGTTTCTTTCCTGGGGCTAAGTCCGGATTTCGGGATGCCGCGACTCCGGAATACCGCCAGTAGGTTGAAGGGCGAGTTTCTCCTTTACTTGCGAGTTTTCCAGTCGACGTCTTGGTGAGTAGCGGGTTCAGGAATTTCTGCTTCAATCACTCTGCGGGAGTGGAGGACCGTCGCCTCCGACTGGGGCTTCAAAGAGCGCAGAGGAGCTGTAGTCGCCTTTCCAGTGCTCGTCGTGTCCCTTCTTCCGTTCCGGTGCTGGACGCCGAGCTTACTAGTGCCCCTGGGGCATTTTGTTCCCCGAAGGCCGAAGTTGAGGGTGTCCCTCCCAAGAGAAGAAAAGTGTGCATTCCTCGCGGGATGGTCCCGAGAGTTCCTTGTCTGGCGGAGGACACCGAGAAGCCTGGACTTCTGAAAGATGAGGTGATTCCTCCGTCTAGGACCGCTTCGTCTGACCACACAGGTATGGAGCTCTCTTCATTTTATTTGCCCTCTACGTTCAGGAAGTTTTATCACGCTGAGCACCGTTTCTTTCTTTTGACCAGATTCTGTTATAGTGGTAGAGCGCGGAGCGAGCTCCTCAAAGGCGCCTTTTGGGCATTCGTCCGCCGGTGCCGCGCAGGAAGTGCCCGAACCCTGTGGGCTAGATATCCCTCCGGATGATCTGGATCTCCTCGGACTTTGCGGGGAGAACTTCCCTAGGGGCGACATTAACCTGGACGACATCGATGTCGACGCCTTGTCTTTTGGCAAGGAGGCTGAAGTCTCGAGCGTCGACAAGCGGTGTTCCCCGATGACTGTGCCCTCGTGTCCTTTGGTGGAGACGGTTGTTGCAGCGGTAGCGGCGGTTTCCCCGGTTCCGCCACCCTCGTTGGCGCGGGCGGCTCCTGTTGCGGCCGCAGTAGGAGGGAAGGTCTTGCCTACTTACTCCGAGGCTCCTCGCCCGGATTTGAGGCCGAGGAGCAGAGTCTCAGAGTTCCTTCTCGCGAGCTGTCGGCAGTATATCAAGTCGACGTTGGAGCCTTTCCAAACTGTCGGCCTTGGCGCCCTCCAGGACTGGTGGTCGACGGACGGTGCAGAGTTTTGCGCGAGCCTGGCAGAGTTCAAAGTTGACAGCTCTCTTTTCGTCGATCAGATGAACCTGCTTGTGACCGATAGCGAGGCTTATCGATCCCGGCGGGCTTTGCTGGAGGGGAGCTCCCTTTCTGAGCTGGAGGCCGCTGAGGCGAGTCTAAGTCAGTCCGAGCATCAACTTGCGGAGGCTACGTCCAGCCTGTCGAAGGCCCAGAGGAAGTTGGAGTCTGTGCGCACCTCACTTAGAAAGGCGGAGTCTTGTTTGGAGCGGGCCGAGGCCGCGGAGAGCGCTTTGAAGGCGAGTCACTTGAGGCAGCAGTCGGACTTGGCAACCCGTCGCGAGCTTCTGGCTGCTCGTCCCGTGGAGCTTCAGAGAGTGGAGGCGACTAGGGAGGAGCTGCTGCGCCGTCTCCAAGCTCTGGACACCTTCTTTTAGTTGTTCCTGGTTTCATTGTGGCTTTCTTTTTCAGGACTTATGCAATGTACTACCTTTGGTTCATTAATAATATCGCCTCATTTTGCCACACCCTTTCCAGGGAACTTTGTTGTCTTTTTCTTTTGGTCGGACTGAACCTGAAGTAACTTCTCAGGCTGCCTACGTACCCCCCTAAGGGGGATCAAGTCGCACGTAGTTCATTTTTTTTTTTTAACAAGGGGTGTGGCCTTGCTTTAGGCATAGTACCTTTTGAGGTACTTGCCGTTGATAGGGCCGAGTGTCAGCCCTTCTGGCGTGGTGAGGAGATAGGCGCCGTTGGAGTAGACCTCCTTGACGGAATGCGGGCCATCCCATTTGGCATCAAATTTCTTCCCTCCTCGATGCGAGAGAATGATGGGGCATTTGACTGCCAGCACCAGTTCCCCTATCTGGAATGATCGAGGACGAATCTTCTTGTTGAAGGCGCGAGAGAGCCTGGCCTGATAACACTCCAGACGCTGTTGAGCTTCGAGGCGTCTTTCATCCAGTGCTTCTAATTCTGCTAGGCGGAGCTGGGCGTTGTCATCGCTGGTGAGGCCTTCCTGGACTGCTATCCTGAGTGACGGGATCTGGAGCTCGAGCGGAAGAACGGCTTCCACGCCATAGACGAGGGAATACGGCATTGCTTGTGTCGGCGTGCGGAAGGATGTTCGGTAAGCCCATAGTGCTTCGCCCATGCGTTCGTGCCAATCTTTCTTTGTCTTCGAGACGGTTTTCTCCAGCAGCTTGCACAGAGTTTTATTGAAGGCTTCTGCTAGACCGTTGGCCGGAGCGTTGTACATTATCGAACAATTCTGCTTAATGTTGTACAATGCGCAGAACTGGCTGACGGCAGCATTCTTGAACTGCTTCCCGTTATCTGTTACGATGTAGCGGGGGACTCCATAGCGGAAGATGATGTCGTTCTGGATAAAGCTGATGACGGAGTACTTCATAACTTCCCTTAACGGTATCGCTTCAGCCCACTTGGAGAAGTAGTCCGTTGCCGCCAAGATGTAGAGATGTTGCTTGGATGACTTGGGCAGAGGACCGACGATGTCGAGACCCCATCCGTCGAAGGGCCAAGATGCGATTGTTGGGTGTAAAGGCTCCGGAGGTTGACGGATGTAGTCCCCGTGCATCTGGCAAGCTTGACATCTTCTCGCGTACTCCAAGCTGTCTTTGATCATGGTAGGCCAGTAGTATCCCATCCTTCTGATGCGGAAGTGAAGCTTCGGACCGAACTGGTGCGATCCATAGATTCCAGCGTGTACTTCTTCGAGCGCGGCTTCTGCTTCCTCTTTTGCGAGGCACCTCAGGAGTGTACCGTCATAGCTCCGTCGGTACAGCTCGCCGTTGAAGTGGTAGAACCTCAGAGATCTTCGACGGATGTCACTTTTGCGCTTCGGATCTTCGGGGAGTTTACCATGAACGAGATACTCCACAAACGGTTGCCTCCAGTCTTGTTCTTTAATCTCGAGGACATGCACCGCGTTGGTTTGAACTGGTACCTCGGGCGGACCCTCTTTTTCGACGATCACGAATCTCCTGCAGACGGGGACGACGAGCGAACGTTCATCTGGGAACGGGAGTGTAGCCGCCAGATTTGCGAGTGCGTCAGCCTGCTGGTTGAGGTTTCTGGAAACGTGTTGGATGGAAACAGCCTTGAGTTTTTCGAGGAGCTTCACAGCTTGCGCATGCAATGGTACCAGGTCTTCTTTGTTGACTTCGTATGCCCCCAGGACTTGCTGGATCACGAGTTGAGAGTCGTCAAAGATCTCTAGTCCTTGAAGCTTCATTTCGTCGGCCAGTTCGAGACCAATGAGTAGGGCTTGATATTCTGCCACGTTGTTGGAACATGCTTCCGAGAGTAGGAATGAGAATGGGAGTATTTCGTTGTCCGGAATGACAAAGATGACTCCGGCTCCCGCTATGTCTTGCCTAGCTGCGCCGTCGAAGAACATTTTCCAGGATGGGGCGACGTCGACGGAGAACACTTCTTCATCTGGGAGATCTTCTGATAACTCCCATTCTGCCGGGAGGGGGTATTCTGCGAGGAAGTCCGCGAGGGCCTGCCCTTTAACCGCTTTCTGTGGCACGAAAGTGATGTCGAATTCAAGTAGCAGCAGGGCCCACTTGGCCAGACGTCCGGAAAGCACTGGTCTCGACATGATGTATTTGAGCGGGTCAGCCTTCGAGACGAGTCTGATGGTGTGAGCGAGCATGTAGTGTCGCAGCTTTTTCGTGGCAAAGATGAGCGCTAAGCAGACCTTCTCGATCGGGGAGTAATTCAGCTCTGCGCCGACGAGAGTGCGACTTAAGTAGTAGCAAGCTGTCTCCACGCCAAGTTCATTGTTCTGGGCCAGGAGTGCCCCCAAGGACTGCTCTTGGGCGGCGATGTAGAGGATGAGCGACCTCCCTTGGATCGGTGCTGATAGGACTGGCGGCTTCAGTAGATATGCTTTGATGTTTTGGAATGCTTCTTGGCAACCTTCATCCCATTTGAACGGCGCTCCTTTCTTCATGAGGCGACTAAAAGGGTGGCACTTTCCGGCCAAGTTGGCGATGAATCTTCGGATATACGCCAAGTGTCCCTGGAGGCCTCTGAGGTCTCGCACTGTCTTTGGTGCGGGCATGTTGACGATAGCATCAATTTTGGATTGATCTATCTCAATGCCTCGATGTCGGACGACGAAGCCGAGGAATTTGCCCGAGGAGACTCCGAACGCGCACTTAAGCGGATTCATGCGGAGTTGGTACCTTCGAAGTCGTTTGAAGATTAGCTCAAGATCTTGTAGATGTTCCGATTTTTTCTTGGATTTCACCACGAGGTCGTCGACATAACACTCCACGTTTTGATGAAGAATGTCGTCAAAGATTTTCTGCATAGCTCGCTGGTAGGTGGCTCCTGCGTTTTTCAAGCCGAACGGCATTACCTTATAGCAGTAGATTCCTTTCGATGTGCGAAATGCCGTGAGCTCCTCGTCCTTGGGTGCCATCCGAATCTGATTGTAGCCCGATGATCCGTCCATGAAAGTGAGCACCTCGTGACCTGTCGTCGCGTCGACCATTAGCTCCGTGATTGGCAAGGGGAAGTCGTCCTTTGGACATGCATTGTTCAAGTCTCTGAAGTCCACGCACACTCGGATTTGGCCGTTCTTCTTTTTGACTGGGACGACGCTAGAGATCCATGTCGGGTACTTGACCTCTCGAATGAAGCCGGCTTCGATCAACTTGTTGACTTCGCCTTCTATTTGGGGTACCAGTTCTGGTCGGTAGCGTCTTTGCCCTTGCTTGATAGCGCTGGCTCCATTTTTGACGCTGAGCTGGTGAACTGCGATTTTTGGATCGAGGCCCGGCATCTCCTTGTAGGACCATGCGAAGACGTCTCTGTATTCTTTAAGCAGTTTGACGTATGCGGCTTCTTCCTCAGGAGTCAAGAGCGTGCTGACGAATGTAGGCCGAGGCTCCGTTTCCGTGCCCAAGTTGATTTCCTTCAAGTCATCAACGGTGGACTGCCCCCCTTCTTCGAGGACTGGCGGGGCATCGGGCAACTCGTCGTCCGAAGTAGAAGTGTCACCGTTGCCTGGATCCGTAATGGAGATATGATGGGCGGCAGCCATGGGTGGGTGGGTGGGTGTCGAAACGAAGTCCTCGATTGGCATCCCCAAACGATCGAATGCCGACTTCTTCTTTGATTGTTTGACTGGCCCGAGCCTCTCGAAGACGGATGTGCGTTTTCTATTCGACCAGTCTTTATCGCCTCTGGTTTGCTTCCGGAACAAGGCTTGGCATCGAGCCCGTCGTTGTCTTCTCCTGCTTCCTGGATGGCTGAGGTAGGTAGAGAGTGCATCGGAGATTGTCGATCCTTCAGCTGCTTCATCCACTATCCTTGCCTCGATGTAGTTCGAGGTGAAGGTCCTCTTTGCTGCGGTTCTGATGACCAACGGAGCTTGACTGGAGCCGATGCCTCGGCGGTTCGGGGGAATTTGTTCTCCGTTTTGAAACAGCCGAGCTTGAGTTCTCGTCATCCCATGTGGAGTTGCTGCTGGTGGAAGTGTGCCCATGGCGCTTTCCTCGTTGTAGCCGGCTCTGAACAGCAACTTGGCTGCATTTTGCCCCCAACTCCCTTCCGGTTTGAATCCGAGTTGCTCGAGGTCTGCTGATTCGACAGGTCTGCTCGGGTTCGGAGCTTGCGTCAGACTAGGTAGTGGCACCGTCATTTCTTGCAGAGTGATGATGTTGGCCTGAGATAACGACGGGGCCAACTTCCTTGTCGGAGTAGAAGGCGATCGCTCGGATTTTCGGAGCCACTGAGGTGCGAGACGCAGGACAGGCGCCGTTTGGATTGGCAACGGGGTATGTTGCATTGCTCTTGGCTCGAAGCTGATGCGCATCCTTCGCCCAGGTTTCGGCGTTCCTTGGACCTTGAGTCTTGCCTCGTCGGAGGGTAGCGCCGGATTTGCGGGAAGAGGAGTCTTGTCCTGCTTCACTTCTTCAATCTTTTGGGCTCGAGGAGCTTTAGCTGGCAGAACTTCCGCGACCAGGCCCTTTGCTTGGTAGAACTTAGCGTCGGCCAGGTGTGCCTCGGCCTCGTTGAATGGCTTGTCATCCGCAACTATGCACCTCTCCACGCCTTCTTCGTAGTACTTGAGGCACTGGTGCCAGGTGGATACCACGATGCCGTTCTCGTGCAGCCATGGTCTTCCCAACAGGAGGCGATATGATGTCTGGCAATCGATGATGTGGAAGAGGACCGTTGTATCCAGCGAGCCGATGTAAAGCTTCAAACGAATGATTCCGACGGTGGACTGTCCGCCCTGGTTGAAGCCTTGAATGACCAATTGACTTGGTGAGAGCTGGTCGTCGGTGATGCCGAGTTGCCGCATCGTCTGGATAGGCATGATGTTGACGGCGGAGCCACAGTCCAACAAGATTCGGTTCACTGGCTTCTCCTTGATGTATCCCGAGACGTAAAGAGGCCGGTTGTGCAATCGCGTCCCGAGTTGCAGGTCCTCATCTGAAAAGGTTATCGTCGCATCACACGAGGCTACAGCTTTGCGCTTCTGGTCGTCCTTCCTTTTCCTTTTGTAGCTATCTGGATCGGCCAAGGCCACCGCCATTGCCAGGCGAGCCTTCTTCGGAAGATGCAAAGCCTCTACGAGCGGCATGTGCAAGATTGCTTCGTCGTGAGAGGCAGTGCCCCCTTCGTCAGAGTCGTCTCCCTCATCTGCGGAGTCGTCTTCTCCAGAAGTTTTGCTTTCGTTCTTTCCTTCCGACGCCTCATGGACTTCGACCATGCAACAAGACACCTTGATGTGTTGGTCTGTTGGGAGGAAGTGATCTGGAAAGAACTCTTGCAAAGTTGTCAGCTCTGGAAGACTCTGCTGAAGGATATCGTCTTGGCTTGCTGGCGGCACTTTGAACGCCTTCCTTTCCGGAGTCTTGCTTTTCTTCTTGTAGGTCTTCCGCTTGGTGAATCCCCTCATCACACGGTCTTGCTTGAGCTTCTTTTCTTGCCATGGCTTTCGCCGCCGCGGTAGCATGACCCATGCTTCTTCGTCGGTGGATTCCCCTCCGCTAGGATGATGGTCGACAGCAGCAACTGGTTCCCTCGGAGGTACTTGTTCTTCTGGAGGCTCTACTGACTCGTCTTCCGATCCCCAGCCGGTGGGCTTGATTTCTTCAGCTGAAACCAATGGAGGCTTTGAATAGAGGACGTAATAGTCGAACTTCCCTGAAGGCTGGCCTAGCAGACCGACTTCCGGATCTCCTTGCTTGTATCTTTTCTGGAGAGCGTATTGGGACGTAGCATTACTTGGAAGAGGTGCTGGCACTTCTTGAGGCTCTACTGGCACGTCTTCCGATTCCCAGCCGGTGGGCTTGATTTCGTTGATTGAAACGGACGGAGGCCTTGAGTAGAGGATGTAATAGTCGAACTTCCCCGAAGGCTGGCCCAGTAGACCGACTTCTGGATCTCTTTGCTCGTATCTTTTCTGGAGAGCGTATTGGGACGGAGCATTGCTTGGAAGAGGTGCTGGCACTTCTTGAGGCTCTACTGGCACGTCTTCCGATTCCCAGCCGGTGGGGTTGATTTCATTGATCGAAACGGACGGAGGCCTTGAGTAAAGGACGTAATAGTCAAACTTCCCTGAAGGCTGGCCCAGCAGACCGACTTTCGGATCTCCTTGCTCGTATCTCCTTTGGAGCGCCCGTTGGGATGCAGCATTGCTTGGAAGAGGTGCTGGCGTGAGCGATGATTCCCCCCAGGGCAGCGGTGTTTCCTCCTCGGTGAGCGCAGGAGTATACTGACGTCGCTTCGAGACTTTTGGCTGGGAAGTTGACTTAGCGATTGGAGCTTGACGGTTGATGCGCAATTTGGGCATGCTTCGCCGAGCAGCGACGAGTACTGGCGAGAAGGAGCCGAAGGTGATGGACGTCATGTTGGCCGTAGCAACCTCTCCGGAGTCGATCTCTATCTTCCCTTGCTTTGCGAGCGCCATGATTCTTTCCTTGAAGACGAAGCATCTTTCGATGGGATGACTCACCATCCGGTGGTATTTGCAGAAGAGAGGGTCGTCGACGCGATGCATCTGCTCGGGCCTCTTCGAAGGAGGGAGATCTATCATCTTCTCTTGCAGCAGTTGGTCGAACATGGAGGAGACTTCCGAGTCTGGGAAAGGGTACTCCTTGGCTTCGAGCTCCTCTAGAGTCATCCTTTGTCTCGGAGGCGGAGGCGGCGGTATGGCGACTCCCTTCTTCTGATCCGGCTTGCCACCGATCTTGAGTGGTTTGGAGGTTGAAGCGACGTCAGCAACATTGACTTGTTTCGGTTTTGTTGCCGGTGGCTTGTCCTTCTTTTCTATCTTCAAGAAATCCTTGTTCTTCGATTCCCCGCGATTTGCTAGGCTGAGTTCCATGTCATGAGCCCGAGTTGCGAGTTCTTCGAAAGACCGAGGCTTGATACCTTTGAGGATGTAGAGCAGACCCCAGTGCATGCCTTGGGTGCACATCTCGATGGCCGAGTCTTCAGACAAGCGGTCTCGTGAATTCAGTGCGAGGTTCCTCCACCTGTCGATGTAGTCGATCACTGGCTCATCCTTCCTTTGCTTGACGGCGGTGAGTTCGGTCATACTGACTGTACGTCTGGTGCTGTAGAAGCGATTGAGGAACTCCCTTTCCATCTGGTCCCAGCTGTCGATGGTCCCTGCAGGAAGATCAACGTACCAGTCGAACGCGTTGCCTTTGAGGGTGCGAACGAATTGCTTCACCATCTCGTCGCCATATGTGCCGGCATTATTGCAGGTCTCGATGAAGTGGGCGACGTGCTGTCTCGGATTTCCCTTTCCGTCGAAGTGCTGAAACTTTGGCGGCTGGAATCCGACTGGGAAGCGTAGCTGCTGGATCCTCGTAGTGTAGGGCTTCGAGTATGCCGCCGTGATCGGAGGAAGGCTACTGCCGTGGGAGCGCATCATGTCGGCTATCAATGCTTGGACTTGCTGAGCACTCATCGCAGCCGCTGTTGCCGGAGGTTGAGTGGCCACCGAGGCTGGCGTAGGGAAGACGATTTCCACTGGGACGGGAGCCAAGGAGAGCGCTGGAGTAACTGCTTGAATCGTCGGAACAACCTCTGTAGGAGCGGGAGTTGAAGACGGAACTGGAGAGGCGACGGGTTGGCTGACTGCTGCAGCGTCCTTCGCGCTTAGCTTTTGGAGCAGAATGTTGATGTGACGATCCTTCTCCTCCATTAGCCGAGTAATCTGTGCCATGTGCTCGTTCATCTGCATGACTTGGAGCTGAAGAGCGGTCGGAGGATGGTGACGGAGAACATCTCGGTGTTGCATGTTCGCATCCTCGCCGTCATCATCGGAGACGTAGTTACGCCGACTTGCTTCTGGCTGATGATTGATGTTTGCCCCCTGCAGAGGAGGTGCAACGTCTGCTGGAGAACCCGAACGTGTTCGGGGTTGGGGCTGGTCCTCCCCAAACTTCTGGACATGGACTCCAGGATCGAGGCTCGTTTCTTCAAGCACCAGGGCCTCGTCGGCGCTTTGGCGAGCATCTTCGGTAGTAGCTTCCGGCACGAAGACATCCGCAAGAGTCAGTGTACGTCGAGTGTAGACGCGGACCATTGGAGGAGCATCACCCTCCGGATTTACTGGATCACCGTGTCGGAGTAGAGGAGACTCGGCGATTGGTGAGAGGCTTGGAGCAAACGCATCGCTGTTTGTTCCGGCCATTGCAAACTTCAAGCAGCTTCTTCAACCGTACGGATGAAAGGAGAAGAGGTCCCACCGGGCGTGCCAGAAATCTGTGGACGTGGAAAAAAGCGCGGGTCGTCTTTATTGCGAATCACACGAGATTACAATTGTGGCCGGGACCCGGGTGGCTCGGGTGTAGCGAGTCCGGGTTGCGGCGAGTTTTGATCAGGGGATTGTGGGAAAGATCTTCTGGGGGATCCCTTTGATCCGCGTCTCCACGTGGTGTTCGTGCGAGAGCTCTGAAGGGGCTGCCCAGGACAGGGGTTTTACAGGGAGAGGGTTTTGGAGAGGCTAAGGAATGTCCACCGTTGCTTTGTCCCTTCCGTGCTTCGCGCTTTCTCGGCTAGGGGGTTTTCGGCTTCGTTCCTCGGTCTTTGCGTCTTCCTCGTTCCTTGCTTGACCTCGGTGTCCTTGATCGTCGGTTCGCGGCGTCGATCTAGCTTTTGGCGTTGGCTTTGGCTTTGGCTTTTTGGCTTTGGCTTTGCTCCGGCGTGGCTCTGGCTTTTGCTTTGCTTCGGCGCTTGCACTTGGACGTAGCTGGGAGAGACCTGCGATGCTTTCGTTCTTCCGGACTTCGCGTCGTATCGGCTAGAACGTGCGGTGCTTTTGCTCGTGGCCGGCGTAGTCGCTTGGCTTTGGCACTTGCGTTGCTTTGGCGCGGGCTTTACTGGGGCTTTGCTTTGGCTTCTTGCGTTAGCTTTAGCTTTAGCGTCAACTCGATCTTCTTCTTCGAACGACGTGGGCTACTTCTCCGGTGCTTCGACGGTTTACGTATCGACTGGACTTCTCTTCTTCTCCGGGCTTCTTTGGCGTGATCGGAGTCGAAGAATGCTTTCGAAGATGGTGGGGGTAGCACCGATCTCCGTGCGACGGTTGTGGCGTCGGCTTTTGTTGATGAAGACGACGAGGGTAGCGACGGTCTCCGTGCGACGGTTGTAGCGTCGGCTTTTGTTGATGAAGACGACGAGGGTAGCGACGGTCTCCGTGCGACGGTTGTAGCGTCGACTTTTGTTGATGAAGACGACGGGGTAGCGACGCTTCAGACGATCTGCTCCAGGCTTTCTTCTTCGTGGATGGGGCAGGCGTTAGTCGAAGACGACGGGGTGATGACGCTTCGCTTCTTTCCTCCGGGCTTTGGGGCTTGATCGGGACCGAGGATTTGTTGGAGCCGACGGGGTAGTGCCGCTCCTCTTCTTCTCCGGGCTTTTGAGCTTGATCGGAGTCGAAGCTTGTTGGAGACGACGGGGTAGTGCCGCTCCTCTTCTTCTCCGGGCTTTTGGGCTTGATCGGAGTCGAAGCTTGTTGGAGACGACGGGGTAGTGCCGCTCCTCTTCTTCTCCGGGCCTTTGGGCTTGATCGGAGTCGAAGCTTGTTGGAGACGACGGGGTAGTGACGCTCCTCTTCTTCTCCGGGCTTTTGGGCTTGATCGGAGTCGAAGCTTGTTGGAGACGACGGGGTAGTGCTGCTCCTCTTCTTCTCCGGCCTTTGCTTCTGGCGTCTTCGGAGTCGAAGGGTTCTTCTTCTCCGAGCTTTCTTCTTCGTGCACGGAGTCGAAGGGATGATCTTCGTGTGCAAGGGTCTTCACGTTGATGAGGACTTTCAGTAAGCCGATCCCTCGGGACAGGCTTGACTGTGCCTCGTGAAGCCTTGGGTCGATGAAGAAGCGTCTCCTCTTCTGCAGAGCTCTGGCGTTTCGTCTTCAATTTCCCGACCATTTTTTCCTTCCCCCACCCCCTCTATTTATAGGCAAAGAGGTGGGGAGAGAGATATGAGAACTTTTTAATTTTAAATCCCTTTTGTATCTCTCTCATAATTACCCGGATTTTATTCATCCATTGATGAGGGGAATAACATTTAGTTGTTTTCCTTTTCTGGCGGGTGCAATTATGGCTGGATTTTGCGCACGAAATCGATGGCGATCGGGCGCTTCGTCTTGTGCGTCGGATCGAGGGATCGGCGCAGATCCGCGTGTGTGCAGACGTCATACGCTACCTCCCCCCGCGCATGGCGGTATTTCTTTCCTTTTCTTTCTTTTCTTTCCTTTTCTTTTCTTTCCCTTCTTTTCTTTCCTTTTTCTTTTCTTTCTTTTCTTTTCTTTCCTTTTCTTGCCTTTCCTTGCAGGGCCGGCCGGCCCCTCCATGGGGTTCGGTCCCCACTAGGGCCGGCCCTATGGGGTTCGGACCCTAGTAGGGGCCGGCCCCTCTTGAAGTGGGGTCCGGGTCCGCATCGGCGCGCGCGAGTCGGGTCCGCGTGTCGGGTTTGCATCCGTGTCGGTGCGCGCGAGTTGGGTCCGCGTGTCGGGTTTGCATCCGCGTCGGCACACGTAAGTCGGGTTCGGGTCCGACGAAATTCGTGTGTCTACAACGTTGTCACGCCGCCTGCCGATGCCTTCGACTGTGAGGTAGCGATTGTAGTTACTATTTAATAATTATGCCCCTCCTGAAGAAAAATCCTGGGTCCGCCACTGCGTACACGATCCTGTCGGTCTCTGTAACTAACTCGTACGGTTCATGCAGAACACGACCAGCTGTTCTTCCACGACCCAGACGAGTGCATGATCGAGATATGCAACTGCGACGACATTCCGGCGATCCTGCTGGCCGCTGGCGAGACCGCGTCGGCGGTCATCTGCAAACGGGCGAGTCTAGTGAATCAACAGCTCAAGCAGAGGATGGAGCAGTGCCATATATCAACCGGCCATTCATGTCGAGGACAAGGAGGAGTCGCACATCCCATGTGAGTTGTGGCTGAATCTTAGAGTCACACGGAGCTAGGAGTTGTCGACTGGATTGATGTTGTTGGGGTCTCTCTGTTTCCTCACACGTGTACATAAAGGGGTTATTAATGCTAGTTCATTAAAAATGTTTATGTAAAGTTTGAACTAACGTTAAGCCTATGTGGTTAGACTTTCATTAACACGAGTTCGTATAATAACAAAAACATTTAAATACCAATTTTATTTCTACAATCGTAGCGAAAGAGTAACAATTGGTAAAGACCCATAATTCGTTGGTTTTGGCTAATTGCAGCTCCTCCTGTGATGCACATGTAATAACAAAATATTCTAAATAACAATTTTAGCCCTATATATAAAGTGTAACAATCGGAGCAAAAGAGTAATAATTGGTAAAGTGTAACAATCCGATAGCAAACGGTAACAATTTGGTATCGTAAAATGTCTCAAGTGTAGATTGATTGAAGCGATATTTTTATTCATCTGGTCACAATATGATTTTTTATAATAAAAAATATATTTAACTATGCAAAACCAAACTGATTCTATCTCGCACATAAAAAGTATTAGGTAAAAAAGAGTAACTATTTAATCGGTTGACAAAATATATTTTTTTATGCAAATATATAGGAAAAAAAAATTTGTTTTGCAGTTTTAAATCAACAATTTGTAGTGATTTTAATTATTTTTCGTGCAAAAAATGGTTCATGTTCAATTGATGGCAGGATATATAATTAATGAACTTCAGTTGGACATTATTATCCTTTTTTTTATTTGGTTCGGCAGGGAATTATTGCTTGCATGAGGGCTAATTACAAGTTGATTTTTTTGTCAAGGAGATATCACTAAGAGCATCTCAACGGCTTCTATTGCTTTCATTATTTGGAATTGTAGGGAAAGAAAGTGGTCCCGACTCCCGGTGGAAAATGCCCCTCCAACAGGCTCCCGAACCTTTTGCCTGAGTGAGTTTTCTCTACTCTCCATAGGGCTGGGGAGAGAAGTAAAGAAAGATTAGTTAGTAGGCCCCCAGACTTGAATAAAACAAACTACATTATTTCTTTCAATTTTTGAAACAACCCCCCACCAAGTATTGCTTTGTGGACCCCCGATTTGATCTTTTCACAAGAAATAGGCTTTTCACCCTGAAAGCCTATCTACTTGACGGAATACTATTAGATGACTCTGAGGATTCGCGGAAGGTCAAAGCTCATGCACTAAGATACACTCTCAACGATGATAAGCTCTACAAACTCACATTTGGAGGGCCCTACCTCAAGTGCCTCGTCAAAGACCAAGTTGCTGAGATCATGAAGGAGATCCATGAAGGGGATGTGAGAATCACTCGAGAGGAAGGTCGCTCATGCGAAAAGTGAAGTTGCAAGGCTACTACTGGCCGACCATGGAAAGAGATACGGGTGGGTATGTGAAGGGCTGCCTCTAGTGTCAAAATTACTGGACAAAAAAATTCGATAATATACTGCTGAATAGTGGTTCGACAGTCTTTCACCGAACAGAGTTCGGCAGCATACTACCGAACATATTGAAGAACATTTAATGGTATGTTGCCAAATGTTAATCTTTTGTAAGTTCGGCCCTATGTTGCCAAATGGCTTTGATGATGGGTTATGAGCAAGGGGATGTGGGGTATGGTGAGGGGAAGGAGAAAGAGGAAGAATGAGAGGGGGAAGGGGCCTCGACGGAAGTGCCGATATCGGAGTTGATGAGGTATGGGTACGGAGTTGAGGTATGGTCGGTAGGGTATGGTGATGGTTATGTCAAGGGGAAGGAGGGACAAATGGGAGGAGGGAAAGGGAGGAAGGGGCCTCGATGGAGGTGCTGGCATCGGAGGTGTATGAGTGTGGATCCGCGCTGAGGCCCACTGCCCCCGCTGCTCCAAGCACATTGAGTCCCTTGTAAAGAACCCAAACCCTTGGATACCCACCTCCTCACAAAACTGGCTTGTAAGGGGAGGTCCAAGGCGGGTATACAAACGGCCCATCATGCGCTCCAATTAACGATGGGGACTAACCCATGTGAGGTATGACCATCTCCACACCCCCCCTCATGCAAGACATGTGCAAGGGCACAATCGGGACGAGCTCCCAGAGTGGGTCTGGCTCTGATACCATGTGAGACACCCTCATGCCCCAAAACCCGATTTGTAAGGGGAGGTCCACAGAGGGTATATAAAAGCAGGTGATAGGTGCCCCCTTTATCAATATGGGACCAACCGATGGACTTCCTCAACACCCCCTTAAGCAGAGCATGCAGAGCAAGGCACAATTGGAAGGGGCTGCATCCGAAGAGAGATGGTGAACCCAGCTCTAAAACCATGTGTAGAACCCAAACCCTTGTATACCCACCTCCTTACAAAACCGGCTTGTAAGAGGAGGTCCAAGGTGGGTATATAAACGACCTATCACCCACTCCCATTAACGATATGGGACTAACCTGTGTGAGGCATGACTATCTCAACATTTCTCTTCTCCAACCATCCCCTATCCTCTATCGCCGCTGCCGGTGAACAGGCAAGGCCAAGGGGAAGGAGAAAAGAAACAAATGAGAGGTGGAAAGGGCCTCAACGGAGGTGGGGCATGCAAGTGGGATGGGGGATGTGGGATATGACAGAAGGAAGGGTTATGGAGTATGCGCATGGTATAACTAGTAAGAAACCCGGGCAATGTCCGAATATGCTTGATGCACGCCATTTGTCAAAGACGACATCGCAACTGTTCGAAGAAGAGTGAAATATGAAGTGAGTGTGATTCACTTGTTATAGAGAGCGCGCGCGCGCGCGCGAGAGAGAGAGAGAGAGAGAGAGAGAGAGAGAGAGAGATTAACATCAAATGACCATTAAATGCCATTGAATGAAAATTTATCATCTTAATGATAGGTTTTTAGATGGATTTAAAAGAGAGTCGCATTCACACACGGAAAAAAATTCTGGCTCTTTAAAAGACGTCCACATGTCACAACACGGGAGAGAGGCTTCCATTTTAGTATAGATACTAGTAAGAAACCCGAGCAATGCCTGAATGTGCTTGATGCACGCCATTTGGCAAACATGATATCACAACTGTTCGAAGAAGTGTGAAATCTGAAGTGAGTGTGATTCACTTGTTAGAGAGAGAGAAAGATTAACATCAAATGACCATTAAATATCATTGAATAAAAACTTATCATCTTTATGGTAGGTTTTTAAATGGATTTAAAAAAGAGTCGCGTTCATACGCGGAAGAAGAATTCTATCTCTTTAAAAAATATCCATGTGTCACAACATGAGAGAGAGGCTTCTGTGGGGGGTTTTTAGTCGAACCAGGCGGTTCGGATGGCAAGCACAATCCAACAAGCCAAAGAGAAGAGAGAAGACAGTGGTTACGTGGAAAAACCCCTTCGCAACGTCGAAGGGGAAAAAACCACGGGTGGGGCGAGAATGCACTAAAACTATTCTTTCGGTTACAATCTCTCACCTTAACCCCAATTACAAACCCCGAGGTCCGGTCTCCCAAACTATCGACCTCTGCAATTTCACGCAGACTATCGACCACTGCAGGCAGCGTCTGGCTATCGGTCCCTGCAGACAGTATCTGGCTACCGGTCGCTGCAGACAGTATCTGGCTACCGACCGACCTTCGCAGACAGCCTCTGACTACTGTCCGACCGATCTCCGCAGCTCCGCGAATTCCGGGACGAAACAGGCAGCGTCTCCTCCAGAATTCTTCCTCTTCATGCTGAAGGGGTAGGTCCCCTTTTATAGTATAGGGTGACGGTTACGACACTCCACAAAAAACGAGTGGATGACGTGTCCCCGCAATGAGCTCAACCGCCGCTGTAGTGAGGACGTGGCGCGCGATTGATGTCTGGTCACCTTGGGCCGAAAATCTCGGAGCGTAGTCAGCACTCCGAGATCTCCGGGTTCGACTGCTGCTTCACACTTCAACTCGTTGCACGTCTTAGCGAGAGATAAAAGGGGGGGGGGGCTGTTGCATGGCCGACCCCCCTTGCTGTCTGATGACATGCCGACCGAAGCATGGGGGGGCTGCTGCCCCCCTCTGGTGACATGCCGACCGAGGGTAATAGGGGGGGGGGGGCTGCTGCCTCCCCCTCTGGTGCCATGCCGACCAAGAGGAGAAGGGGGGGGGCTGTTGTCCCTCCTCCTTTGGAGACCGGCCGACCGAACCCGGGTGATAGGGGGGCTGCTGCCTCCCCCTCTGGTGCCATGCCGACCAAGAGGAGAGAGGGGGAGGGGGGGGGGGGGCTGTTGTCCCTCCCCTTTTGGTGACCGGCCGATCGAACCCAAGAGGAGAGGGGGGGGGGGGGTTGTTGTCCCTCCCCTTTTGATGACCGGCCGACCGAGCTCCACAAGGAAAAGGGGGAGCTGCTGCTCCTCTCTGATGACATGCCGACTCCCCTTTTTTGTCACTTATTACGCGGTTCACCTGAAGGGTGCACACAATACCCCTCCTGACCGGACGGTCTTCGATCCCGCCCGGTCAGGATCACTTTGCCTCGATTTGCATGCAGCCTCGACTTGCGTGCCCATACCGGTTTGTGCACCCACACCGGTTTGCATGCTCGCCTCGGTTTGCATGCCAGCACCGATTTGCACACCCGCCTCGGTTCGGTGCTGTAGGGACTCCGAGTAACTGTCTGGGCTGGCTTTTTCCGGTTTTTCACCACATGGCGTCACCAGGCGTCGCCACCTCGCCTCCTCGAAATTCAAACCCATCCAGCTCCAACTTTGTCTATAAATAGGACCCAGAGGATTCAGCTCTTTCCTCTGCTTCAGATTTCTCCTCTATGGCTGAAAGTTCATTCTCACCGCACGTAGCTTCCTTTGGATACGCTTTGAGGACCTGCGAGCTGGTTCGCTTGGATACATGCCGAGGACCTGCAAGTTGGTTGGCTTGGATACACGCCGAGGACCTGCACTGAAGATGTCTTTTACCTGGTTCTCCGTGACGAAGAAGTTCCCTCAGATGGAGGAGGTCCGGGCGGCTTACGGCATTCCGGATACGATCTCACTTTCCTTTGCTACTGGTCCTTTGGACCCATCAGACGGCGACCGTACTGTCATCACGCTCGGCCAGCTACGCTGCGGCCTGCGGCTTCCCTTTGCCAGCTTTTCTGGTCGCCTGCTGGAGTACATGGAAGTGTTTCCAGGCCAGATAGCCGGCAACGGCTGGAGGATTCTTCGTTGCATGGAAGCGATAGAGGAACGGGCGGAGCAGCAGCTCTGCGTTGCGTACCTCCTGAAGAAATATTTCATTAAGGACTACAAGATGACGTCAGGCAGCGTCTTTTCCTATTTCAGCCTGCAGGCACGCGTGGGCAGTCGCCCTCTCATCGGGGGCTTAGCTGACTCGGTAAGGGGTTGGAGGGAGTGCCTCATCGTGGTCGGAGGACCCTGGAGGGGTCGCTTCAAAATCCCTGGATCCGTCTCCCTCCTCGCTGCGACCGTCGAGGAATACTACTCGTCTAGGCAGCTTCAGTGCCCTGGGGCTGTTGAGGAGGAGTTGGACCAACTTATTAGGAGGGTGACGAACAACAACGACGACTGGTGGCAGCTGTTTCCGAAGCTACCGGTTGTCAGATCTTACAGTATCACTCCAAAGAAGGGCAAATAGCCTGCGGCGACGGGTAGGGAAGAGGAGCCCTCTGCTTGCTCTTCTGAGCTTCCTGACAGGTACGTTAGCTCCGTCAGACACTTCAACCCAAACACTGCCGCCTCTAAACTTTACGTGGTCTTCAAGCACCGCGCTAACTCGACTGCGACTGTTGGCGGCTGTAGGCAACCAGCTGCACGCAAAGTAGCTGCAGCCGCAGGGAAGGCAACGAGACGCGTCCTTCTAAATAAGTCCTCCAGCGACGACGATGAAGGCCGCTCTCCTCTCGCTCCCGCTATGCGACGTGCTGCTTGCGACGATCTTCGTTCCCTCCCTGACGACTGGTCAGAAAACGTACCGTCGACGGGTAGACATTACGTGGAGATAGAAGAATCAGAGATGTCTTCCGGTTACAGTCCCCCTCCCTCTTTAGAACGGGGCAAGCAAGCCATGCCGTCTGGTTCTGCGGGGTCACGTGGACGAGCTTCACCCCGCGCTCCTACTGCTTCTCCTACCGTTGCACCACCTGCTGTACCGACTGCTCCAGTATTTGCACGTGAGGATGTTCGATGCTTCATGGCTTCTCCTTCCTCCTCTGCTTTAGGGGGCGTTGCCGGGCCACCTCCCCGTTCTCCCCCCGGAGCTATCGAAGCTACCTCTCACCGTTGCTCCCCCGGGCTCTCTGCTCGTCAGGTGGAGGAAGACGATACTGGGGTGGGTAGTTCTAGCTGGCAGAGCCAGCTCGACAACTTTCATAAGGTAAGTCTTTGAGTCGTTGACGAGTTGATTGTAGTAGTAACTCTTTCCTCTAACTCTGTGGTACATGTCGTTTCCTTCTTTGTCAGGCGGCCTGTCGAGTTACCGAGGGGGGTGCTCGAAGGATGACGCAGCTTGAGGCCTCCCTACGGGCTGCTCGGCAGGAATCGAGAGAGCTACGCGCTCAGCTGGCGGAAGCTCGACGGGTTCATCCTGAAGAGTTAGCCGCAGTCCAGGCTCAGCTCGAAGTCGCACAGGAGAACGCTGCTGACCCCTTCGAGCTTCAAGAAGCATTGGATTCCGCTCGGGTGGAAATTGACGGGCTGTGAGAAAGGTTCATGATGCAGGCCGCTACGATCAGGAGACAGCGAACGGATGTCGAGGCCACCCAAGCAGCTCACGAAGCCGAAATCGCCGCATTGAAGGCCTCCCTCGACCAGGTCGAGGCATCACATAAGGCTGCGCTTGATCGGTAGCATGCTGACTTCACCGTAGAGTACAAGTCGCTTCTTGCAGAACAGGCGGAAGGGTGGCGCAAGAAGGTTGCGAAGCTGCGTAGCAAGCTCCCGTCGGGGCTGTGGAAAGCTGGGGGAGGTGACTGACCGCTCCCGTTTACTGCCTTATTTTGCGATGTAATAAAACAACACTCATTTGTATGGAGACTTTTAATGTTTCATCTGAATACTATGATTGCCGTCTTTCTCTTGTCGATTTTGCATCTTAAGTACACGTCGACGACGTGTCATTGAAATTTGGCTCTCATGTTTTGATTACACATCGACGACGCGCATAACTACACATCGACGACATGTGTAACTACACGTCGACGACGTGCGACCAAAGTCTGGTCCTTATATTAGCGGGGGGCGATATACCCTTCCTTGTTTGCGTTGGTCGATCGGTCGTACCCCCGAGGGGTCTGTCGACTGATCCTCCCAGGTGTTCACCGGCCGGTCACGCCCTTCGCAGGGACTTGTCGATCGGTCGGCCAAGTGGTAGAGCTCGCTCGGAGTATTATGTACCACTTGGTTTAGGTTGGTCGACCGGTCGTACCCCGGCGGGGTCTGTCGACTGATCTTCCTAGGTGTTCACCGGCCGGTCTCGCCCTTCGCAGGGTCCTGTCGACCGGTTGGCCAAGTGGTAGAACTCGCTCGGAGTGTTACGTACCACTTGGTTTAGGTTGGTCAATTGGTCATACCCCGGCGGGGTCTATCGATCGATCTTCCTAAGTGTTCACCGGTTGGTCACGCCCTTCGCAGGGACCTGTCGACCGGTCGGCCAAGTGGTAGAACTCGCTCAGAGTGTTATGTACCACTTAATTTAGGTTGCCTTAGTTAACCATTATTCTCACGCATGAATAAGAACGTTGAGCAAATGCATCTTTATTGAATAGATCCAGAACTACAGAACGATTACAAGCATCTTCTATTTAGCTACCCTGGTAGAACTTGCTCAGATTGGTGGCATTCCATGACCTTGCTAGTGCATCACCGTCTTGAGTCTTCAGGCGGTAGGCTCCATTCTTTCCCATACCATCGATGATGTATGGTCCTTCCCAGGTAGCTCCCAGCTTGCCACTTCCCAGCTCCTTGGTATTGTCGAAGACTTTCCGCATGACCAAGTCCCCTTGTTTGAATACCCGCCTTCTAACTTTGCGGTCATACGCCCTCTTGATGGCCTGATGATAATTGGCTAGGCGCGCTCTCACTCTTTCCCTCTTCTCTTCCAGCAGGTCTAAGCCATCCAGCAGGAGTTCGTCGTTCTGCTCTGGGTCGGCAGCTACGACTGTTCGCTGTGTTGGGACCAGGGTTTCAGTTGGCAGGACTGCTTCGGAGCCATAGGTAAGGCTGAACGGGGACTCTCCCGTCGGTCGCTTCGGCGTCGTCCGGTAGGCCCATAGAACTCCGGGTAAAGCTTCTTCCCATAAACCCTTCTTCTGCTCCAGTTTCTTCTTCAGTATGTCCAGAATGGCGTGGTTCGTCGACTCTGCTTGCCCGTTGCTCTGAGGGTACCATGGTGTAGAGAAGAACAGCTTGATGTTGTTGCTGGCGCAGAACTTCTTGATTGACTCCATGTCGAATTGTCACCCGTTGTCTGCAACAAAAGCCCGCGGCAGTCCGAATCGACAGATGATGTTGCTCCATAGAAACTTTCCTACTTGAACTTCCCCGATCTTCAGCAGTGGGATTGCCTCCACCCACTTGGTGAAGTAGTCGGTGGCGACGAGGAGAAACTTCCTCCGGTTGGGCGACGTCGGGAAGGGGCCCAAAATGTCCAACCCCCACTGTTGGAAGA
Source organism: Chamaelirium japonicum (assembly GCA_947650365.1). NCBI lineage: Eukaryota > Viridiplantae > Streptophyta > Magnoliopsida > Liliales > Melanthiaceae > Chamaelirium > Chamaelirium japonicum. The sequence goes on along the minus strand of OX393549.1, from coordinate 92,271,129 downwards.
ACCAAGGGCTGGATACTGGGTGCAGCTCTTCTGCTGGTTGATGTATGGAGGGAGCATGCTTTTGACATTGCAAGCACCTTTTCACATATCCCCCCGCATCTGCTTCCATGGTGGGCCAATAGTAGCCCTGCAGCTTTATCTTCCGTGCCAGGGCTCTTCCTCCGGAATGGTTCCCACATACCCCTTCATGTACCTCCTTCATGATGTCTACTGCTTGTTCCTTCGTGAGGCACTTGAGGTACGGTCCACCAAATGAGCGCTTGTACAACTCGTCGTCGATGAGGGTGTATCTTGGAGCGTGCACTTTGGTTCTTCGGGCTTCATCGACGTCCTCCGGTAGTATCCCATCAAGTAGGTACTTCTTCATGTTGGCCACCCAATCAGCTCCGGCCGCAATAGTATGGGCCGCCTCTATGGCTTGTGTCCTCCTCGTCAGGCAACTATCTTCTGCGGGGCCGACTGTTCGAGGGTCAGTTTGCACCTCGATGAAGACCCTTTTCTCTCTGTCCTCTCCGAGTACCGATGCTAGATTAGCAAGGACATCCGCCTGCTTGTTTTTCACTCTGGGGAACTGGTGGAAGCTTATGTCTTCGAACTTGGCGATCAACTCCCGGGCTAGCTTCAGGTAAGCTTGTATTCTTGCATTGCGAGCTTCGTATCTACCGGTAATCTGATTGATCACCAGTTGGGAGTCACCGTAGACCTGTAATCTGGTCACCCCCAGTGCTGTTGCCATCTCCAGTCCTATCAGCATCGCCTCGTACTCAGCTTCGTTGTTCGTCGTCGGGAAAAGTAACCGCACTGACTTTTCGAGCTTCTTGTGGTCGGGGGTTACTAGGACTACCCCCACACCACTCCCGACTGCGCATGACGAGCCATCCACGAACAACCTCCAGCCTTTTCCTTCGTCCTCCTGTCCTGCTGCCGCACCGACTCCCACGGGTCGATGGCAGCCACCGACAGATCTTCTAACGTCTCTGGCACCGGTGCAGTGTCTTCCACCGGGAAATCACTGAGAAAGTCTGCAAGTGCTTGGCCCTTGATTGCTTTCCGAGGTACGTACCGAGGGCCAAACTCTTGCAGTTCTGCAGCCCACTTGCTCAGCCGACCTGCCCGGGTAGAGTTATCCAGTACTTCCTTCAGGGGGTGCTCGGTGATGACCTCGATGGGGTGAGCGACGAAGTACGGGCGAAGTCTCCTTGACACGTACACTAGAGCTAGGGCCACTTGCTCGATCCGTGCATACCTTGTTTCTGCTGACGTCATGATGCGGCTGACATAGTAGACGGGCCTCTCCATTCCTTCACATTCGCATATCAGTACAGTGCTGATTGCTGCCTCCGATACCGAAAGATACACCCCCAGCGTTGCACCTGGCTGGGGGGCTATCAAGATAGGAAGTTGGCCAAGATACGTCTTCAGCTCCTAAAATGCTTCTTCACAGCGTTGGTCCCAGTCGAAAGGTGCAAGCTTACTCAGCCTCTCGAACAGGGGCCGACACCGGTCTGAGGACTTTGATATGAAGCGGTTGAGGGCGTTGATCCATCCGGTCAGCTTCTGGACCTCCTTTCGTGACCTGGGCGATGGCATCTCCTCCAGGGCTCGGATCTGCTCCGGGTTGGCCTCGATCCCCCGTCGGGTGACCAAGTAACCCAGAAATTTTCCCGACGTCACGCCGAAGGCGCACTTGGCTGGGTTCAACTTCATGCTGCAACTCCGCAGGGTTGCGAAGGTTTCCTCCAGGTCTTGCATATGCGCCTCCTCCGCTTGGCTCTTCACAAGCAAGTTGTCGATGTAGACCTCCACGTTCCTTCCGATTTGGTCGACGAACATCTTGTTTACTAGCCTCTAGTACATCGCTCTCGCATTCTTCAGCCCGAATGGCATCATCTTGTAGTAGAAGAGCTCTCGACCCGTGACGAAGGTCGTGTGCTCCTGGTCCTCCGGATTCATGGGGATCTGGTGATAGCCCGAGTACCCGTCCATGAACGAGAGCCTCTCATGTCCCGCCGTGGAATCCACCAAGGTATCGATGCGCGGTAGCGGGTAGCTGTCCTTCGGGCATGCCTGGTTGAGGTTTGTGAAGTCGATACAGACCCGTATGGCCCCGGACTTCTTGGGGACGGTGACCACATTAGCGATCCACTTTGGGTACCGAGCCTTTCTGATGATGCCCGCTCGTAGCAGCTTTCCTACCTCCATGTTGACAACTGCTGCTTTTTCCGACGCTAGCGACCGGGGCTTCTGGCGTACAAGTGCAGCTCCTTCTCGAATGTTGAGATGGTGACAGGCTACCTCGGGGTGGATGCCTAGCATGTCTTCAACGGACCATGCGAACACATCCAGGTTTGCCTTGAGAAATGCCGCCATAGCTTCGGCATGATGCTTCGGCAGTTGCGACCCGAGAAAAGTTATCCTCGGATGACCCGCTTCTCCTAAGTCCACTAGCAGAATTGGCTCGACGGCGGGTGACTCCTCCCACTCCGTGTTCGGGCTCTTCGACTCGTCCGGTTCTTTAGATTCAACCGGTCGGTCGGTCTTCTGAGGGTGCGTCATCCTGTTCAGCTCCTTACCTTCAGCTGGCATGTCAGTTTCCATCGGGTCGCTCGGACCAGTTAGCTCTTTAAGTTCAGCTAACTGACCGGCCTTCTTCAAGCACCTCGAAGCAACCAGTTCTTTACTTTCAACTGACTGGTCAGTCTTCGATAGGTCCCCCAACACTGTCAGCTCTTTACGTTCAGCTGACAGGTCGGTCTTCAGCAGGCCCCCTAACACTGTCAGTTCTTTAAGTTCAACTGACAGGTCGGTCTTCTCAGATGCTTGGCCTCCTCGCGCTCCTGCGCTTGATAGGGCGTGGTACTGGAGCGTTGAAGCTTCTTGACCCCGCTTCACAGTCCAGAGGTTGAGGATGCCCATCTCAGCTCCGCCTTCACCTGGTTCCCCTCCCTCAATTTGGCATGTTGTCTTCAGATGGATGGCGCTGAGCTCGTACTTGGCAGCCGAAGACTGGTCACCTCGAATGCTCATCACGCCCTTGTCGGTCCAAAACTTCACTACTTGGTGGGCCGACGAGGGGACCGCATCCAAGTGGTGAAGCCACGGCCTTCCGAGGATGATGTTGTACGCCGAGTGAGCTTCGATCACAATGAAACGGGTAAGATTAGTGAGATGCCCTGTTGTGATCGGAGGGTGATCTCACCAACCACCCTTGCAGCCTCTCCCGTGAAGCCTGTTATTGTCGACGACGACTCAGTCATCTGCCCGCGATCTAGCTGCATGGCATCAAAGGTTCTGATGAAAAGCACATCTACCGAACTTCCGGCGTCGACCAGAATTCTCTTCACTAGGCAATTGGCTATCTACAGCCGTATGACCAGGGGATGGTTGTGAGGTATCTCTATTCCGACCAGATCAGCCGCCAAAAACTGTACTGCAGCTTCCACTCTTGGTTCGGGACGGATGACAGGGTCGAGCACCACATGGTGGACTTGCCTTGCTTGTTCAATACGCCGCACCTGTCCGGTCGATGGCATTTGACGACGGTACAGGGCCATGGTACCCTTAGACGACGTCTACCTCTCGGAGCTGGCGTCTTTCTGGCGAAGGACCCGGTAAGCGCTTTGTCGTTGCTCCTCGCTGGACTTCCCCTATATCCTTGGTCTCCTTATGTTGAGGGATGTCAATGAAGCAGCCAAGGTGGCCGGCCTCAATGAGATCCTCAATATGATGCTTGAGCGCCCAGCACTGCAGGGTAGTGTGACCTTGGCCTTGATGGTACTCGCAGTACCTTGATGCATCTCTGGCTCCCCTCTCTCCGGGCTCAAGCGGTTGCGCCCACTTGAAGTACAGTTTACCTTTGATGGCTTCCAGGATCTGGTCTATGGGGGCGTTCAGTACTGTGAACTCCCTGTTCCACTGTGGCCTCGCTGGCCAGTCTTGCCTCTGCCGCTTCGCGTCGTGCCGCGTCGCCTCTCCCTGTTGCTTGTTGACGTTCTTCACGGCAGCTGGCTTGGCATAGCCTTGGTGCGGGACCCTGGTTTCCACCACCTTTCTCTTGCGGTCCGTGTCTTCGATCTTGATGTACTTCTCAATGCGTCGCGACAGCTCGTCGATCGTCTCCGGGGTTTGCTTGATGAGTGACGCGTTGACGAGCTGGGTAGGCTGAATGGTGTTCTTGAAGGCCACGATCACCATGCGATCCTGCCCGTCTGCGTCCGCCAAGCTCAGGTACTCGGACCTGAACCTATGGTAGAATTGTCGGAGCGTCTCCTTCTGGGTCATACTCATCCCGAAGAGTGACTCCAGAGTCTTCAGCTCCTGGCGATTGCATCGGTACTGGTCGATGAACCGCGTGCTCAGCTCCGAGAATGAGGAGATGGACGAGGGCCTAAGCTTGTGGAACCATTCGAGGGGCGTTCCTGACAAGCTGTTGGCGAAGGTCCGATAGAGGATATGATCATCCTCGTGCGGGACCAGAGCATCCCGGAAAGCCAGTACATGCTCCACCGGATCTTTCGATCCGTCAAACTTGAGAAGGCGTGGAGGATTCCATCCGCGAGGGAATGGCTCCCGGAGTAGCTTCTCGACAAGCAGCGACCGTGCGGCTCCTCGGATGGCGACTTCCTCCAGTCAGTCAGGAACTCGGACCCCCGGTCGGTCCCGCTGGATTCCTTCTTGATCCCCGAGTCGCTCCGACGCATGTACCCGAATACGCTCATGAACACTCCTCCGATCAGCAGTATGGGCCGGCTGTCGACTGGCCGGTGTCATCCGAGTATGATGACTGTCACTCGGTTGACGATGATGCTCGCCATCTCGCTTCGGGCGATGCACTTGTGCCGAGTCCGTCTTGGAGTGATGCTTGGAGGCAGGCGGCTGTCGCGGGTGCGCCCCGAGCCGGGACCAGACATCTGAGCATGCCGATACCGCTCGAGCGTGCTTGTTTCTTTCTGCAGGTTCCGGACTACTCGAGTCCCTCCCATCAGGATTCGCACTTTGGACCTCCACCGAGCGATTAACCCTGACCTCCACCTGAGGTAGGGGTTGCGGTTGCACTTGTACTGGTGGGGCGGCTTGTGTAGGAAGGCTTTGTCCCGCTTGGGCCAATATGCCCTGGTTGAGTAGACCACCCGTCGGTGCGACCCGCACGAAGTCGCGCAACTCCTCGTAGTTGCGTTGCATTGTTTGGAGTTGGGCGGTAAAAGCTTGTTGGGTCATCATCATAGTGGCCAGGAAAGCTTCTGATAGACCCCCTGTTAGAGGAGCCAGGGTTGCTACCGGAGCTTGACTGGACTCTCCGACCCCCAGTACAGGATTCGCCAATGGGACTACGCGCTCCGTGTCCGTTGGTTGTTGAACGAGATGCCCGACATCATTGGCATCTCCAAGTGGAGCAGCTTCGGATAGGAGCTGCGACGTCGAGCGGGTACGATACGGTCCACCGGCCATCGTTTCTTCCACTGTGTGGTCGTGGGTTGCTGGTTGCAGGTAGCTTCGGACTGGTCGACACCCACGGGTCAACAGTCGAAAGCTCTAGTAGGAAGTCTCGAAGACTATCCCACAGACGGCGCCAAGATTGTGGGGGGTTTTTAGTCGAACCGGGCGGTTCGGATGGCAAGCACAATCCAACAAGCCAAAGAGAAGAGAGAAGACAGTGCTTACGTGGAAAAACCCCTTCGCAACGTCGAAGGGGAAAAAACCACGGGTGGGGCGAGAATGCACTAAAACTATTCTTTTGGTTACAATCTCTCACCTTAACCCCAATTACAAACCCCGAGGTCCGGTCTCCCAAACTACCGACCTCTGCAATTTCACTCAGACTATCGATCGCTGCAGGCAGCGTCTGACTACCGGTCCCAGCAGACAGTATCTGGCTACCGGTCGCTGCAGACAGTATCTGGCTACCGACCGACCTCCGCAGATAGCCTCTGACTACTGTCCGATCGATCTCCGTAGCTCTGCGAATTCCGGGATGAAACGGGCAGCATCTCCTCCAAAATTCTTCCTCTTCATGCTGAAGGGGTAGGTCCCCTTTTATAGTGTGGGGTGACGGTTACGACGCTCCGCGAAAAACGGGTGGGTGACGTGTCCCCGCAATGAGCTCAACCGCCGCTGTAGTGAGGACGTGACGCGCGATTGACGCCTGGTCACCTTGGGCCGGAAATCTCGGAGCGTAGTCAGCACTCCGAGATCTCCGGGTTCGACTGCTGCTTCACACTTCGGCTCGTTGCACGGCTTAGCGAGAGAGAAAAGGGGGGGGGGGGGCTGTTGCATGGCCGACCCCCCCTTGCTGTCTGATGACATGCCGACCGAAGCATGGGGGGGGGGGGGGGGGGGGCTGCTGCCCCCCTCTGGTGACATGCCGACCGAGGGTAATAGGGGGGGGGGGGGGGGGTTTTGCTGCTGCCTCCCCCTTTGGTGCCATGCCGACCAAGAGGAGAAGGGGGGGGGGGGGGGGCTGTTGTCCCTCCTCCTTTGGAGACCGGCCGACCGAACCCGGGTGATAGGGGGGGCTGCTGCCTCCCCCTTTGGTGCCATGCCGACCAAGAGGAGAGGGGGGGGGGGGGGCTGTTGTCCCTCCCCCTTTGGTGACCGGTCGACCGAACCCAAGAGGAGAGGGGGGGGGGGGGGCTGTTGTCCCTCCCCTTTTGATGACTGGCTGACCGAGCTCCACAAGGAAAAGGGGGGGCTGCTGCTCCTCTCTGATGACATGCCGACTCCCCTTTTTTGCCACTTATTGCGCGGTTCACCTGAAGGGTACACACAGCTTCCATTTTAGTATAGATACTAGTAAGAAACCCAGGCAATGCCCGAATGTGCTTGATGCGTGCCATTTGACAAAGACCGCATCACAACTGTTCGAAGAAGTGTGAAATCTGAAGTGAGTGTGATTCACTTGTTAGAGAGAGAGAGAGAGAGAGAGAGAGAGAGAGAGAGAGAGAGAGAGAGAGAGAGAGAGAGAGAGGCTTCACATCTCCTGATTCTCTTTATATGCAAGGAAAAATCACTCCTCCTCTTAACATCCCTCTATTTTTTGCTTGCCAACAACAACGGCTGGCCCATACTCATACCACAATGCACCTTCCCTTTCTCACCACGTTTCTGTTGAAACTCGGGGTTAGATGGGGATGAATATATATAGTATAATGTACATGACATAGTTATTGCGGAAATTAATGTCTTAAAGGGATTCAAGAGAAGTACGTTTGCACTATTGAAAATTGGAATGGTCATGAACAGGGGCGTAGCCAGGAATTTATTTTGGGCTGGGCTGAACCTAAACTAATTTTTCTACAATGAAAATTTTACAATAACAAAATTTTAAGATTATGACCTGTCATCAAATCAGTACAAAAAATGTATGTCAAATTTGACTTACCCCCTCAAAATTATATACTAATTAGAAAATCAATGACTCCATTCTTATATAGAATAAGTTAACGCGTTCACTTAGATACTACTCCATTATCATCTATCATAACCTGACATTTTCCTACAAGCTTGTAACTTGATATCCAACATCGATTAACTGTGTCAAATTTCTAGTCATCACAAGTATTGCTAAGAAAGGGTTCACCATGAAACATTGAAACCTCATCGGCCGATTGGTTATTTTCTAATAATGTGTACAAGAAAATACTTATATCAGGTTTACTGTCAACCACAATACCAAGAACTGTATTCTCCACGCAAGGTACATACTACAGGGTTGTAGTAACTACGCTGAGTAAAACTAGAATATAGGATAAAGGCTATAGAATAATCTAAAGAATGTGTCACCATATATTATGCACTTAAGTTTTGTGTGGTCATACTACTGAATCAAGCAGAACATGTATATATGATAACTTCAAAGTTAAGTACACATCAGTTTTGTATTAACATAAAATGGCAAACAATAAATAAAGAACACACATATTAATCTAGCATTTGACAAACACAACATAAAAATGATCCTATTGTACATAGCCCTAAAAGTAATATCGACAATGAAGTAGTATTGGGGGTGTTTGGCAATTGACATCATTCCGGAACAATCTATTTCCATTCCGAATTCCTTGATTTGAAAATAACGGCTATTAATTGTTCCAGTGGAACGAAGGATTTGGGCACAAAAAAAATCACTTCGGCTATTTCTATTATGGCCAGAAATGGTGGACCATCAGATTGTATTAGAAATAGTAATTGACGGTAATAACCTCTTTTGGAAGAGGATTAAGGGAAGAACTGTTCCACATACCAAAAGCCCCCAAAAAATATCACTCCGGCTATTTCTATTCCGGCCGGAACGATGGACTATCTGATGATTCAGATTGTATTAGAAATAGTAATTGAAGGTAATAATCTCTTCTGGAAGAAGATTAACGAGGAGTTGTTCCACATACCAAACGCCCCTCATGTTTCCCAAAAAATTGGGCATGAATCCATGATTTAGGGCAAAGAAAAGAAGAATAAAAAATTCTCAGACTGTTTCAGGTTTTGATCCAAAACCAGAAGAAGAAGAAGAAGAAGAAAACTCACCGCGGCCCGCTTGACCGTCGCTCGAAGTCTCGAGCCGCGAGTGTTGCTGGCTTGCTGCCGAGTGCTGAGTCTACCGACGACGTGCCGTGCCATCGGTGCCGGTGTGCGAAACGCCCCAGTGCCTCGCCGTCCGTCGCTTTTATCTGCATCCCAAACCCAAAGAAACCGAACACAAACACAGGGTCGGAGGGTCCCCTGCTCCCCTTTAAAACCCTCGTGAGGAGCCAGGTCCCGGGTAGGATCCAAGTATCCAATTGCGGGCAGCGGACTGGGCTGGACGGCTAGGTGGGACTGGGATCCAACTGTGGGCTGGGCTGAGCCGGCTATGATTGTGACTAATATTTTAGAAAATCTCGGCCGGGCTACAGCCCGGCCGAGCCAACACTTAGATCCGCCCTTGGTCATGAAGCAATGATCGAATGATTTGACTCTCAGCCCTTGGTATTCCTAAAGTGGCTCATGATCACAACCACCGGATGCTTCATTCATTGCATGTGAAGATCACTATTTAAGGGGTAATAAAAACCTTGCCATAAAATGTCATACAAATCTGCCATAATATAAATAATTATGAGAGACGGCTGTGTTCACACACCGATAGTTCACGATCTCTTTGTCTTCCAAAAGACATGAGAGGAATTTATGAGGGAGGGAGGGAGGGAGGGAGAGAGAGAGAGAGAGTAATATGTGGGTAGGAGGATTTAATGGCATTAATTGTTATAAATAGCTCATTTTTCTCATAATGCATGCAAATATCGGCTACCCAGCGGGATATCCGTGGGTTCCAGGTGTCACACCATGAGAGAGATGGCTCCATTTAAGTATAGATATATAGATATAGATAGATGGTCACCCTGTCACAAAAATTGAAAACGATTGGAAAACGGGGTCTATACAGTAATTCGTGGGGGGTATGAGTAAAATCTTTCATATTATTTTTCCGATAGGAAATATTCGTATTGAATTGGGTGAAGTGTGATCGAATGAGATCAGGTCAAGTGGGTATACTAAGCGTGTCTAAAAGAGGCCTGACTCACCTGTTAGGTCAGGCCAATTCCTATGGTTACGCTTAAAACAAGCACAACCGTGCAAAACTCCGCTAGCGCGCGAACCAGGCCACCACCTCTATTCGAACATACAAGGTGACATACAATCGGACATTAGTAGGACGTCCGGTGCATCGCCACGCGCTCAGTCAATGCACCGTGCGCTGGCAGATGCCCCTCCTCACCCCCACCGCCCGACCACATGATGTTCGTTTATTGTCCCATGGTATGTTCAAATAAATTTTGCCGAGGTCAGCAAAGCCTAGCTCCACCCAAAAGAACAACAAAGTAAAACCGAGGAGCCCCACCCTGAGACCCAAGTCACTGTAGCTGGCAACCCGGGGTCCCACCACAGCCGCGAGGGATAAGATCATAAGAGGCAGGGCACAAAACCCTAGTTAGGGTTCGGGGATTTGCCTGGGCCCACGATCTTACCTTGCTCGCGAAGGAGCCTCCTTTGACCCCCCGCCCGATCCAAGAGCTGTGGAACCCTAACAAAAACCCTTGTCAGGGTTCGGGGATTTGCCTGGGCCCACGATCTTACCTTGCTCGCCAAGGAGCCTCCTTTGACCTCCGGTCGCCGCTGCCCCCACCCTCAGCGGACGAACTGCGCTCTGCTGCCCCCCCCCCCCCCCCCCCCCCCCCCCCCCTTTTTTAAAACCCCTCCTCCGTTCCATTCAGAGAAGCTGAGGACAACCCATCATTGGAGAGGTCAACAAGAAGCAACAGCAGCAGTGATGGGTGCTTTCCAATTCCAAGCAGCAGCAGCGCTCCATGGTATGCCGAACTCCTCTCTACACCCTTTTGCTTTCCAACTGAATGGTGGTACTGGGTTGCTCTCGAAACCCATGATCCTTCATGGGTTCTCTGCTTCGTGCCACCTCCTGCTCTTGCTTGCCCTGTCTCTGTTGTGGGTCGCTAGGAGGTGTAAGGTTGGGAATTTCAAAGAGAGGCTGGAGAACGGTAGATTCTTGCATTACAAACTAGCCCTCTTCACCACCCTGGGTTTGGGCCTCTTCCATCTCTTCTCGTGCATCTTCAGCTACTTCTGGTACGTGCATGATTGGTGGTCTGATGACCATGTTGCCATCGAGCTGGATTCGGCTATCGGAGCCGCCGCCTGGTTCGCCATCGCTGCTTATCTCCGCGTCGAATTCCGTCGCTCAAGTGAGAAGAAATTCCCGGCCTTTCTGAGGGTTTGGTGGGTTCTCTTCTTTCTGAAGTCCTGTTCTTGCCTTGTTGTAGACTTTTTCTATTACAGAAAGGTTGGAAATGGGGCGATCCCTTTGTGGGTATTGGATTTGGGGTCGATTCTTTGCGGTTTGATCCTTAGTTATACCGGGTTCTTTGGAAAGAGGATCGAGGAGGATAGCCCTCTTCTTCAGGAGCCTCTCCTGAATGGTGAGAGTGTCCATGGGTCATCCATTCGAAGTGGCTCCTCCCTTTTGGAGAATGCTGGGTTTCTCAGTGTCCTTACCTTCTATTGGATGGCTCCTTTGCTCTCCGTCGGTCATAAGAAGACGCTAGACCTCAGTGATGTACCCCAGCTCGCTCCCAATGATAGTGTGAATGGTATATACCCCATTTTCAGAGAAAAGCTCGAATCGTATACCGGTGGAGTTAGTGCTTTTCAACTGGCTAAGGCCTTAGTATTCTCGACATGGGAGCAGGTCCTTTCAACTGCCGTTTTCGCACTCGTGTACACAGTGGCTACTTACGTTGGCCCCTACCTCATCGATTACTTTGTCCAATACCTCAATGGGAATCAAAAGTTTTCGAACGAAGGGTACGTTTTGGTTTTGGCATTCATCGTCGCGAAGGCTTTCGAGTGCCTCGCGCAGAGGCACTGGTTTTTCAGATTGCAGCAGGCTGGGATCAGGGTCAGGTCATCCCTTGTCTCTATGATCTACCAGAAGGGTCTTACTCTCTCGAGCGGATCCAGGCAGGGTCGTACGAGTGGCGAGATTATAAATATCATGTCGGTCGATGCTGATAGGGTTGGTCTTTTCAGTTGGTACATGCATGATCTGTGGATGGTTCCGGTGCAAGTCGGGCTCGCCTTGTCGATATTGTATTCTACTCTCGGGCTTGCTTCACTTGCTGCTCTGGCCGCCACTATTATTATTATGTTGGCCAATATTCCCTTGGGCAAGATGCAAGAGGACTACCAGGAAAAGATGATGGAGTGCAAGGATATAAGGATGAAAGCTACTTCAGAGATCTTAAGGAACATGAGAATTCTCAAGCTACAAGCCTGGGAGATGAAATTCTTGTCTAAGATAATGAAATTAAGGGAAAATGAGACCACTTGGTTGAAGAAGTATGTCTATACGTCCGCAATGACGACATTTGTATTTTGGGGTGCACCTACATTCGTCGCGGTGGCCACCTTTGGAGCTTGTATGCTCATGGGAATCCCGTTAGAATCGGGGAAAGTTCTTTCGGCGCTTGCAACATTTAGGGTATTGCAAGAGCCCATTTATAATCTTCCCGACACGATTGCCATGATTGTTCAGACTAAGGTTTCTCTCGACAGGATATCCTCATTCCTTTGCCTTGAGGAATTGCAGCCGGATGTAGTACAGAAGCTCCCAAGGGGTAGTTCGGAGGTTGCAATTGAAGTAAGAAATGGAACTTTCTCCTGGGATCTCTCTTCTGAATCTCCTACATTGAAGGATTTGAATTTTCGAGTGTTGCATGGCATGAGGGTTGCTGTTTGTGGAACTGTTGGTTCTGGCAAGACAAGCTTGCTATCTTGTATATTAGGTGAAGTCCCGAAGGTATCTGGAACCATTGAGTTATGTGGGACTGTAGCATATGTTGCCCAATCGCCTTGGATACAGAGTGGCAAGATTCAAGACAACATACTATTTGGTAAGGAATTGGACAGGGAGAAGTATGAGAATGTACTTGAAGCATGCTCGTTGAAGAAGGATTTGGAGATTCTTCCCTTTGGGGACCAGACAGTCATCGGAGAGAGAGGCATCAACTTAAGTGGAGGACAGAAGCAAAGGATCCAGATTGCACGTGCTTTGTACCATGATGCAGACATCTTTCTCTTTGATGATCCATTCAGCGCTGTTGATGCCCACACAGGTTCACATCTCTTTAAGGTACTCACTTCTTTATAATGAATCTAATTAATTCTTGTCTCTGCTCAAAAAAAATCTAATTAATTCGTGTCCTGGGTTTCACACAGTATACTCAGTACTTGTATACTAATAATGGAAAATCTCAGGTGGTTATATGTTTTAAACCATGACAACCATCCTTCTTTGTCAGGAATGTTTGCTCGGGCTTTTAGCTTCGAAAACGGTGGTCTATGTCACCCATCAGGTGGAGTTTTTACCTTCTGCAGATCTTATCCTGGTGAGTGCTACTATTTATGTTTCTTCCTCTTCAATTATATCTTATCCTGGTGAATGCACCATCAGCAGTGCATAAGAGAACGACCGCTTGGTTGTTTGTTAGGTGATGAAAGATGGAAGGATAACACAAGCAGGCAAGTATGCAGACATACTGAATTCAGGAACGGACTTTATGGACCTGGTTGGTGCTCATAGGAGTGCTTTGGCAGCACTTGATTCAATGGAGCACGCTACTACCGACGGTTCAAACACCATAGAAGATGGTTCGTGTAATTCAGGAAGTAGCTCAGGGCCTCTTAGCAAAGAAGATTCGAAAGACGCAGAAAATAGTAAAAATGATGAGATAGTTAACCTGAAGGGACAACTTGTTCAAGAAGAAGAGAGGGAGAAAGGCAAAGTTGGGTTTTGGGTCTACTGGAGATATATTACAATGTCGTACAAAGGAGCTCTTGTGCCGTTGATACTGCTGGCTCAAATTGTCTTTCAGGTCCTTCAAATCGGTAGCAACTACTGGATGGCTTGGGCAGCTCCTGTGTCGAAAGACACGGAGCCTCCAGTTAGTTCATCAACACTTATCTATGTCTATGTTGCATTAGCTCTTGCAAGTTCTGTTTTTGTCCTTGTAAGAACTCTGCTTGTTGCTACTGCTGGATATAAGACAGCGACTCAGTTGTTTAATATGATGCATATGTCCATTTTCCGTGCTCCCATGTCATTCTTCGATTCAACTCCGAGTGGCCGCATCCTGAATAGAGTAAGTGACTACAAGAATTCTTTTTTATTCTTCCCTAAAGCAATAATTTCTCACATAAGCTTGGTATTCATTTACACAATTGATCCTTCCGTTTCAGGCATCGACTGATCAAAGTGAAGTAGATACAAATATTCCTTACCAAATAGCGTCATTTGGTGTTTCAGTTATACAACTGTTAGGAATCATTGCAGTCATGTCGCAGGTTGCATGGCAGGTTTTCATCATCTTTATCCCTGTGATTGTGGCCTGCATATGGTATCAGGTAATATTTTGTCGCCATTTTTCTTATTTTTGAATCAATTGACATGAGTTTTGCAAGTGATATTTTTAATGTTTTTGAATTAAATGTTTATCAATTTAGTTTCAGTTTGAGATGCCATAATTGGATTTATTATTTTAGCTCACATTATGGATGAAACTCGGTAGTACACTTCCCTGTTATTGCAAAAGAGAGTAGAATCATTGATAAAACAGCTAAACAAGTCATGTTCAGCCCAAAACTATGTACAGGACTGGTTAAGCAATGAGCAATCAGAGTGTATATAATTGTCTTTATTGACACAATAACTAATGCGTGGAGTTGTATGCTCAAGTATAAATTGATGCATGAAAAAGATCCAATTAACAATGGATTAACGAGGCGCCATCCCAAAACAGACTAAGACTAAATTGGCTATTCTAAAACAAATCCATCAATTTGAATTTCTAAGCTTTATTCACGAAAAAAAACCCGATTACCAAGGTGTGGAAGCTCCATCCATAAATAGACAGCTTAGGACTAATCCTAAGTCCTAACCCCTCCAATACTCAAAATATGAAATCTTGGGACACAAACTTGTCAGAAATATGACTACTAATATTTGCTAACTTGCTTTGGTGTTTTTTCTTGTTTTTGATGATTTTTCTAGACTATTTTGTATGTTTCTTATTTTTGGAATATTTTCTGGTTTATTTTTTGCATGTTGTGTTCTAGCAAAATAAGAGAAAAATAGCACCTATTTGGTTGGGACCCTTAATAGACTTGGACACTTATTTGTAAAAGATAATTTATTTTTATCTTTATCCAACACAATGTGAGTGCAACCCTATCTTACCTACTTAAGAATACGAATTTCTTATCCTCTTTTTACCCTACTAGAAAATCATCTGCCCCTAAAATATATGGATTAAGTTGTCCCCAAAAAAGTGGGATTCTTGTCCCTAAATTTGAGGAATATGACCAGTTGAACTTTTTTCTATCGAGTACATTAATTTTGTAGAACTTTAGCCTAAGAAGCACTGACACTGGTACAGGGACACGGGTATGACACGACACGGGTACACCAACACGGCAAATCCTAAAAAAGGAGGACACGGGTACGGTAGGGACACGACAAAATAAATTTATATTTTTTATTTATATTTTATGTGTGTTTATAATTCATATATATTTCAACAATTGAAAAAACCTCATAAAAAATGGTATGGAAAAGAACAGATGTGTTTCAGTTTTGGCTTCAACCTATCTTAAACCTCAAAATATTTTGGTTAAAGCCAAAACTGAATCGTAATCGTTCGTTACAACCAATCCGACAAGTGAATCACACTCAGGCCCAAATGCCATGCAAAAGAATGTCTGTGATTCAATTTTGGCTTTAACCTATCTGATCCTCAGATGTTGTAACCTCAGAGGATCATATAGGTTGAAGCCAAAACTAAATCACAACAGCTTGTGACCCGACCCTATATCGAATAGTCCGTCAATATGCCGTGTCCGGCGAGTGTCCGACGAGTATCCGACAAGTGTCCGGCGAGTGTCCGACTCCTGGTAGCACGTGGGACACGGCACATGCATGTCTGACGAGTGTCCGGCAAGTGTCGGTGTCCGACACGTGTCCGATACGGGTACGGGGGGCCTAGGGAAGTGTCCGTGCTTCCTAGACTTTAACTTCCTCAAGGACTAAAATGAACTAAGTTGCCCAAAATTAAAATTATATCCCTAATTGATGGAAATATTCTGAAAAGATCCTGAAAAATCTCAATAAAAAAGAAAGAAAATGCACTTAAAAAATATGATATTATCAAAATGACTTAAGAAGACGTCCTAATTATACTAGACCTTTCTCTATATTCTACTAGCAGTACACGTACCATTCTCTGTGGCAAATATTGCTTCCTGATCAAGAATACATAATGAAAGCATTCACAGTGGGATGCTGCCACCTAACCATCCTTTTGATTTTAACACCAACATAATTACTTCTTAAAGACACATTGAAGCTGCATGGTCTCAGATTAACTGTTTTTTAATCCTATTTTTCTTTTACTCCTATATGTTGAGATTTTGATCATCCTGTGATATATGATTTTTGTTACTCAGCAATATTACATAGAGACAGCACGGGAACTAGCAAGGTTGGTCGGTGTATGCAAAGCTCCCATCATACAACATTTTGCTGAGTCGATGTCAGGATCAATGACGATTAGAAGCTTTGGCCAACAATCCAGATTTGTAGACATCAACTTTCATCTGGCAGATGAATACTCTCGCCCCAAATTTTATAATGCTGGTGCAATGGAATGGCTTTGCTTTCGTTTGGATGTATTATCTTCCATCACATTTTCCTTCTCTTTGATATTCTTGATTTCTTTGCCAAAAGGGGTGATTGATCCAGGTGATTACTGAATTTGCATACTATTTTGTCTGATCCTGCCCTTTTTTTAGTGAGTGATGATAAGTATATAACCACTGTGTTATGTGCCCTTTTAGGCCTTGCTGGTCTTGCAGTGACATATGGCCTTAATCTGAACATGCTACAAGCCTGGGTTATATGGAATCTCTGTAATCTTGAAAACAAAATTATATCTGTGGAGAGAATACTGCAGTATATGGCCATTCCTAGTGAACCACCTCTTACTATTGAAGAAAACAAACCTGGTTACAACTGGCCATCAAAGGGAGAAGTCGGCCTTCAAAACCTCCAGGTATTTTGAACATTTTCATGCACAATTATTATTTCTGTCATATGGATATTGAAATTATTTGGTGTGTGGGTATGCATTAGATTTTGCACCATCAGTTCCTATTTCATGCCATGATTGTAAATTTCTGATAATATCTGACTTGCTCCTTCGAAAATTTGAGGGGTTAGAAAACTAAGGCAAAAACATGATTACTGTATTATCCGCACTGTCATCGTAAGTAACCAATTTCATAACAACCGAAATTTGGAGTTTTGTAGCCAATGTTTGCTTGTTCCCTTCAATGTTGAAGTTGCACCACCAAAGGTTCAATTCTTTTTTTTTTTTTTCTGATGATCTTCACTTTTATTTCCCTAGATTTGCCTTTGTTTTCTCTTATAGCTTTCTTCGGATTTGATTTTTATTGTATTTTTTCCTAGCTATTTTATTTTAAGGTGAATTTGAAATTTTTTTGCACAACTTCGTGTAGAATAGGGGGGATCCTACATATCTTGTAGTTTTTTTTCTCAATTTTATGGTCCAATTAACAATTCTATATTTTAAAATTTTACTATCGGGTTTTTTGTCAGTGAGATTCAAATGCTAGGTTTCTTTGACACTTGACAGTGATATTCAGTTTTTCAATCGTGAGATTCTATCCGGTTTTTTAACGGTGAGATTCGTATGCCAAGTTTGATTGGGTTTTTCGACAATGAGATTTATATGCCGGCTTTTTCAACAGTGAGATTCATATACCGGATTTTTCGATAGTGAGATTAAGTTTTTCGAAAGTGATTCTATTATTAGATTTTTCGATAGTGAGATTCTACTGTCAGATTTCTCGATACTAAAATTCTTTCAGGTTTTTAGACAGTGAGATTCATTTTTGGGTGTAAAACCATTGTTAAAAAACCCGATAGAATCTCACAATTGAAAAAACTGATAGTAGAATCTCACTATTGAAACACTAAATCTCACTGTCGAAAAATCCGTTTTTCCACACGAGAATCTCATTGTTGGAAAACCCAGTAGTACAATCTCACTGTCGAAAAAGCCGATAGAATCTCACTATCAAAAAATCTAACAGTAGCATCCCACTATCGAAAAACCAAATCTCAAAAGCTTTAGCATCTCATTTTCGAAAAACCCAACATATGAATTTCTTTGTCAAAAAACCCTATAATGAATCACTGTTGAAAAACTCGACAATATAATCTTACTGTCGAAAAACCCGTAATAATCTCACTATTGAAAAACCAATTATTACTGTTGAAACGTAGCATCTGTCGAAAAATCCGAGAGAATTTTACTATTGAAAAACCAGTTCTCACCATCGAAAACTTGGCATATGAATCCCACTATCAAAAAACTTAATAGAATCTCATTATCGAAAAACCAAATTTTACTGTGAAAAAACTAG
Organism: Chamaelirium japonicum; assembly: GCA_947650365.1. Classification (NCBI taxonomy): domain Eukaryota; kingdom Viridiplantae; phylum Streptophyta; class Magnoliopsida; order Liliales; family Melanthiaceae; genus Chamaelirium; species Chamaelirium japonicum. The sequence goes on along the minus strand of OX393549.1, from coordinate 92,253,081 downwards.
CATATGAATATTATTATCGAAAAACTTGGTAGCAGAATCTCACTGTCAAAAAACAGATAGAATTTCACCATCGAAATACTATCGAAAAACCTAATTTCACTGTCCCGTCATTAAAATCTCAGTGTTGAAAAACCCAACATTATACGGCTTTTCGATAGTGAGATTCTATTGGTTTTTCGACATAAAATTTATATGCCAAGTTTTTTGAGAGTAAGAATTGGTTTTTCATAGTGAGATTTTATTTGAATCTCATTGTCGAAAAACCCAATAAAAAATCTCATTGTCGAAAAACTGGATAAAATCTTACTATCGAAAAATCTGACAGTAGAATCTCACTATCAAAAAACCGAATCTCATTGTCGAAAAATCCGGCACTGAGATTGTATCAGGTTTTTCGATAGTATCTATTTCGACAATGAGATTCTACCACCAGTTTTTTTGTCAATGAGATACATTATTGGGTTTTTCGACAACGAGATTCATATAAAATCTAATTATCAAAAAACTAATTCTCGATGTCGAAAAACCTGATAGAATCTCACTATCGAAAAACCGAATATTGTGTTTTTCGGCAGTGAGATTTTAATGCCGGGTTTTTCGACAATGAGATTCTCTATTTCGATAGTGAGATTCTATCTGGTTTTTCAACAGTAAGATTCTAGTGCCTGTTTTTCGACAGTGAGATTCATATGCCAGGTTTTTGAACAGTAAGATTTTGTTTTCGATAGTGAGATTTTGTCTGGTTTTTCGATAGTGAGTTAGTTTCATATGCCAAGTTTTTTGATAGTGCGAATTGGTTTTTCGATAGTGAGATTCTATCGGGTTTTTCGATAGAAATATGCATTATTGGGTTTTTCTATAATGAGCGGGTTTTAGGAGTTAAATATAAAATAGTAAGATTCTACTATCAGATTTTTTGATATGAAGATTATATCGAGTTTTTCGACAGTGAGATTTTAATGCCCAAGATTTTCGACAATGAGATTCAATTTTTTGATAGTATTTGATTGTGAGATTCTATTTGGTTTTTTGATAGCGTAATTTTATCGCTGCTTTTTTTGTTAGTGAGATTCAAATGCCAGGTTTTTTCGACAGTGAGATTCGGTTTTTTGATAGAGATTTTGTTGGGTTTTTTGACAGTGAAATTCATGTCAAGTTTGATTGGGTTTTTCAACAATGAGATTCATATGTCAAGTTTGATTGGGTTTTTCAACAATGAGATTCCTATGCTGACTTTTTCAATAGTAAGATTCATATACTGGATTTTTTGACACTGAGATTAAGTTTTTCGAAAGTGAGATTCTACTATCGGATTTTTCGATAGTGAGATTCTATTATCAGATTTGTCGATATTGAGATTCTTTTAGGTTTTTTGACATTGAGATTCATTATAGTGTGTAGAATCTCTGTCAAAAAATCCGATAGAATCTCATTATCGAAAAAACTGATAGTAGAATCTCACTATCGATACACCGAATCTCACTATCGAAAATCCATTTTTTGGTAGGAGGATCTCACTGTCGAAAAACCCAGCAGTAGAATCTCACTGTCGAAAAACCTGATAGAATTTCATTATCGAAAAATCTGATAGCAGAATCTCACTATCGAAAAACTAAATCTCAAAAGCATTAGAATTTCATTGTCGAAAAAGCCAGCATATGAATCCCATTGCTCAAAAACCCAATAATGAATCTCACTATCGAAAAATCCGGCAGTAGAATCTCACTGTCGAAAAACCCCGATAAAATCTTACTATCAAAAAACTATTTCTTATTGTTGAAACTTGACAACTATCGAAAAACATGATAGATTCTCACTATCGGAAAACCAATTCTCACTATCGAAAAACTTGACATATGATTTTCAATATCGAAAACCCCGATAGAATCTCACTATCAAAAAACCAAATTTTACTGTCGAAAAACCTAGCAGATGAATCTCATTATCAAAAACTCGGTAGTAGAATCTCACTGTCGAAAAACAGATAGAATCTGACTATCGAAATACTATCTAAAATTCTAATCTCACTTCCCGTCATTAAAATCTCAGTGTCGAAAAACCCAACATTATATGGTTTTTCGTAGCGAGATTCTATATGAATCTCATTGTCAAAAAACCTAATAATGAATCTCATTATCGAAATACTCGGTAGTAGAATCTCATTGTCGAAAAACACGATAGAATCTCACTATCGAAAAATTGAATCTCATTGTCGAAAAACCCTGCATTGAGTTTCTATCAGGTTTTTCGATAGTAAGATTCTATCGGGGTTTTCTACAATGAGATTCTACTACCTGGTTTTTTGATAATGAGATTCATTATTAGGTTTTTCAACGATGAGATTCATGTAGAACCTCACTATCGAAAAACCAATTCTCACTATCAAAAAACCAGATGGAATCTCACTATCGAAAAATCGTATAATGTTGAGTTTTTCGACAGTGAGATTCATTATTGGTTTTTTCGATAATGAGCGGTTTTGGGCGCTAAACTGAAAATAGTAAGTTTCTACTGTCAGGTTTTTCGACTGTGAGATTTTGCTGCCGGGTAGACAGTTGGGTTTTCGATAATGAGATTCATATGCCAGGTTTTTTGACAGTAAGATTTTAATGCCTGAATTTTGATAGTGAGATTTGATTTTTTGATAATATTTCGATAGTAAAATTCTATCTAGTTTTTTGATCGTGAGGTTGCATTATCGTGTTTTTCGTCAGTGAGATTCAAATGCCAGGTTTTTTTTTACTGTGAGATTTGGTTTTTCGATAGTGAGATTCTATCGGGGTTTAAGACACTGAGATCTATATACCAAGTTTGACTGGGTTTTTTGACAGTGAGATTTATATGTCGAATTTTTCAACAGTGAGATTCATATACCGGGTTTTTTGACAGTGATTAAATTTTTCGAAAGTGAGATTCTACTATCAGATTTTTCGATTGTGAGATTCTACTGTCAGATTTCTAAATACTAAGATTTTTTCAAGTTTTTCGATAGTGAGATACATTATATGGTGAAGAATCACAATCGAAAAACCTGGTAGAATCTCTATCGAAAAAACTGATGATAAAATCTCGCTATCGATACACCAAATCTTACTATCGAAAAATCCATTTTTTGTAGGAGAATTTCACTATCGAAAAACCTAGCAATAGAATCTCACTGTCGAAAAACCCGATAGAATCTCTCTATCAAAAATTTGACAGTAGAATCTCACTATTGAAAAACCGAATATCAAAAGTATTAGAATTTCATTATATCCAATAATGAATCTCACTGTCGAAAAACCCGATAGTAGAATCTCACTGTCGAAAAACCCGATAGTAGAATCTCACTGTCAAAAAACCGATAGAATCTCATATTGAAAAACCAATTCTTATGTTGAAACTTGGTAACTATCGAAAAACACGATAGAATCTCACTATCGAAAGACCGAATTGCACTGTCGAAAAACCTGAAATATGAATCTCATTATCGAAAAACTCGATAGCAGAATCGCACTGTCGAAAAACCAGATAGAATCTTACTATCAAAATACTATCAAAAAACCTAATCTTACTGTGCCGTCATTAAATCTCCGTGTCGAAAAACCCAACATTATACGGTTTTTTGACAGTGAGATTCTATCGGGTTTTTCAGCAGTGAGATTCATATGCCAAGTTATTCAATAGTGAGAATTTGTTTTTCGTTGTGAGATTCTATATGAATCTCATTGTCGAAAACCCAATGAATCTTACTATTGAAAAACCCAGTAGTAGAATTTCACTGTTGAAAATCCCGATAGAATCACTATCGAAAAATCTAATAGTAGAATCTAACTATCGAAAAACCGATTTTCATTGTCAAAAAACCCAATACTGAGATTCTATCAGGTTTTTCGATGGTGAGATTTTATCGGGTTTTTCGACAGTGAGATTCTATTACCGGATTTTTCGACAGTGGGATTCATTATTGGGTTTTTCGACAGTGAGATTCATAGAATCTCACTATCAAAAAGCCAATTCTCACTATCAAAAAACCTGATAGAATCTCACTATATAAAAATCATATAATGTTGGGTTTTTTGACAGTGAGATTTTAATGTCGGGTTTTTCGACAGTGAGATTCTGTTGTTCAATAGTGTGATTTTATCTCGTTTTTTGATAGTGAGATTCAACTGTCGGGTTTTACTACACTGAGATTCTATTTTTCGATAGTGAGATTTTATCGGGTTTTTCGATAATGAGTTTCATATGCCAAGTTTTTTGATAATGAAAATTGATTTTTTGATAGTGAGATTCTATCGGGTTTTTCGACAGTGAGATTCATATGCCGACTTCTTCAATAGTGAGATTCATATATCGAGTTTTTTGACAGTGAGATTAAGTTTTTTGAAAGTGAGATTCTACTGTCAGCTTTTTCGATAGTGAGATTAAGTTTTTTGAAAGTGAGATTCTACTATCATATATTTCGATAGTGAGATCATAATGTCAGATTTCTCGATAGTGGGATTCTTTTAGGTTTTTTGACAGTGAGATTCATTATTGGGTGTAGAATCATTATCGAACAACCCAATAGAATCCCACTATCGAAAAACTGAACCTTTCTGTCAAAAAACCTATTTTTCGGCATGAGAATTTCACTGTCAAAAAACTCAACAGTAGAATCTCACTGTCGAAAAATCCGATATAATCTCACTATAAAAAATCTGATAGTAGAATTTCACTATCGAAAAACCGATTCTCAAAAGCACTAGAATCTCATTGTCAAAAAACCTCGCATATCAATCTCATTGTTGAAAAACCTAATACTGAACCTCTGTCGAAAAACCCGGCAGTAGAATCTCACTGTCGGAAAACCTAATAGAATCTAACCATCGAAAAACCAATTCTTACTGTCGAAACTTGGCAACTGTCGAATAACTCGATAGAATCTCACTATCGAAAAACTTGGCATATGAATCTCATTATCGAAAACCCGATAGAATCTCACTATCGAAAAACCGAATTTCACTGTGAAAAAACCTGGCATATGAATCTCACTATCAAAAAACCCAACAGTAGAATCTCATTGTCGAAAACCAGATAGAATGCTACTATCGAAAAACCGAATCTTACTGTCCCATCTTTAAAATCTCACTGTCAAAAAACCCAACATTATACAGTTTTTCGATTGCGAGATTCTCTTGGGTTTTTCGACAGAGAGATTCATCTGCTAAGTTTTTCGACAGTGAGAATTGGTTTTTCGTAGTGAGATTCTATATGATTCTCATTGTCGAAAAACCCGGTAGTGTAATTTGACTTCACCAAGTGCCTGAGCCAAACCCACATCTTTTTATCCTTTTCTTCAATGTACTTATCTCCTAATATTTAAGTAATATCATGTAATGTTATTTGCGGATGTTAATAGTATCAATTGGTGAGACAGGAATTGAACTTTGAAAATATGGAGGAAAGTTTCAGATGATAGGGCTTTAATAGTCATTAAATCTAAAATAACTTTTGGAATACATTTTTAATGGAAACCTTAATGATAAAGCACCAGGCAGAAGTTTCCAAGGACTATGAAACTCTTTAGCAGTTGTTTGAGGAGAGACGAAACAGAGTATCCGGGTTATGAAGCAATTTATTTGCAAAACATGTGTTCAGTAATCAAATATTCCTTAATTCATGTGATCCTTTGGCACCTTAGTGCTAGTCTGCTAGACCATGTCCAAATGTTCCTACTATTGAGCCATAGCATTTTGCACAAGAGTTAAGTGATCTACGCCTAACATTATCATTGACATTGGGTAAGGCTTCTGTAGAAGGTAATGACGTAATTTAAATACCCCTAATTATAACGCTTACACTGAATGTTCTCTCAACAAATTTTTTTAAGCTTACGTTGGTTCTAAATGATCCTTGCTAAACATTTGATTAATGCGGGTACAGGTTCGTTATGCCCCCCACATGCCCTTTGTTTTGAGGGGTGTCACGTGCACTTTTCCTGGTGGAAAGAAGACTGGCATTGTCGGAAGAACGGGCAGTGGCAAATCTACCCTAATACAGACACTCTTCCGTATCATCGATCCTACTGTCGGCCGTATACATATAGATGGCATTGAGATCTCAACCATTGGACTTCATGATCTAAGATCAAGATTAAGCATTATTCCGCAAGATCCAACTATGTTTGAGGGAACTATTCGCAGCAACCTTGACCCACTGGAAGAGTACACAGATGAACAAATTTGGGAGGTCCTCATTTCCATTGTGCATTATGCAACATGTGTCGCTTTATTATTGCCTCGAAATTTTTTTTTTTGTCTATTCTGCAATTAATCTCTTGTGTAATGCTTTTTTTTCAGGCCTTGGATTCTTGTCAGCTTGGAGATGAAGTTAGGAAGAAAGAACTAAAGCTCGACTCGGCAGGTATGATACTTATGGTTTCCTCTTTGACCTTAGTTGCATCTCATACATTGACATATTTGGGATGGTCATGATCAATATCTCTGGCTTCATTATTACACCAATATAGATGTTTTGCTTCATCATATGATGAAATTTGTGTCGTCCAATAGGATTTGGTCCCGGAGTTTCATTAAAATTTGATATTTCTATGTTTTCTGTTCTTGTTGTAACACTGATCATCGTGGATTGCAGTAACTGAAAACGGTGAGAATTGGAGCGTGGGTCAACGTCAGCTTGTCTGTTTAGGTCGGATAATCCTGAAAAGGAGCAGGGTCTTGGTTCTTGATGAAGCAACGGCTTCGGTGGACACAGCCACCGATAGTCTAATACAGAAAACTCTGAGGCAGCAGTTCTCAGAGTCGACAGTTATCACGATAGCTCATCGGATAACATCTGTTCTCGACAGTGATATGGTCTTACTTCTCGATAATGGTTAGTTCACATCCATTTGATTGAGCCTGACCATCGTTGTTTCCATCTTATCAAGCTTCTTGATGCTGTTCCTTTTTTTCTTGAGCAGGCGTCATCGTGGAGCACGACTCCCCTTCCAGATTATTAGAAGATAGGTCGTCATTGTTTGCAAAGCTAGTTTCTGAATATAGCGTGAGATCGAGTTCCAGTTTTGGTTAATTTCAGTTTGAATGGCCTCTGATCGGTCCGATGCCCCATAAGAGACGACACACACTGGATGATGCTGAAAATTCATGTGAAACTATCGTGCAAGCGATCTCTTTCATGACTATGAGTGTGCATGTGTCTCCTCCTTAGCTGTGTTTGGTCAACTCAGGCAGTAAGGTTTGACTTAATGTTGTTGAAGATGGTCGTTTTGGTTTCGTTGACTTGTAGATCTATCAAGGCAAGACTTGGCTTATGAGTTGATGAGTACACTCCGGAGAATGATGATCGGGTTATCATTAAAAATATTGCCTTGTAATTTATTGCTGCTGTATTATTTCAATGTAATGCAACTGCACATGCGATGATTAATGAAGCTTACGATAAGAGTATTAAGGTTTGTGGGGTCATGACTTGAATACCAACATTGCATTTTGGGATTTTTTTTTCTTACACCCCCCTTACTATATGGTATTTAGATAACCCCCCCCCCCCCCCCCCCCCCCCCCATTGGACTTATTCCCACAAATTTGTATATGATATCTTTGGACGGAATTTGCCGTCATCAAGGATTCAAAACTTATTGTTTGGCTACATTAATAAGGACAATGTTATATATTTGTGAACTGAACACATCCTCATACTGCTAGTAGAAATGAACTCTTTGCCTACTGCCAAAAGCGCCCGACTCCCATCGGGCGGATCGTGTGCTGTAATGTTATAGGAAAAAGGTATGGTTTGAGCCTTGGTCTATCTTGTGTTCTAAGCACTAACAAACGAGATGTAAATACTGCGAGGTTCCCCCAAAAATGCCCCTCCCAACTTGAAGGGTCATTCTGAGCATATGTAGCTTTTTTTTTTTTGGAAGGGATTTATTTATGGCGCTCCAGATCCAACCAAAAATCTTCAATGTTAGGGCATCTCTGATCGACTCGATGGGCTCCTAGGCCTTTCATCCTTTGGTACTGTAGCGAAACAAACAAGCAATGGATGTAAAACAGTGCTCCAACATGCACAACAAATATTTTCTTTTTTAAATTTTGCTACTGTTCTCATAATCGGAGTTTTAGAATCACTGTTGAAAAACCCAATAGAATCTCACTATTGAAAAAACTGATAGTAGACTCACTATCGAAACACTGAATCTCATTGTCGAAAAATCCGTTTTTCGGCAAGAGAATCTCATTATCGAAAAACCCGTTAGAATCTCACTATCGAAAAGTTTAACAGTAGAATCTCACTACCGAAAAACCGAATCTCAAAAGCATTAGCATCTCATTGTCGAAAAATCTAACATATAGATCTCATTTTCGAAAAACTCAATAATGAATCTTACTATAAAAAACCCAATAGTAGAATCTCATTGTTGAGAAACCCAATAGAATCTCACTATAGAAAAACCAATTATTAATGTTGAAACTTTATAACTGTTGAAAAACCCGATAGAATCTATCTTACTATCGAAAAATCAATTTTCACTATCAAAAAACCGAATTTCACTATCAAAAAACCTGGCATATGAATCTCATTATCGAAAAACTCGGCAGTAGAATCTCACTGTCAAAAAACAGATAGAATATTACTATTGAAATACTATCGAAAAACCTAATCTCATTGTCCCGTCATTAAAATCTCAATGTCAAAAATCCCAATATTATACGATTTTTCGATAGTGAGATTCTATCAGGTTTTTCGACAGTGAGATTCATATGCCAAGTTTTTCGACAGAGAGAATTGGTTTTTCATAGTGAGATTCTATATGAATCTCATTGTCAAAAAACCCAATAATGAATCTCACTGTTGAAAACCTCGGTAGTAGAATCTCACTATCGAAAAATCTGATAGTAGAATCTCACTATCGAAAAACCGAATTTTATTGTCAAAAAACCCGGCACTGAGATTCTATTAGGTTTTTCGATAGTGAGATTTTATCGAGTTTTTCGACAATGAGATTCTACTACCGGGTTTTTCGACAGTAAGATTCATTATTGGGTTTTTCGATAATGAGATTCATATAGAATCTCACTATCGAAAAACCAATTCTCATTGTTGAAATACCCGAAAGAATCTCTCTATCGAAAAAATGTATAATGTTGTGTTTTTCAACAGTGAGATTTTAATACCGGGTTTTTCGATAGTGAGATTCTGTTTTTCAGTAGTATTTTGATAATGAGATTATATCTGGTTTTTTGACAATGAGATTCTAGTGCAAGGTTTTTCAATAATGAGATTCATATGCCAAGTTTTTTGACATGAGATTTGGTTTTTCAATAATGAGATTTTATCGAATTTTTTGATAGTGAGTTTCATATACCAATTTTTTCGATAGTGCATATTGGTTTTATATAGTGAGATTCTATCGTGCTTTTCGATAAAAAGATTTATTATTGGGTTTTTGATAATAAGCGAGTTGTGGGAGCTAAATAGAAAATTGTAAGATTCTATTATCAGATTTTTCGATAGTGAGATTATATCAGGTTTTTCAATAGTGAGATTTTAATGACGGGGATTTTCGATAGTAAGATTTGATTTTTTGATAGTATTTCGATAATGAGATTCTATCTGGTTTTTTGACAGTGACATTTTACTGTCGCATTTTTTGCCAATGAGATTCAAATTCTAGGTTTTATTGACAGTGAGATTCTATTTTTTAATAGTGAGATTCTATCAGGTTTTTCGATAATGAGATTCATATACCAAGTTTGATTGGGTTTTTTGACAATGAGATTCATACGCCGACTTTTTCAACAGTGAGATTCATATACCGGGTTTTTTGACAGTGAGATTAAGTTTTTCGAAAGTGAGATTCTACTATTAGTTTTTTTGCATGAAATTAAATGTCGACAAATTTCTTACGAAATCATCGAAATATATCTTTTTTTAAGGGTCCGACATAGAAATTGACAAAATTTTTAATTGTACCAAATTTTCGTCCAACATAACGAAATATCTCTTGAAAATAATTCCATGATAGAGGCCCGCTGCGGAAGCAAAGGATAGATCCAAAGATTCGAAGACCGTGAGTGGTGAGCATTACATATCAAATCTTTTATCGAAACCATCTACATATGCGTGTATGAACTTAACATGGTAATTACACGACTCCTTAATGTCGATCTAGCGAAGAGAACAATCTAGCATACATGCATGTTTTATTTACATTAGATCTACAAGTTAGAAGTCATACCTCCATGCAAATTTTTTCACCATGATAAATTTCTTATTTGTCGATGGAGACGGGCTTGGATCTGCTCAAGATAGCTTTGGTGCAATAGCCAAACTCACTCCCAAACTCCGATTGGGCTGAAATTTGGACTACAGGTAAATGACTTTGAGATGTAACTTTTGCACCTAGTTTGAGGTCGTTTGGAGTTCTGTAAGTCCTGCATAAACAGAAATATCGTTGATCTTCTGTGCAAAATCTGGACAACGAGAGATTGCAGGAAATGCTTTCTAGTTTACCCAAGCTCGCACGATGCACAACACCTCGTCGATGGATTTCTATGTGCCTCTATATGAAGTGCCTTCTCCATCTTCGACTCATCACGAGAGGAAGAAGAATCACGTCCGAATTCTCATGCACACGCGTTGGAGACGAGAGAGGAGAAGAAGAAGGGGGCGGGTAGGGCATCATCATTAGTGGGCAGCCCCCCTTTCCTCATTCATATATAGGGTCGGCCCCCCATACCTTGCGTATGGGGGTTGTGGCCGGCCCCCCTATTCTCTCTCCCCTTTGTGTGTTGCAATAGGCCAACCCCCTTACTTGCCATATGTGGCCAACCCCTAGGTCAAACCTCCCTTAAAACCGATCCCCCTCCCCTACAAGCTTGTTTGCAACTCCTACAAGCTAGGGAGGGGGGGCGGCCATGCATCTCTTCATATGCTAGGGGCGGTCTAGCTAGGGTATGGTGATATTTTAGTTTTCCAAAATACTCCCATGACTCTAGTTGGTTGCCCCTATCGCTTGGGACCTTGCATATCGCACTCACATGGGTTATGAATAGTGATTTCACTATCACTGGGGTGCCCCTAGTAAAGTAAACTAGTCAACTTGCAACACGAACCGATGCATCACACTTGTATAACGAAGCCCACTATGGTAAGGAGATGACTGTGTGTGTCTCAGTACTACTCCGGGATTTCCCATAGTACACACACGCACTTACGCATCTACCGTGCACTAGTGCGATGCACACACGGAGCGTAGGCTTATTAGGGTTAGACTTATAACTTCCTCTAGCTGTGTTTTGTGAATAGAGGAGATGGTTCAAGGACCGTACATGGTTTGGATAAGGTGGAACCTTCAGGGACTAGGGTTCATGGCTTCCAACTTGGACTCGATCAATACACAACCCGAGTGTACCATCGACCCTCTAGTCGAGTTAACCTGCGTAGCCACCCAGGGTGCAACGCGGGCTACACTCCAATTCTCTCGGACTTACTATGTTCTCTCGCATACCCCTGCCCTCCGCTTAATAGTGGTAAACCCATTGTCCCTCCACTTGGTGTCATGATATAACTCGAGCGGTGGAGAATACCGTCAGACTTTAGTGCTTATATGACTCGGTTCCTTCAAGGTTGACCATATATGTCGTACCTCCTATTGCCCTGCCAAGTAATCAGATCCAGTTAGCAGTCTAATTGATGACCACTTGGCCAGGATCTAATATGACGTAAGTCAAACAAAGGAACACACATCTTGTTAGAGATATGGATGGCCTACAGGAGTGACACACTGATGCGATGTCAGCCGGGTAACCTAGTAGACCGTGGTTTTGGATAACGTAATTGGACCCTCACACATTGGTGCGCTAAAGCACCACACATTTGGGTAGCCCTCCAGACATGGTTTCTCAGGTTTTAGGACCATTTTATGCTCAGCAGAAACACGGCCTGGTAATGACCATGGTGGATACACCTATGCTCTATCATCCCAATAGCTTATCCTGATAGGGCAACCAAACCTAATCAAAGCTGTGAATGAACTTAGGTTACATGGGAACACCCATTGAGTCTCCCACTCAAGTTGATTACCATATAGCCAATGCTCTCCATTCAATAATCAGAACACATACTAAGGTACGTACCAAGGTGCAATCCTAAGCTATCAACCATATACAACTAAACTAAAGTTTTTTTATAGCTATACAGTCGGTCATGGGCATGACTTGACTTGGAACATTTAGGAAGGCCTGAGTCGGTTGGCTCAACCTATCCGTTTGTGCCACGTGTAGGTCGTGCGCACAACTGTGTGGTCGTGTGCACGACATGACTATGACAGACCCTTAGAGATAAGTATCTCTTGATTGGTCTTAGTCATCCATCTAAGGACTCCCTTGGACTATAAATATCCCACCCCTATACCCTATTGTAGCTAATGAGTATTTGGATTTAGTGAGGAATTAGAAGAGAGCTTTAGGTTTAGTGAGTTCATCTCTTTGAACTTCATCTCCTCTCTTCTTACTCTTCTTGTCCTCTCTCTAACGTTCTATTAGTTCTATATCCATAGAGGTTGTACTCATTTTTTGTATGGTCACTTGAGTGTCTTCCAACACCTTGAGATCATATAAAGTAGAGAGGGTAAGGCAATATTATGATCCAAAGTATCATCCAACACTTGGATCCTTACTAGTACTTGAGGGTTATTTGAGCTTTGATCTTTGTTAGTGTGCTAAGGTTCATAGAGGTTAAATTGAGATCTTCTTGGAGATCAAGATCTTCTTCTACCCTTGTCACAAATCTAGATCAAGTTTTTTTTTTCTTTATTTCCTTCACATACACATTTACTTCTTTTTCATTATCGTGTGGAAGGCTCTTGCGAGAGCGCTTGGGGTGATTGTGGTCACACAAGCACCCATCGCCGTCGAAGGTGGGGTGGACCTCTATAGTACCGAGGTGGATCGAAGAAGCTCAAAGTGGAACGAGGAGGATTACCTGTGCAGACCCTTTGAAGGGTGGTGCGGCCAACTTCACCGTCGGAGAGGGGCATGGCTCAGGGGCAGCTTGGGTAACCTTTTTGTAACCACAAGCTTTACTCCGCTTTCAGGGTGCGCAAGGAAGACTAGGTTGCGGCCTAGACCCAGCTTGCCGGATGGTGATTTTTTCCTCGGTTAGGAGTTTTTATCTAGAAAAATAACTTCTTTCCCTTTGTTGTTATTTTTGTGATCATTGTTATATTTATTCTGCACCTTAGGCAACCTAACCCGTGCTTGTACTACTGCATGCCCATGCCTGTCGGCACTGCAGTGCGCCGCTTTCGGCGGCAATACACCTGTTGGCACTGCAGTAGGCCGTCTTCGGCGGCAAGACACCTTCCGGGCATCACTACTCCCACCAACACCATCGTATTCGCGCGATAACACATCTGACTGCCTTCGGCAACAAAACACTTACAACACCAATCTACAGCGGCTAGCTCAAGGGCATCATGACTAAGTGATGGATATTCTCATGGCGAGTCGATGGATGATGCACAACTCGTTTGAAGATTTTTTAAAAATTAATGAAAAAAAGAATAATTGTGGTATTCGATCGAGAAATGAAATCATCGGATCAACGCATCGCATGATTCGAACCAGAGAAGAACCTCGGACGTTCTACGGAGCTTAACGGAGTATGATGGTGGCTTACAAATTGGAACGGAAACACCCAAGCCTGCCACCATTTCTCTCTCCTCTATTTCTTCCTTTTATTTTTCTTCTCTTTCTCTTCTCTTCTCTTTATTTTTTTTCCTTTTCTTTCTCTTTTCGTTTCTTATTCCTTTTGCCCATCGCACCTGACTTAACCCATTTCAACCTTTCGCGACTCGCATGCAAATCAACCGTCCAAACCCTACCAGTCATGCATGTCCAAAAATTCCACATAACTCAACCCATGCATGTGAATCCAAGAACTCGAGTCCCTCGCATCCAACTCTTATTCGAGACCCCCTTCGGATTCTCTCTCTAGTCCGAGCCGATGCCCGATCAGTGGGAAAACGTTCAGCACAACCTGCGTACGCTAGCTACAACCATTGCCCAGAGCCTATCAGCATGCTCCAAGTACTGTGGGCCACTACCCCCATGTGTTGGGGCCGGCTATATCATGTCTCTTAAATCGCAATGGGCCCCGCGGTTGTAGCGTATGCAAGATGTGCTGAACATTTTCCCCCCGATCAATAGCCCACACATCTCTATCTTCGAGCCATGCATACAGACCTGTCCCTTCTCCCGTCCGAATCTCTCTCTCTCTCTCTCTCTCTCTCTCTCTCTCTCCTTTCTTATTAGATAGAGAGATCGGGGGAAAAGAGAGAGACAGAGAGAGAGCGAGAGAGAGACGAAAAGAGGGAGATCGGGGGAAGAGAGAGAGATTGAGTGTTTTGTCTAGTCAGCGTTCCTTTTTATCTAGTCAGTTTTTTGTTCCATTTTATCCTAGTCTGAATGTAGACCGCCATCCTTTGTTAGTGTAGACTGTCTATTGGGATGTTGTCGCTTGCCGATACTTTCTTTGTGTGTGGTCTCAGGTTATGGACCTTATGATGCTAGACGATTTGGATGTTGCCATGTGAGCGTCCCCTCGTGCGATCATACGACGAGGCTATCGATGACCTTTGTCCAATTGAGTATAAATTTGCATATGGTCGTCGTAAGTCCGTCCGATTGGAGACGGTACCGAATAATGCGACTTCACGGCAAGGAATAGGGGATCGATTCCAAGACCCCACATAAATTCGAAGCGCGACGTGGATCATCATATCATTGATACAGATGGACGGTGGATATCGAATCCGGGGAGGAGATTAACGTTGGTCGTTTTCTCTGAACCTGACACCACGGCTGGATTGATGGGTTCATTGATGTGGTCTTTGGATATAAGCAAGTATAATCGGACATCTGCCATCGCACCATTGGGTTGTTAGGGGCTAATATGGTTTGCATGGCTATGGGATTCTCTCTCTCACTTATTCCTTTTATGACCTTCCTTGCTAGTATACTAATATGATATTAATGAGATTTATGCACAACCAAGAGAGGGAGTTAATATGGTAATAATCATTTAACGACCATGCAAAAGATCAATTTATGGGATTTGCTCTCTCTCTCTCTCTCTCTCATTCCTCTTTATGATTTTCATTGCTAGCATGCTAATATGGTATTAATGTGATTTATGCATAACCAACAGAGGGAGCTAATATGGTAATGATCATTTAATATGAGATACTCTTTATGATTTTCATTTCTATCTTCCTTTTTGTATGTGATTTCTTTTTGTATCTTGATTGACGGCCAGATTTGTCTATTTTTGTCTAGTCAGCTTGTTCCTTGTTGTCTAGTCAGCTTTTGGTTCCATTTTGTCCTGGTCAGCACAAAACCGCCTTGCCATGTTATATAGATTGTCCATTGTGGGGCACACCAACTAGTTTCGTCTAGTTGGTCACTTAGTACATGGTTATTAGCTAGCTAAGCATAGTCTACCTATAATTTCAACATTGTCTTCGGTCTGGCCTTATACCTTCCCGACATTCTCTCATATTTGGTACAAGTCTGTTGTAGGAGTCATTCTGTTTAGTGCCATTGTCATTATTGCCAAATTTATGTTCATTGTAGCAAGCTCATCATCACCTACTCACACATACTCTTTCTCTTTCTTCTTAGAACTTGTAGTAGTATCTGAGTTCGAACCTCCAATACCTAATGAAGGCGATGGTATAATTGGAGGTGGAGGAAGGAAAATGCTCAATCTTATCATCACCAATGTCAGCAATGGTTAGATTGAAAGATTTAAACTCATCCATGGGGCTAGGTTGGTCAACTTTAATGGCATCATGTCCCGTGATTGAGCTCCAGCCCCGATGGTCTGATAATTCCCTACCATAATGTATATTTTGCCGAAATCGATAAAGGCCTTAAACATGTATACTGTGTGGCAGTGGGGTGACTCTACAGAAAAGACGTAACAAAATCATAATATGTATGACTAAATATTTAAAACTATTATGAGATAAATGGTTACCTTTAGATATTTTGACCATGTGTAGTTGTATGCTTCTATCATTTTTTTTGGCGCCGTTCTAGCCAAAACCACTTTGGTTCGTCAAAGTGATTATAGCCGTGTATCAATTTTTCCAAGTCTTTAAACTATTCTTTAAATTATCTTTCATCAAATGCACTCCAGTTTGTTCTTTCATGACATTCACGATGGCATGAAAATACATGTGGCTTCCAACCATTGTCTGTCTTCCCCCCCTATCCAATTCTATTAAGACTGCATCCATGCACATTCTATTCATCTCAGGTATTCAACAGATGTATTTCGGCTTATCTTTAGCTTGACTTACTCGGGCACGCTCTATCTAATTTAAAAAGACAAGGCAATTACAAATATAATTGAAACAAACATATATCTATAATTCATATTTAAACAAGTCATAATAGATACAAAAAAATATATATTTGAAAAAATTATGAGGCTTGGATAGGCCATTGTCATCAAACACTATCAAGTCTTGGCAAAGTCATCGTCTCCTTGGGTTATCCATATGCCCTTATTATCACATTTGAACTAATGGATGCAACCGATAGCCTACATAGTATGTCATCCAAGATTGCCTCACTATTTTAGATCATCCCAACCCAGTGCATAAGTGCGGCATTTTATCTTTGTATCAGTGCATAAGTGCATCCGTTAGACTCAAGCATACCCTATTATCACACCCCAAGTAAATCCTACGACCGGTAGCTTACATAGTAGGCCATCCAAAGTTGTCTCCAATCTTTGATGTTAGCATGATAGACATAGCTATCAACTGTTGGCCAAGTTATCATCATCTACTATATAAACTAACGGGCGCAACCGGTTGTCTACATAGTAGGCCCTCCAAGGTTATCTCGCAATCTTAGTTTGACACAACCCTAGTGTATCAGGGCATATATTGATCTTTGTACTAGTGCATCAGTTAGGCTCAGGTACACATCATCACCACCGGTCGCCATCAGTTACATCAATGTATAAATTAGGCTCAGGTAGACATCAATGCATCAATTAGGCTTAGGTATATAATCACCTATAGCACTAGTACAAAAATCAAATTGTGTACTAATACACTGGTAAAAGGATCACATTATGCACTGATACATCCCAACAAATATTAACATATGCACTGATACACTTGTACAAATAGGGGTATAAAAATTGCCCGTAGGCCCGAGCGCTGGCCGAAAGTCAATGGCTCAAGCCTGACCTGACCCGACCCGGTCAACAGCCCGACCCGGCCTGACCCAAATACTTTGTGGGCCGGGCTCGGGCCTTTACCTTGAGCCCGAGGCCTGGCCCGAAACCCGGACAGAATTAAAACCCGATGACCCGACCCGAAGACTGGCCTGAAAGCCCGAATCAATCGCCCGGCCCTAAAGCCCTACCCGAAAGCCCATTTTTTTGAAATTAATCCTGATTTTTTTAAAAAAAATTAAGAAGATTTTCAGTTATTTTTTTTAAAAAATAGATTTTTAAATATAGGAGATTTTCTCTCTTTCAAAATGACTATACCAATGACCAACGACTCTGTTTTGAAGTATATAAGCAATATACAAACAATGAATAAAACTTAACTTAAAAAAAATTTAAACAAACAATGAAATAAAACAAAACCAAAACCAAAAATATATGACCAAACTGGCCTGGCACAAAAAAGACCTGGTCCAACCCGGCCCGGCCTAGAAGCCCGAAATGTGTACATGCGGGCCGGGCCCGGGCTTGGAGGGTTGACCCAAGGCCCGGCTCGACCCGTGGAGTCCGACAGGCTTGGATGGGCCTTGTCTTCTTAGGCCTGACCCGGTCGTGCCCGAGGTATATGAGGCCTGGTTCGACCCATTTTACACCCCTATCTACAAATATCAAATGCAATACTTATGCATTAGTGCAAATTTCAACTCATGCACTGATGCACTGATACACCACTGATGCAAAAATGAAATGCAGCACTAGTACAAATATCGTCTTATTTACTGATTTAATATCAAATGCAACACTTATGCATTGAAGAAAAGATCAAATACAACACTTATGCACTTAATTAAATTTAACACTCATGCACTAATACATTGATTCAAAGATCAAATTAGTACAAAGATCATCTTATTCACTGAAGCAAAGATGAAGTACATAACTTGTGCATTAAAGAAAATATGAAATACAACACTTATACATTGTAGCAAATACCTCAAATGCAAACCCTAGTCGATAAAGGACTGTAATGCAAACCCTAGTGCCAGAAAAATGGCCAGAATACAAACCCTAGTTGAGGTTTTGGCCGGAATGCAAACCTTAGCGTAGAATCAAGTTGAAAAATATCATATTGTGACTACAAATTAGCCGGAAAGCAAACCCTAGCAACCGATCAAAGCGAAAACTCACCTCAATCGTGCCAGGAAAAAAAATTAAATGGCCAAACCCTTGCCGGAGAAGAGAAGCTCTCTCTCGCAGAAATCACCTTCGCCACTTCGATGTTTCCCTCATCCGGTGGAGAGAATTTTCTCCAAAATTTGAAAGAAAATGAAATCTGCTCAACCAGCTGAAATCTTCCACCGAGATAAATTCGTTTTCATTCTATTAAAACCAAAATAACTACGAAAAAGGACGATAATGAAACCATTTCCATCCTTCAATTCGTTTCGGCCCTCTATTTTCATCAAAACAAATGTGACCAAAAAGTAAAATTCCATTATCCACGAAAACCTAAAATTAAGATGATTTTTTTAAAAAAAAACGTCTTTAATGAGTTTCCATCTACACAGCATGACGTATTCACCTCACTCACCTACTGGTTCATATGCTGCCACCAATGGTGGACCATACGGAAGCTTCTACATGGACATGGCCATTGTTCTCTTGCTCTGTATTCTTCCATATGACAGGGGCATTTCATCGGATATCTTATCCCGGAAATACCCCTCCAAAACTTGAAGGGTCATTCTGAGCTCACTTTACCTCTCTTTTTTTTTGGATTTTTTTTCAAAATATTATTAAAAAATAAAATATTTAGTTAAATAGTTGTTGATCAAAAGTGTTAGCTATTCTAGCGTTTTGATCGTCACGTGGCAGATCAATGTCGTAAAGCGTGCTGTAAATTTTTTTTTTTCTGAGCCAAGATAAAGTTGGTATTCGGGTTAGCAGGTTTAAACCCGGTATTCTGGATACCGGGTTTAACCGGAGTCCCCTTATAGAATGTTCTCACACTTAGCCGTTTTTTTGTTGGACTTCGGGTAAACCCAGTATCCACAATATCGGGTTTAACCCGATAACCCGGATACTGACTTTACCTTGGTTCAGAAAAAAAAAAAAATTCCGGCGCTAACCTGTCACGTGGCGATCAGAGCGCTAGAATGGTAAATACTTTTGGTCAACAGCTATTTAGCTAAATATTTTATTTTTTAATAATATTTTAAAAAAAACCCCCTTTTTTTTTCTTCTTCTTTTTCCAAAACCAAGGGGATCTATTTATAGCTCCCCGGACCCAACCAAATCTACAATGCTAGAGAACCTCCAACGGTCTTCTAGACCTTTCATCCTTCGGTACAGTAGCGAAGCAAACAGGCAATGGGTTTAAAATCGCGCTCCATGGGCTTAACATATATTTTTTTGTTTTAAATTTCGCTACTGATCTTGTTGGAGCTAGCGAATGGAATAGGGAGGGTTTAAAAGTGAGTCCCATGGCTTGAATAAAATGCTTCGTGTGCTTTCCCGAACAGTCCCTGGGAGAGTTTGAAGTGAGATAGTCGAGCGGAAGGAGCATTTGGTCTTTTTAAGAAAAAAATAGTAAGAGATTAAGGAACCCTTTGGAGTGCTCTTTCAATCCTCACTCCACACTTTGCCTACGTGGCAAATAGGAGCTTCAGAAATAGGAAAAACGCCGAGGAGTCTGTTGGAGGTGCTCTTAATATCTAACCAGCATTCAAAATATCCGCGACATGATTTGGGGTAGTATGAGCCGCTTTGATTCGACCCTCGACGACGATGTTGAGGCCGATGAGATAAGAATTTATCCATAAATCTCCAGCAATCCATAATATCTTTAATTAGGGATAATCCATGGATAGGAAATGAGCACATGTAAACCATGCAGCATCCTTTTCAGCGTTGAACACTGCTCTGGATGGGAGGACTACACTTACCTGGTCATAAAAAGGAAGGATGGATACCTTAAAAGTAGCCAGTATTTTTCCCAACCCCCCCCCCCCCCCCCCCCCCCCCCCAACATTCCTGAAATGCCCTTATCAATTATTTTTCAACTCAGCCAAGCACCAAATGGCACCCATCAGACACCCTCCAATTCATCTCCTCGCAGATCGTTGGCCGTGGATCTAGATTAAGATCCGGCCATCGGGAGTCAGCTGCTGGTTCTGATGGCCATGGCGCAAGATATCATACACGGGGTGGATTCCAGTCTGATTCGGCCAACGATATGCGAGTGGGGGTGGAGGATGGTTGATTCCCACTCCTCCTCCCCACTATTGAGCAGGTGGCACACAGCATTGGAATGCAATTTCAGTTCAACCTTCTGGATTATAATCTGTGTCCCCCGAAAAAAAAAGAAGTAATTTTCTATGCTAAATCCAATCTTCAATCCCCTTCACCCAATTCCTTTATTGGTTAGAACATTATTTCCCTATGACTGTACAAGATTAAATTGTAACCAAGAAGGAAGCTCTCCTCCCCGCAAACTGCCCATTTAGGTTTCTTATTACCCTGCTAATCTTTTTCCGAATTTCTCTGATCGCACCAATTTTAATTTTGGGGGACTTGCTGATAGGTCTCTAACAAAGGTTCGAGTTTAGCCAAAGGGTACCTAGACATATTCTGTGGACGAAAACACTCCACATCAGACTTTATATCTTCATTTCATGCCACTCATTTCTAAAACCTAACCGAATCTAAAATCCTAAACCTAACCCTTCTGCCGCCGTGGCTTCTCGTCTTCGTTGAGCAGCTGCAACTCGCCGCCACCGCCAAACCTAGACCTAGAAATCCTAAACCTTACCCTAAACCCTAAAATCTATAGGTCATGGGATGAACCCCAGACCTAGAAATCCTGAACCTAACCCCTCCGCCGCCCGTGGTTTCTCGCCTCCGTTGATCGCCGTTGTCGGGAAAGCGGCAGCGAGCAGCTGTTGCCCATTGCCACAACTATATCCACCTCCGATGCTCATGCTCGAGAGAGATGAGAGAATGAAGAGGATAGGTGAGGACAATTTCAGGTTTGTGAGAAAAATCAGGGACCTAACGTTAACAGCAATATCTCGCTATTCTGTACGTTTAAAATTTAAATTTCCTATGTCAGGGATTAATAACAAATTATCCCTTTAATTTTCTTAGAAGGTTGATGTCGTACCGACCGTTGGTCAGAAAATTCTTGTCAATCTTATCTAATGCCAACCATCTATATATTTTTGTTTTTCCCCGACAAACAACAGACAACCAATTCCATGATAGAGGAACAACAACAACCCATGAAAGGAGATTACATATCATTGGATTTGAGAGAACCATCAGATGTAAAGGCTATATACATATTTCTTCCCAATTAGGACATCCCCTGTTAAATATATATTTCTTCCCAATTAGGACATCCCCTGTTAAATCTCTGACCCTATTACACTTCTCCATTGGCACTGCTACTTGTTCCCCTCCTACCCACTGTGGTATTCTTTAATATCTGCAAAATAAAACCCAAAAATAGGAAGGCCAGTTAGAAGATGATCATGATAATGGTCATGGGAATTGAGAATCACATGTGGGTGCATATGCATGTCTTCAGCATTGAAATATCAACATAAACATCAAAACACATTTCTACACAACTGTAACACCTGGGATTCTTATATGCCACTACAACTCACATGGGCCATAATGGGAACAAATGAAAGTTCTATACAGTACATGACAGTAGGAAGTCACATGGGCCATAATGGGAACAAATGAAGTTCTATAAAGTACATGACAGTAGGAAGTCACATGGTATGATACAACAATTGAGGACAGTAGACCATCCCTGAAAATTTGAAGGGGGTAATGTGGCTAAGGTCTCTGACGACACAACAACATATCAGTTCGGTTGGGTAGAAGATGCAATTAGCCTAAGGTCCCTGGTCAAAAGATCCGTTCGGTAAAAAGGGATACCAAATGTCCAAATTATCCTCACCGCTGGCCTCCCTTTCACTCTAGCACTAGTGGTAGAGGAGGGCGCGAGGAGCGGTGGCGAAGATAGGCGCGAGCAATAGAGACAAGAAACACGGGGGACGGAGGGGTTCGGTTTAGGATTTCTGGGTCTATCTAGGGTTCTGGCCATGACGTATAGATCTTCGGGTTTAGGGTTGGATTTAGTATTAGAATGGAGTGGCATGAAACATATATTTGAAGTGCACTGTGGGCTATTTTTGTTCGGACTATGTCCTTTAGCCTAGTTGATATTTTGACCAGGGAGTGTGACCTCTCACTATGTCCCCCAAAATTCAAAGAGATTTTTCTATATAACCTCCTAACAAATATTGATATTATAAATAACCCCCCCCTTTTTCTCCATACCACCAAAAGAGGACCAATTCAAAGTCATGTAGTTAGCATGAGCACAAGGAATGGATGAATTGATGAGTTCTACTTGTGACTTTCATGTAGCAAAGCTATTGTATCTCCAAATTATCATTCATGCAAAAAATAACCCTATGGGTATGAAAGCAAGGCAGTAAGCCCTGAAATGGAATGAGAGAGAGAGAGAGAGAGAGAGAGAGAGAGAGAGAGAGAGAAGCTTACATGTCTCAGCATCTGGTTCTCGTTCTGCAGGGTGGAGAGCCTCTCCTCCAGCTCCGAGTTCTTACTCTCCAAATCCTTCACCTTCGCCTCCAATTCGTTGAGATACGCCTTCTTCCTCTCCCTCGCCTGCTGCGCCGACACCCTGTTCCTCAGCAACCTGGGTAATTTACAGAGCAGAAAGTTGGCAAGGCTTCCCGGAATGCCCTCGGTGGACAGGATGGGAAAGGACGGCCGAGCTTCCGCTCCTCACCTCTTCAGGCGCTTGTGCTCCTTGTCGGCGGGGCTCCTCCCCCTCTTCCGCTGCCCGGCCTGGGCGGAGGACTGGGCTCGGTCGGGGCCGGCCCCCGATGCGCCATCCCTGCCGGAGCTCGACGGACCACCGGCCAGCTCGCCACCGTAGTCCGGCACTCTCCGAATCTCCTCGTCGCTCTCCATCCCTAAACCACGAAGTACAATCGATCCCATAACCATCAAATTCCAAAATCCACCAATAAACCCAAATTAAAACAGGAGATTTATCGTGTTTGCGGAATTAATAATTAAAAAAAAAACCGCATCTTCAAGGGAAAAGCATAAAAGGCACATTTTGGTCAAACCAAGCCGATCGGGCAAAGGGAAGATCTCAGTAGAACCCGAAAACAAACGAAACCCATGCCAGATCGAAAAATCCCATTTAGATGACAACCCAACATCGAAAATCGAAAAAAAACCGATCAAAAATTATTTTTTTTTCGATCGAAAGTGGATGGGAATGGGACCCAGATGGGAAGAGGCGCTTGCCTTCCTTGATTTCCAGCTGCAGGGCCGAGCTGGAGGACCTCTCGCTGCTCGAAGGGAGCGAGCTCGTAGCTTGATCTTGCATATTGATTAGACAAAGAGAGGATAGGAGAGAGACGGGTTTGCTTCGTCCTTCTTCTTCTTCCTCGCTATCTCTCTCTCTTCTTCTTCGTCGTCTCTCTCTCTATATCTCTCTCTCCCTTCCCCTCTCGTGGAAAAGAGCGGGGGACAATCTAACATCACTGTTTCTTAAGGGGGTTGGAGGGGGTTTAGGGAGTCCCTTCCGTCCGTCGGATGCGGAAGGTATCGAATGGCCCGGGGCTGGTCAGCGTGGACGAAGCAGGGACCATAAACAGAGCAGTGAATCCAAAGGTAGGGAGTTGGGGAGCGTGGTTGTTCATTTACCGTCAGATCAAGATCGGATCTGACGGCTGATGAGCTGTGTCCAGTGTATCTAGTCGGGGACAGTGTTTTTAAAACCAGACCGGAAGGCGAACCGAAAAGACATCTGATTCGGTCCAAATCGGTTCAAACCGGTGGTTCAACCGTTTGAACCGTATGAAAATATGTTTTTTTATATAGATATCTACTAAATTCTTCAATGGGAAGGTTTGATTCCTGGGTTAACATACAAACCGGTTTATTCAAAGGCCGAACCAAAACATGTTCCGATTCCGGTCCAAACCGGTTAACCGCCCGGTCCGGTCCGGTTTTCAAAACACTGGTCGGGGACCGCTTTGGCTAAAGGTACATTCCGCATTTTGGGCTAAGTTATGTCGCGGCACGTTTTTAGGTCTGGTTATTTCTTATTGGTCATGTTATCAAGTGCACCACAGTATTCCAGAGCAGCCTGTGTTTACTGACGGCACCCCTTTCAGAAGGCGGCCTGAAGATCACATCCTTCTCCTCTCCCTTCCTCTCTGCCCGCCAACACCATCATCGAACCCATGCTGGTCGTAACCCATCCGCTGCCATCGATCCCATCCAACCCACCGTTATAGTAGTGCGCAACGATATTTAATTTTTTTTTGTTGATTGTGATTGGATCAAAATTCACGATGATAATTTCTCGATTCCATTGTCTTCTATGTTTGTCAATAATATCAGTCACCCAAGCGATGAAATTGGTTATATATATTTTTGAACAACTAGGCCTTTTTTACGGTTACTAGTAAAATTACACATGGGTCTTTCATCTATATAAATGTTTAAAAATTTATTGATTTTTTATTGACTTGATATATATGATAAGTTGATATATTGTTTGGATTACTCTTTGATCTTGAATTCTTGACCCTCTTGTATTTATTTTTGTTGGAGTAGACATGAGTAGACTATACAATCAGGGCTTGAAGAACGTATCAGATATATTTTCTTTAAAATGTTATTTGTGTCCTCTCACAAAATGAGACTGTTATAGGCTTACTAGCGAATCGTTCCCAATTAAGATACGACAAGTCTGTGTGGTTAAAGTGAAGATATCACTTTTGGAACTCGAACACAATTAGAACAATTATAACAACGAGTTGTTTGTAGGAGAAGAGAGGGATGGGCTTTGTTTTGACCTGCTTTTTAGGATTGGTATGGGCCTTGTTTTACAGAACCCAATGCACCCCTTGATTGCCATTGGGAAGCACTGGTCTACTAGCCAACAGGTGTCAGGAAGCACCCCTTCATCCAACTCCAGGCTTAAATTGTCCTGGTCCACTTAGCCAACAGGTGCTCCAAGTACCCATTGAGCCAACCATCCAATCTAATCCAATAGGTTATAACTGCCCACATTTGGGTCGACCCGCCGGCCTACTAGGTCGTCGAGTTAACTATGATTCACCCTCGTGTCAGTTTAACCGATCCTAATCTTAGCCAAAACAAAAGGCCCCAGCTCCTAGTGACGATGCGATCATGCTAAAGTACACCCAATAAGTGCCAAAAGTTCTCCATAGCTCATTGTTCATGCCGCATGTTGTGGTGCGATACTCATCTTACACGGTACCCTGCCAGTGTGAGGTTTCCGCTGCCAGAGCACCAAGGGCTTGCCAAAATTGTTTCTGAAAGGGCTCATTGTCTAGCTTACCTTCAAGTCTTCATACACAAGGGTTAGAAGAACAGAAGAAAACGAGCTATCGCGATAGCCTCCAACATCTGTCAACCTAGCATCCCTTGCAAGCCAGTGTGCAACAGAGTTGGCTAAACGTGGGATTCATTTGATTCAAGCTTTTACCTTAATTTTAAGCCCGATCATAGACTTCCTCGATGATAATAACTTTCATTGGGCCTCTTTTTTGGAGGAAAATACTATTTATTCCGAAGCGCTTACCGATTCATTCACAAAGGATGATGTGTCATGATCACAATCGTCTGTTTCACACAGTCCGATCAGTTATTCACACTCTCCCAAGAGCGGCAGGCAAAAGAACACTAAAATTGGATGCCACATCATTCTGTGTGAATGAATCAGTAAGAGCTATCAATATGAATATCATTTCTCTTTTCCGAGATGATATTTGTGAAGGTAAAGTAGTCACGAAAGCTTTAATTCTTTCATTACCGAATTTCAATAAGTTATTTAAAATTAATTTGATGACTCACAAAGTGGTATTAGTGGAGTCCTTAATGAAGGATAACTAGTAGCTCTTTTAAGTTAAAAGTTGACCTTTATTCACTTGTTAGCGGGTTCTCGAAGACGATGCCCCGTCTATGATTTGGAGTTGTAAGTGTGATAGTCTACCTTTGAAACCACTATCGCTATCATCGAGAAATCATTTTATATTTTGGCTACGGAGTTCTCAAGTACCTTCAAACTCGGAGGATGTTTAATCCCACAATCACACTACGCGGAGCTCTATTCATCAATAATTTTCTACGAGGTTTCGTTTGGTTTGAAGTATTAGGTGCAATAAGTTGCTTTGAGGCAAGTATTCATAATACCGCGTATGACTTGCGTTATATGTTTTGCAGTATCAGGTGCAATAAATTGATTTGGTGTCTCTAGGATACCTCATAACTGAGGCAACTCAATACTACAAAATAAACCGTAAAGTAAATACTTGTATCCAGAATACCTCACAACTATAATATCTCACTGGATACTTCGAACCAAACGGAGCCAAAATAAAACAGTTAAATCCTTGAGCCGTTGCTTGCCTCTACTTATCTAGAAGAAAAATCAAGTGGTCCATGGGATTCAACAAGATCAAAACCCTATATTTGGATATTCCTTATTTTGATTCAATCATCAAAAGCTAGCTTGCAAGTGAGACTTCTATTCTTTATTCTTAAGGAGGTACATGGTGGAGGATTGGGTCAACACATTTACCAATATAAATAGAGATTTACGGCCTCGTACAAGAGACATTGGCCACATGTTCGGGTACATGTGAAGATTCTTCTTCGCCTTGCCCTTATCTAGCTAGGTGCACTGTTTGGATGCTTTGAGTCATCCACCTTTTAAACAGGTACAACTTATCAATTAGAATTAAAGAGCACCCTTAATTGGTTGCATAATCAATTTTGATTTTGATATATGTTTCAATCGCCAATAAACAAAAAAATCAATTTATCTATTTTGTCAATCTCATTTTCAAAATCTATAGAGACCTCAATTGCGAAGTATCAATCCTCAAACACCAGAAAAGTTAATTGCTTGTTGATTTACCTAATTTTTGTTGTTCCGTCCCCTAAATAAATATATATATTACTAATACTAGATTGTTAAGATTTAAAATTAGATGAAACAATAAAAATAATAGAATCATGCAAATATCAATTATAAGAGGACACTTGGAAACTTTGTTAGTGAGACGTCTGCAACTGATAGCAAAAAGTCCTTCAGATGCCATAACAAAAGTTAGTTATTTGACACCTGAAGGACTCTTTGTTGTCGACGATGTATATTCATCTTACTAGCGAAGTTTCTTTATGTCCCTTAACAATTGATATTTGCAAGATTCTATAGTTTTTATTAGCTGTCCAATTCTAATCTTAACAATCGGATATTAATAATATATATAAACCAAGCGTCAAAAATTGGGCAAATCGGCAAGAGGTTAACATTCCTAGTGTGTGGGGATTGGTACTTCACAACTAAGGATGAAACAAATCTTGAAAAAGAGATCAGCAAAATGGATAAATTGACTTCTTGCCTACCGATGATAGAAACATACATCAAAAGCAAAACAACTATGCAAACGATTCATGATGCTATTTAATTTTAATTCATAAGTTGTGCCCGCTTGAAAAGTGGATGATTCAAAGGATCTTGGTGGTGCACGTAGATAAAGGCAAAGTGAAGAAGTTCCAAAACTTTAGTATATTGCAACGAATTATCGTGAAAAAGAAGTCCCTTATTCTAGTTTTCTGCCTACACCTTGTGGATTCAATTTTATCACCACTATTTTTAGTCATCGTCGTTTAAAGTTTCATCTTATTGTGCCCTTTTACACCATCTAAGCTAAAGATAGAGTGCTCTCATTATTAGTTTTCCCTTTATTGCTACTTGTCATGGACTTAGCATTTTCTTTCGTTGTAGCATGCGCTATACTCGAACCACCTCCTTGTATTCGAGTTTGTTTTGCCTTAAAGCCCGCACAAGAATCTTTTCCCTCTCACTCATACAAACACAAGAGAAGAGAAGTGATGGGTGGAAGAGAACTCCCTATTACTCTAGAAAATTATACTTCTCTGAGATGATGAGTAAATAGAACATCATTATATTTATAGTTACAAGGATGTACAAGAGTAGTCTTGATTATGCCACTTGTCCCAAATCTAACGGGTATGATCATTGTAGAATTTCCTGCAAATTTCTACTATAAATGCTCATAAATGCTATACAAGTTATCTTACATAAACGACAATATTCTAAATAACTAAAGAACCTGGCATGGCTCGATCCATAGAATTCTATATCATTCAAGATAAATCTTTGTTCTCCTAGCACTCCTCCGGTGTTTGCTTGAATGACTCGGGAACTTTGCTTTGAAAAGATAGAGTGAAACTACGTAGACGTAACACACTATCACTATCATCACCAATCCTACATCTAGTTCCGTCCTCTTCATCATCCCACATGTGTGCCGTCACTGTTGTCTTCAACAGCCGAGAATATTAAAAGATCCAGAGGCATCAACTATTAAGATAATACGTATTGAAATAGGAAATACAAGATAATATAATGAGTACAAGCATCTACACGGGAGGTACAAGATTCACTTGAGGAATTGACCCAAATGATGAATTTGTTAACTTATAGAAGTGATCAATTTTCATCCAATATTGTTGTATGACACGTGGTCAGACATATAGAATCCGACTGAGGTTGATTATGGCGAAAATGTTGATGTTCTCATCTTGCTTGAAAAGTTAAAAGATCAAAATTTTTGCATAAAAAAATACACTTATATTGCAATGTAAGATCAATCATGAATACAACTTCTAAATCTATCTTGTTCGAAGTCTCGAAGAAGATTGAACAAGTGCCTCAGTCGATTCTTTCATTCTTTTGGCTAACAAATTCTGTAAAAATTCAATATCAGATGTAGAGCCATAAATTATATATTAGGACTAAATTTATCGAACCAAAATTGGTAAAAAAAGGTTGAACACATTGCAATTTTCAGTTGTTAAGTACTAAACCCATCTAGGAGTATGCATTGACAAACCACATGATTTTTATTTGGGAGACTTAGGCTTAAGTTCACACAATACATGTAGCGGTTGCTACAGTGACTTCATTGTATCTGTTACAGTGATATCAATGTAGCAAGAGTATCGATTCGGTTAATTTTTACTCTTACTAAACCAAATTTATACTTTTGCTATAGTGATTTCACTATAGCTACTACAGTGAAATCATTGTAGCAATTTGGCTAATTGATACTCTTACCAAACCAAATTGATAGTCTTGCTACATTGAAATCATTGTCGCTGATACAATGAAATCAATGTAGTAAGAGTATCAATTCAGTTAATTGATACTCTTATCAAAACTGAATTGATACTTTTTCTTGAGATGGCTTGATAATCTTGCTGGAGGGGTTATGGAGGGACAATTTTATCATTTGAAGGGTTGAAAAAGTCAACATTTTCAGTTAAGGATTTGATGTACATACTTGTCCTTCGGGAGGGACTTTAGCTAATTTCCTATCAAATCGTATCCTTTAGTTTAAATAAAGACCTATGGAGGGATTTAAGACTAATTAATCCTTTATATTTTCAAGAGACATACGAGATCTTACAAGACAAATAATTTCACTATAAAATATACCCTCATCCTTTCTCCTACTCTTCCTCCTCGTACACTTGGTTGTTTCATATAGGACTTGTCTATTATGCATTTGTTTATTAGAGGCCGAGTGCATCTATATCTTATTAGACCTATGGGTGCAAAAAATGGCTAAGAAACTTAGCCAGCCCATAGTAGGGGTGGCAATCCTTGACCTGACTCACGAACCTGACCTGAAGTTAGCGGGTTTGGGTTTGGCCTAAATGGGTTTGGGTCATAAACGGGTTGACCCGAATGACCTGATTATTTATTGGGTCGGGTCTGGATTCATACATCTGACCCGATTGACCCATTTAATTAACGGGTCGGGCCAACCCGGGAACCCGCTTGACCCGCAAAACCCATCTAAGTCTGACCTGTATGAGACATGGAGACCCCACGTTTGACTTTTTGCATGTTTATAATAAGAGTCTATAATGGAAGTGTGGGACAACTTAACAACTCATGACATCAAAGATTCACTGTTTGTTGTTTGACTCTTCCAAATCAATACATAAAAGGGTAAATTACATTGATATCTCCTCGATTATCTGACAATTACACTGACACCCCCTCTCATTTCTGATATTACACTGACACCCCCTGTCAAATCTGTCTCATAAGCGGCATTAACAAGGGATATTGAATTCCGAATTTACCCCTCTAAATAACCTTCAACCTTTTATCACTTTATTTTTACTACCCCCCTTCGATTTCACTGTTTTACCAACCTGGATGATGGCTTGTATTTCGGCGATAAAGTTTACGATGGTTTGAACGGTGGCGAGGGAAAAAACGACGAGGAGGGCAGTGCCGATCAATCAGGTTACTGTTGATCGGGGATGATCTCTCTCTAGTTTCAATCTACTGTTAGGTATATGCTAAACCCATTGCGATTTAAGTTTTGAATTATTCTTTTTCTCACTCTCCATGTGATGGATTTTTCTAATCTACCATGCTAGGTTTTCAACTCAGATGTGATGAATTTTTTCAGGTTAAAGTGAGTGATGATTTTAATATTATTATTTTTAACTATCTCCTCTAAGTTGTTTATTAGGGTTATAATGTGATATTTTTTTTTGTTATGGTCCCAAAATTTTATGAGAGGGACATGGGGTACAGATCCTACCTGAGTGTAATTTTTTTTTCTAAATTTTGGTTCTTGTTGGGTAACAATTCATACCCCAATTGTCATATATATTTCTTACCCCAATTGTCATGCATGTTTCCTACCAAATTGTCATACCTAAATATGGTATTTGATATGCAGGTTTCAATGGATGTTTATCATAGTTTGAATATTCAGTATTTATCACATGGGTATAAACCATAATAAATTTGGGTTCTTGTTGGGTAACAGATCATAAATTTGGGTTCTTGTTGGGTAATAGATCCTACCCTAATTGTCATTCGTGTTTTATAATAGTATTGTGTAAATATTGTCATAAGTAAATATGGTATTTGATATGCAGGTTTCAATAGATGCTTCTTACAATTTGAATATTCACTATTTATTACATGGATATATAATAGATAATATTGATCCAGATTGTTATGGATATCTTTGTTTGTGTAGTGATGTATGTGAAATAACATTACTAGGATGACTTCTGATGTAAATGTTGCCTTAGATTTGAGTGCTACTGTTAAGGGGTCTTGTGAAAGAATTAGTATTAACAGTGATGCAAATATTCTAAAAATATTTAGAATAACGAAAGGAAAAAAGATGATTCATATCTTTGTAAAAGTGAATAATATCTTAATTCAATCATAAGATGTTTTTGTTATTACTCAGCAATCATAAGTTATTACTCAGCAATTAAAAGATATTCATGTTACTACTCAATAGTCACAAATTATTACTCAGTGATCAGAAGATATTCTTGTTATTACTCATCAATCACAAGTTATCCAAATTGATATGAATGTGGATTTAAATAAAGGTGGTATTCTAGGTGGTGATGAGGTGGTGCTATTGGAGGTAATTGGTATAATGAAGATGAAGTTTTTGAATCTAACGACGATGACTTGAGTACGTGTCTGGTTGTAATAAAGCTTCTTCCCCTAGATCTACTAAGAATACACATGTTGATTTAAATATTGTAACATTCACCGATCATGACAGTGGTAATAATCTGTCTGACTATCACTCAAACTCGAATGAGAGTGATATTACTTCTTCAAGCAGTGATGAAGACTGTGAGAATGAAGCATTTATTGATCCCGACAGTAATATTAGAGTGAGCAGCCTTGTAGAGGAAGATGGTGACAAAATAAAATTGCAAGAGGGGGATGTATTTGGTAATGTTAAAGAGTTCCTAGCAAAATGGAAGGAGTATGCTATAAAGGAAGGAATTGAGCTTATCAGGTTAAAAAATAAAAGTAAAAGAGTCATATGTGCATATGCTAGTGAAGGGTGTAGTGGCACATCTATGCTTCTTCTACGCCAAATGGTGCAAACGTTATGCTTAAGACTTTGGTCGATGTTCATAGTTGTGTGAGGAATATATCAAATACAAATGCAAACACTATATGGATAGTTGAAAAATTTACTTCTCGTCTACGAATCAGGAAACATAGGGGATTGAAGCATATGGGATTGAAGCAAGTAAGATGCAGTTGTACAGAGCCAGAAAGAAAGCAAGAGAAGAAATAGAAGACAGTCATGTAAAGTCTTACTATAATCTACCTATTTATACAGAGATGATAAGGAACACAAATCCAGGGAGTTTTGTTAAACTTCAGTATGATAGACCATTTCTTCTTATCAATCCGACCTTCAAAAGATTTTTTTTGTACATTGATGCTATGAGAAGGGGTTTATGGAAGGTTGCAGACCATTTATGGGCGTAGATGAGTGTCATATCCAAGGCCCTTATGGTGGTGTTCTATTGGCAGTCATTGCGTTAGATGGGAATAGTGACATCTTTTCAATTGCTATAGCCATTGTTAAAAGTGAGAATAAAGGTAGTTGAACATTATTCATCACCCACTTGCATATTATTTTTAGAAGCAACTCTCATGATAAACCTTAGACATTCATGACAGATAGACAAAAGGTAATTAGTATACTTTTTATCCCTCTCTCCCTCCTTGTATGTTAATTAGGTTATATATTTTAATTAGTAAATATTTATTGTATGTAATGTGTAATTGATGCCATTAGTGAAATCATCCCGGAGGTATCACATAAGCATTGTTGTAATCATTTATACAACTTTGGAATTAAGTACCCAGAGATTATATTGAGGAACATTTTTTTGGAAAGCAGCAAAGTCCTATAACTACTTTGGCTTTAGCAAGGCAATGGATGCCATTAAGAAACTGAACACTGAGACATATGCATGGTTGGTAAAAATCCCTCATTCACTGTGGAGTAGGCATGCATTTGATATTAGAGTGAAGATTGACCACATAACAAACAAGATGTCAGAATCCTTTAATCAGTGGGTGAAAAAATTAAGGGGAAAACTTGTGTTGACCTTGATGGATACAAAAAGGTCAATGCCCATGAGTAGAATCAACAAAAGATATGATAAAGGAACCTTATGTGAGACATTGGTTACCCCCCATAC
This sequence comes from Chamaelirium japonicum, assembly GCA_947650365.1. NCBI lineage: Eukaryota > Viridiplantae > Streptophyta > Magnoliopsida > Liliales > Melanthiaceae > Chamaelirium > Chamaelirium japonicum. Next base: position 92,219,643 of record OX393549.1, on the reverse strand, counting down.
TTTCAAAAGATTGAATGTTATAAAACAAGACTTTAGAAAGTGCTCCATTATGTGTGCTAGATATGATGAGTTTGAGGTTATTGATGGATACACCAAATATGTAGTCATATTAGAACAAAGAATTTGCAATTGTGGTGCTTGGGGAGTTAGTGGTTTGCCTTGTAAACATGCAACAATATGCATTAATTACAAGATAACAAATCTTGAAGAATTCTGTAATTTATACTTCGTTAAATATACATATCTCAAGGCATATGGGACCATGATTCACCATTTCCCTGATGAGACTATATGGCTCCAAAGAGTCAGATATTATCCAGTACAAGCTTCTCCTCTGAGACACTTACCTGGAAGACCCACAAATAATAAGAGAATGGTAGCAGACGAGACTGCACTTAGTAGCCAGAGGAAGAGGTCTAACATTGTTAGGTATTGTATATGTCTTCAATATGGACACAATAAACGTACGTGTCAAAGAGCTCTTGTAAAAGGAAATGGTAGAGAACTATCTACTCGGGCAAGTAGAGGCAGAGCAACCAGTAACATGATAAGAAAAAAAATGCATTGATAAATATGACACTGCCATGGGCTTAGTTAAATATTTAATCATATTCATTTTTATAGGAAATTTATCTGGTGGTAATGGGAGGGACAACTCATCTGAGTTTGGGTAATGGTAGTGGAGGAACATTTGAGTTAGGAAGAGGTAGAGCAATTACTAACATAGTAAGAGAAATAATTATTTAAATTTATATAACTTTAGTTTAAGCCTTCAATAATATTCACTTAAATTAATAGAAAATTCCATATGGTGGCAATGGGAGCGAGCATTTATATGGTGGAAGTGAGAGAGGGTATTCATATGGTGATAGAGGAGGATTTCCATTATGATGAAATCAGTGGCAGATGAGGGCTTCTTTTTGTGGAGTTCTTTTTGTGATTACTCCATTGTATTTTTATTTTTATGGGGCTTCTTTTTGTTATTTTTGTATACTTAGGCTGTAACCAGGGGGTGTCAGTGTAACTGTGGTTTTTATGCTCCTAAATGATAATCCACGAGGTGTCAGTGTAACTATGTTAGTAAAAATTATTTCACTACTTTCATAGAATCTGTGTTATCAAAATTATGATTTTTGTGCTCCTGAATGATAATCCAGGGGGTGTTAGTGTAACTATGTTAGCAAGAATATCGATTTATGCTCCTAAATGATAATCCAAAGGGTGTCAGTGTAACTGTATTAGCAAATATTGTTTTATTGCCTGTATAGAAACCATGTTGGCAAAATTATGGTTTTTGTGCTGAATGATAATCCAGGGAGTGTTAATGTAACTGTATTAGCAAATATTATTTCATTGCCTTTATATAAACTGTGTTAACAAAACTTTGATTTTTGTACTGAATGATAATCCAGATGTTTGTATAACAGTGTTAGCAAATATTGTTTCATTGCTTGTATAGAAACTATGTTAGCAAAACTATAATTTTTGTGCTGAATGATAATTCAAGATGTGTCAGTGTAACTGTGTTAGTTAATACTATTTTACTACCTATATAAAATCCGTGTTAACAAAACTATGATTTTTGTGCTGAATGATAATCCAGGGGGTATTAGTGTAACTATGTTAGCCAATATTTTTTCACTGCCTGTGTAGAAACTGTGTTAGTAAAACTGTGGTTTTTGTGCTGAATGATAATACATGAGGTGTCAGTGTAATATTAGTAAATATTGTTTCACTATATGTATAGAAACTGTGTTAGTAAAACTGTGATTTTTGTGTTGAATAATAATCCAGGGGGTGTCAGTGTAACTGTGTTAGTAAAAATTATTTTACTGTCTGTATAAAAACTATGTTAGTAAAACTATGATTTTTGTACTGAATGATAATCCAGATGGTATCAGTGTAACTGTGTCAGTAAATATTGTTTCACTGCCTATATAGAAACTGTGCTAGCAAAACTGTGATTTTTGTGCTGAATGATAATCCAGGAGGTGTCAGTATAATTGTGTTAGCAAATCTGTGTGTCAGTTTTATTCACCTTTTTATTCTTCTATTTCTGTTTAGCATAGTACAATATTTCACAACAGTGTTAGCAAAAATTTCTCATAATTCATACTTGTTTAGTAAAACAGTACTGTATTAGCAAAAATATGCTTATTGAGCTATAATTATACAAACCTTTCTTATATTTCATGCTTCTCAATGAATGATTTTTCGATACTGCAAGAAAATGGATGTTTTATTTGAGATCTACATTCATTTTATGTCCAATGCTAATGAAATAGTTAATATTGATCCTGAACGTTATCGTTGATTGGGGATGTCTGTAAAACTGTACTATCTAATGTGTATTCTACTATTAATTTGGTTCTACATCTATTCGCTATTGTGAATGGTTACGACTCTAGAAGAATGGAGATTAAGAGTGATATAGATGTGCTTGAGATGTTCAGATTAAATAAGAGGGAGAAAGTTATTCATATTTTTTTAGAGGTAGAAATTGCTTTATCTATAAACAAAAATTATCCTTCTCAGCAAGCAAAAAATAATAGTGAGATGCCCAAAGAAGTACAGAGTGATAATAAGAGACCTGTAGAAGTGGAGAATGGGAGTGATAGTGAGAGGCTTGTAGAATGGCTGATTGAACAAATACATTTTGAACTAGGGGATGTCTTTGATAGTGTGGATGACTTCAGGGTCAAGTTGATAGAATATGCTATGCAAGAGAGATTTGAATTCCTTAGGCTTAAAAATGAATGAAGTAGGTGACGTGTATGTGCTGAGGAGGGGTGTAAGTGGTGTATCCACGCATCTCTTACAAAAGATGGTGGTTCCACTAATAACGTATGAGGGTTGAGCTGCTAGAAAGATATGAGATTGAAGCAGGTAGTAATATGTAGTTGTTCAGGACAAGAAATAAAGCAAGAGAAATAATAAAAGACAATCGTGATTAGAGAGGACCATCACAAGATTATATTAATAAGTTATTTTAATTATTGTTACTTAATACTAATTCAATATATATATATACTGATTCAATCTTTATTTTCATTGTAGTTGAATTTATTGATGTAATTGTTCTTTGAGGAATATTACTACAATGAACTTTTGGGATGCATGGGTTATGGGGAGATGTGTTTTGGGGATATTATGGTATGTATGAAAACATCATGGTATATATGAATTGTTTCTATATAAGGGGTTTGTAAGTCAATGTACAATATGTACTCAAACAAGCTAGCATCGAACTCAGATGTTAGCGGAGGGCCACTCATTATTAATAAACAAGCTAGCTACTGCATCATCATCATAACAAGAAAATCAAACTACTTCATCACCAAGAAACAAATGATCACAAAACATGTAATAAAAATCATTGTTCCAAACAATAACAATTTCATCACTCCATGGTTGATCTCCATTACTTGAACCCTTGACGTCAATTCCTTTAACTCTTTCCTAATATCTTCCGAAGGGAACCCTATGCGAGGAGGAGTGTAATCTTCCGAATGGAACCCCGTGCGAGGAGGAGTGTAGTCTTCTGAAGGAAACCCCGTGCGAGGAGGAGCGTAGTCTTTTGAAGGGAACCCCCACTCAAAGAATCCACAAGCCTTGTATTCACAACAGAAATATAATTTTTGTAGGTTGTACTTCGACTCCGAGATTCTCACAGCCACCTTCCTTACACATTGACATTGTCGATTTCCTCCTCAACCCACTAGCACAACTCCCACTTGATGCCATATAAACAACAACAAAAAAATCAGAGGAGGAGGATGGGCGGATTTGGACAGAGATGGCTGGAGAATAGGTAGAGCTCACAGGACGATGACCGGATCTGGGCAAAGATCGTCGGACGTTGGCCGGAGATGTGGGCACCAAAATTCCTTTCTCCCCCTGCCCGTCTCTCCTCTCTCATGGGAAAAAACCAGAGCTTATAACTCATGGGAAAAAACCAGATCATGGCTATATAAAAGACAAGGGTAAACTAGGTATTTTTATATTAAAGTCGGATGACATCAGCATATGTTAGTATTCTCTGTCCATTTCTCCAATGATCGACTAACGGGTGGGGCTATCTGATACGAACATTTAAACTACAAGGGGTGGCAGTGTAATTTCAGAAATAAGAGGGGGTGTCAGTGAAATTGTCAGATAATCCAAGGGGTGTCAGTGTAATTTACCCTACATAAAAAGCCTTAATGTGATGTAGTTCACATTACTGACAACCGAAAGCCCTGCAACTGTGCGTGCAGTCCCCAACCGGACTTGGCACGATTTGACCCAACCCGACCCATTTATTAAACAAGTTAAACTGGTTGGGTCGGGTCAACCCTTTTATTTGGTGGGTCGGGTTTGGTTTTATGTTTTTGACACATTTATTAAACAGGTTGGGTTTAGGTTTGATGTTTTCCCCTTATACCTACGTCTCAACCCGACCCATTGCCACCCCTAGCCCATACGCTTGCGGTCCATCAAAAAGCAGGCCAACAAAGGCCCACATCTTTAGAGGCCTATGAGGACAACTCGTGACCCGCCAACAGGCTAGTAGAGACCCATATCTCCAGAAGCCCACAAGAACAGCTTGTTGCCCATTAGCAGGCCAACAAAGGCCCACATCTCCAGGGGTACATGAGGATAGCTCGTGGCCCATTTAGAAACCAGCCAGTACGATAGCTCGTGGCCCATTTAGAGACCATCACGTGGGCTAACAGAGCCCTGTACGTGAACTATCCAAAGGACACCATGTAACCTAATCACAGAGCGTCGCGTCAGCGATAGTGGTTATGGAAAGTCAACAACTATAAATCCACCATAGCACAACAACATAAAGTAATTTTTGGATAATTTTTGCACTTTTTTCCAGTTCAAACACCTCTAGCCTCATGAGTAGCAGAGTTGTGCGTCCAGGCTGGTCGGATTTGAGACCATGTCTCATTCCTTGACTTCAACTTTAACTTATTTTCCACTTCCTTGTATAATCTTCCCTTGGGCTGTCGATGGATTGCTTAGACTTTGAAAAAATAGTATATCAAGGTTGCGACTTACTACACAGAGACCTAGCCCACTACCAAACTCGACAACAAATCCATGTGTCTACTATCTTTTTACTTTACTTTCAACTTATAACTCTCTAACTCTCTCAAATCCAATCAATTGATTATTAGAGGGATCGAGCGACGAAAAAGATCTCCCACAAGACCACCATTGAGTACTCCTTCTCCAATTGCCTAATGCACAGAAGACTGGACTCGACCTAAAATGACCGAATGTAGGAGGACAAAGAAGGAACAAGAAGGAGGAGGGAAAGGAAGGAGGAGAAGGCTGCGGTGATGGATTGCATCAGATTGGCGGCGGTGGATGTGAACAACAGAGACGAGCAACACCCAGCATGGAACTGACGAAGACAACGGTGGGCTTAAGTTGCCCTTATCCATAGGCCTGGTGTGTGGCAGAGTGAGTTGGGCAATTTCTTTTTTTAAAGAGGAATGCTATGCATACATGCTCTTAACATAGTTTGATTTCTCGCCGCGAGCCCCATGTAATTGGTACGATGCACAAATCACACCATGGTGATATCATCCCATGTGAATCTCACCCATAGCATTCCTTTTTATAAAGAGAAATGCTATTCAGCTTGAAGGTTTTTCCTATTCCGCTCAGCCCGATTGATGTGGCAGCGTGCAACTGGTGGTGTAAAAGATTTAAATGTTGGTACTGGATTTCAGCCACCAGTTGTATACTGCCAAGTCAATCGGGTTGGCGGAACCGAGAAACGGGCTGAATAGCATTTCTCTTTTTTTAAAAGGTGAGTGGGTTAAATAGCCCACATCAACCGTTTTTTCTTAAATTATCAAAAAAACCGTATCATTCTTGTACTCTTACAAGAATGTCCCTTACGCGTTAGCTGATCTTTGATTGGGACCATTCAATGACCCAACACCTAAATGACGGGTTATGGGTGCACTTCGGGCCGGTTGGTTTGGCCCTGGCCCAAATACTGTCGGGCGGGTCTGAGGAAGTACATACCCTGTGGCCCGTCGGGATCCTTGGGCCGAGCTGAGTCGGCCCGTTAAAACTTGGCTATATTAATGTTTTGGTTTTCTGGGCTGTCGGGAAGGTTCGTAAGAAATAAAATTGATTAGAAGGTTGTTTTGAAACTACATCTTATTATTATTATTGTTATTATTATTATTATGAAGAGGAAAACGATAATAAACAATTATTATTATTATTATTTTATTAATCCATTTTTTTAAAATTATTTTCTTATGAAAATATCAGTAATTGCATAATTGGTGTATTTTTCAATAATTGTTATTGTTATATGCAATAAATATATTTTTTATATTCTATTGTTTTTAACGTATACAAAAGTGCAAAATAAATACTTTATTTTATTTATCAATCATTGGTAGATATTTGGATTTTGTATTTTATCCCCTCTTGAAGAAAACCCATGCATACAGTGACTACTACCGAGATTTCATTGTAGCGGATACATTGGCTGCTATCGAGATTTCACTGTAGCGGTTACAGTGGCTGCTACAGTGATTTCATTGTAGCAAAGAGACTTTGCAAAGTACTGTAGAAAAAAGTAACATTTGCAGATTATTACTTTTCGCTATAGTGAAATCACTGCAAGAGCTACAGTGAAATGTGATTTCAAAGAAACGTTATTTTTTATTACTGAAATATTTCATATGATTTCCTATATAGTCGTAAGTAGGGGTAAAATGGATATTTTTCAAACGACAAAACCTAACACAAAAGCATCTCTTTGTCTGTTCTTATTGTAAAATATGATCTGTTTGAAGAACTATAGACCAATTTGCCCCTTTTTTTTTATTGTCGTATTGCACCTCCACTTGATATGGTCTTTGTATACCACATCTCCTTGCCTTTTCCATCATACACCAATGGGGGAGCTTAGGTTCGAACATGTGACTTCTTAACAACACCCTAGTTCCACCCTTACCCCAAATAGTGTTAGGCCAGTCTGAGGAGGTAGATACCCTGTGGCCCGTCGGGCTCCTTGGGCTGAGCTGAGTCGGGCCTCGTCTAAATTTGGCTACCTAATGTTTTGGGTTTTTGGCCTGTCGGGAAGGTCCATAAGAAATGAAATTGGATAGAAGGGGGTTTTGAAGCTACATCTTATTATTATTAGTAGTATTATTAGCACTTTCATTTTTATGGATTCGGGGGGACTTAGTGTTAGGTCTTTGGCAAGATATCGGTTGGGTGAAAAGGAAAGACAACAAGATGGTTTTACAACAGGTCTCTCCTGAAAAGATGCTTTTGTGGCAAGTTCTTATGTTGATTTTTTCTTCCCTTTAAATGAAAAAACTGTCCCAATCCTAAAATCACAAATGTTACTCTTCATTATAGCTAAGAGTAACAACCTACAAATGTTACTTTTTAGCTACAACACTTTGTAGATTGTTACTTTTTACTACAGTGAAATCATTGCAGCATATATAGTGACTGCTACGGTGATTTTACTGTATCAAATACAGTGACTACTACAGTGATTTCATTGTAGCAAAGAGTCCTTGGAAAGTACTGTAGCAAAAAGTAACATTTTCAGATTGTTACTCTTTGCTACAGTGAGCTCATTGTCGTACCTATCGTGAAATGTGATTTCAAAGAAATATTACTCTTTATTACTGAAATATTTCATATGATTTCTTGTACAGCTTCTGCATGTAGGTGTAAAATGGATATTTTCCAAAAGGCGGGACCTAACACTAAAGCATCTATTTATCTATCCTTATCGTAAAATGCGATCTGTTTGAAGAACTATAGATCAATTTGCCCTTTTTTTTGTCGTTGTCATCGTCAAAGTTACACTACTAGCATACACATGGGTATCTTTTTTTTTTTTTTTGAGAAATCTCTCTCGGTGAATAAGGGGGGGTTCGTTCTAGACCCCTACCAGTAAATTAAAATTAAAAATAAGTACAAGGAGAACAGAGGGGGTGGGTTAAGGGGGAAGGAAGCAGCGACGATACAGTCAAGAAACAAGAATCAAAAGAAAATTCTTCAACCACGGGATTAGGTGTGAAACCTAGAGGTGGATCAGCGACCTGATCTCATTAGCTGTGAGCTCAACGGGTAGCGCTCTGCCCGAGAAGATCCTCCTGTTCTGCTCCAGCCATAATCCCCAGCAAATAGCTACTGCCACTATATCCCAATTGCCTCACGACTACGAACCGATACGCTTGCTCTTCCAGGAACCCCAAAGAGATGCCAACGAGGCAGGGTGAACCCTGATTCATAGCCTCGATCTGAAAATAGTCCAAATGTTTCTTGAGTAAGGGCACCGAATCAGGAGGTGATCCGAGGTCTCATCCACCTATCCACAAAAGGGACAAGTGGTGTCCGAAATCGCTGGGTGATTCCTCCTAAGAAGGTTGATCTTAGTGAGGATCTTGTTTTTTGTCGCTAACTGCATACAGATATTTTCCTTCAAGGGGTACTTCGTTCTCCAGATCTTCTTCTCTAGTAGGCAAATACACCCCCAAAGTTAATGAACTGATAGAAGGAGCTCACCGTGAATAAACCATTTGAGATCCATCTCCACCTTGCCACATCAGGCTCGTCCGATAGTGATATCGATTGAAGAAGGTCCAGAAACTCGCTAAGTTGCGGGATGAGTTTCGTCGGGAAAGGACTCCTAAATTTTGGTCTCCAGGTTGTGCAGGACCCTCTGACAAAAGCTTGGGAGCGAACCGAGGCCATCTTGATGAGAGCCAGGTCAAACAGCTAGTGGAAGACTGTTCGAAGGGGAAGGTCTCCAAGCCAGATATTCTCCGAAAAATTGATCTTTGAGCCATTCCCCAGCATAAGCATGTTTCTACAGTGGGAAATGGAGGATATATTCGAGATGCTCTTCCAGAACGACGAGATGGTACCGGAGCACCTTGATCTCACGTGAAATGGTGAGTATCATCTGAAGTACCTGCTCTTGATCACATCGCTCCAGGAGTCTCCCATGGACTGTTAAACCCGCCACCACCACTTTCCCAGCATGGTCTGATTGAACTCCTTCGGATCAAGAATGCCGAGTCCACCTTGTGCCTTTGATTTGTAGGCAGACTTCCAGTCTAATAAAGGATAAGACCCCGAGTTACTGTCCACGCCATACCACATGAAGGATCGATGAAGCTTATCGATCTTCCGAATAACCCAAGCCGGCAAGGAGAAGAGCGAGAGGAAGTAGGATGGAATGGTGGAGAGAACTGAGTTAATGAGAGTAAGCCTCCCCCCGATTGAGAGGTGGTTTCCTTTCTTGCCCGATAGCCGCTTCTCCATCCTCTGGGTAAGGTCAAGCCAAGATTCCTTCGAGAGCCACCTATTCAAGATTGGAAGGCCCATGTATCTCATCGGAAGTGACTTTCTCGGAAAATGCAGGAGGTTAGCCAATGTCTACCCCATGTTACAATCGTCTCCCACGTTGTAAAGGGAAGATTTGGAGACGTTAATCTTGAGACCTAAGGTCATCTGGAAACACAACAACATTACCTTCAGGGTGACCATCTCCGTTGGGTCCACTTTGCAGAACAGGGGGGTGTTATCGGCAAAGTGTAGGTTCGAAACGGACCAAGAAAGGTCAGACTCGCCCGTGAGGAGCCCCTGATCAACCGTTTGCCTGATAATAGCGTCAAACACATCGATAGCCAAGATAAAGAGGAAGGGAGACAGCGGGCATCCCCGCATGACGCCGCGCCGCTTTGAAAACGTGTTCCCCCTAGCATTGTTGACAAAACAGGTTAATTTGGAGGTAGAGAGGCAACCCCAAATCTAGTCAAGCCATTGGCTTGGGAGGCCCTTCAGCCGGAGTGCAGACATAAAGAAACTCCAATCGAGTCGGTCAAAATTTTTCTCTAAGTCCAACTTCAATAGAGCTGTTTCGATCTCATCTCACGTAGGTCGAAGAGAACCTCCTGGGTGGTGGCAACACTATCGAGGATGTTCCTCCCCTTGATAAAGGCAGATTGAGTCAGATTGACAAGCTCTGTAATGACATTCGAAAGCCTATTGGAAAGGATCTTGGTCACAACATTAATCATCTCCGCTCCCTCCCTCTTTGGAGTGAGCATGATCCAAGATGAATTAATGCACTTTAAGTCGACCGTCCCTGCGAAGAAGTCTTGCATTAAGTGGCACATGCCAGTCATAATAACAGCCCGGTATCTCTGGAAGAAGAGGAAAGGGAAGCCTTCAGGTCCCGACGCTCCATCCGCTGACTGATCGAAGATTGCTTTCTTAATCTCCTCTTCCGAGAAGGGCCCCATGATTCAGTCTTGGCTCCCGAGCAAGCCTAGGTCAAGGGAGTTCCAATGCGTCTGCAGTCGCAAGTTCGAAGCCCTATCAAACTCTGCTTTGAAGAAACTGGTCGCTTCTTGAAGGATGGCCGTCTGCAAATAGCAAGAAGTACCATCGATAGACAACCTGGAAAGATAGTTCTTGAGCTTATGACCGTTCGCGATCCTATGAAAGTAGGAGGTGTTCTAATCCCCCAGCTCAATCCACTTCTCCCTGGAACGCTACTTCCACATCACCTCCTTCTTTGCCAGGATTTGGTTAAGATCCGAAGTCAACGCGGAGAGGTTTACTCAATCAGTACTAGAAAGGCCCCCAGCCTCCTCCATAACCTCCAGGCTATTGATCCTTGCTAGCAGTAAAGATTTTTGCTTCTTGAAGCTTCCGAAATGAATTGTATCCCAACGGATGATCAATTTCCTCTTCTGGCGTAGTTTGTTGGAAAAGTTTAGCGTAAAGTTTTGAATTGTGGGGATGGAGCTCCACCAAATCCAAATGAGGTCATCGAACCTATCTTCCAAGGTCCACATACGTTTGAACCTAAAAGGAGGTCTTGAGGTGTTCTTCACTCCAGTGTCAAGGATAATACGGACATGATCCGAGATAAAGGAAGTGAGTGTTGTCGTGTAGGTGAGGGGGTAGGTGCTGTCTCAGTCGACAAAAATGAGGAAACGATCAAGGTGCTTGTGAATGGGAATCTCATGCTTGTTAGACCAAGTGAACCTTCTCCCACCCATTGGATGGTCCATGAGGTTGTGATCTCGAACGAAGGAGGTGGAGTCTTCCATCGCCCGGGTGCTGCCCGGGTTCTCGCTCCTCACCGAGGCAAACCTCGTGACATTGAAATCACCGTTGAGCACCCAAAGACCAGGGAGAACTGAGCGGATACCGCAAAGTTCTTGCCAGAATTCAAAGCGCAGCAGGCCATCCAAGGGTCCATAAACCACCGTGAAGGACAAAGTCTGATTGTCTACTTGGCAGTGAAGGACAACCGACAACGAGAAGTCACCGTAAATCCTATCTAAGATGGTGAGAAGGGTATAGTCCCGGTCGATAAGAAGCCATCCCGAATCCCCCACGGATCTCCTTGATTCTCATCGATCGATCTGATGGTTACTAAGGGAGCGCAGGAACCTCGTGGAAGGATCCGTAGTCTTCGTCTCTTGAAGGCAAATAACATCGGCTGAGTGAGCCGTTGCAAGCATCCTCGCTGCCCGTCTCTTCTCAAAGCCTCCACGACCTCTAACATTTCAAGTAATAATATTCATAGAGAGAAAGATGAACTACCAAAAGCGAGTCAACAATAGAAGTTTATACAAGGGGTGCAACTTGGGTTGGGTAAAACTGAGAACCGACCCAACCCGACATAAATGGGTCGGGTTGGTTCTGATATTCTGACAAAATGGGGTTGTTCGGTTCTAAGTTTGTTGACCCGACTAAATACAGATCGGTTCTGGATTGTGGCATGGGTAGACCCGACCCAACCCAAGAATTGAACTCATATACATTAGTCAACATATATACGTCACGGGTTTGGAATTTTGGGCAACATAAAACTAGCACTCGAGTGGACGTTAGTTGTTTGCTAACATTGAACCAACTACCAAGATAACTCAAGCTGGCTAAAGCCTAAAACCCAACGTGGACCTCTAGCTTGCTAGCAAATAGTCGATAACCATTATTTTTTTAGACCAACTACCGACTCAAGAACCGACCCGAACTAACCCGACCTTAGTATGGGTTAGGTTGGTTCTGGTCTATGCCCAAGTTGAGTTGGTTCGGGTTTCAATATGGTAGAACTGAACTAGTTCGGTTCGGTTCCGGGTTAGCTCAAATCAGAACCAACCCGCCCCGAGTTGCATCCCTAGTTTATACATTCTTCTCTAGGGCTTTCAGGCTAGAAATGAATTTTCTATCATCCTGCACATCTCCCGCTTTCGTGGCCAGGAATCCATAAGCTGAGGTGAGCTGCAGAATCATCTCATCCTCCAAAAAGTTGATGGGGAAGCACACCTCCAGCTCTTCAGCATCTCGGTCCGATCGAAGGAAGTCCACCTTCGCCAAGGATCTACTGTCCACCTTCTTCAAAAAACTGCCGTACACTCCTGCACACATCCAAAACGCTGGGGTTGCCGAAAGCGTTTGCGAGAGTGGCCAGCTCCCCTGGGGCTAAACCCGCCTCAGTCGCTTCCCTAACATCATCAGTGAGGAGATTAGTAAAATAGAATGTGGGGTTGGACCGTGGCTCCCTGGGGGACAGGGTCTCCGACTCCAGGTGGTAGGGCAACTCCGATGGTGGAGTCACGAAAGGAGTAAGTGGGACAGGCGTGAGTGGGACATAGTTGCGGTTCATAGATTCGCCAGGAGGCTAGGGTTAGAGCTAGAATTCGAATTCGAATTCGAATCCACCCGAAAAAAATGAAAATCTACATGGAAAATGAGGTCTTCGGGGATAGCTGCCATACCTTCCCTGCGGTAGATCTGGCGCTGAGAGGGAAAAGGCAAAACCAATGATGAAGAAACTGGGATTGCCATCCCAGGGTTGTTGCCCAATGCATCGCCCGCAAGCGGAGAGACGCCGCTAGACGTTGGCCCTGGGCCGCTGCTGACCGTCTTCTCCGCAGGTCCTTCTCCGACTGCAGAAGGATTGGATCATGAAGCCTCCGCCTCCTTTGATCCGCCTGAGCCCCTTCCTGGACCGGTTGGGAAGCCCGCGGTCCCGGACCCTGAATGCCAGCTCTCCCTCGACCGAGGTCCGGGGACGGGGAGTGGAAGGACAGAGAGAAGTCGGAGTTCGGTTCGGATAGATTCACCGCGCAGAGCTTGAGCAGGTGGAGGCGACCTTCGGCGTGGGCGTACCTCTCCGACAGAATCCAATCGGGAAAGGGGGGTCTGAAGGAGGATGGAGCAGTATCCAACATGAGACGTTGCCTCTAGGTCATAGTGGACCTCCAGAACCTCCCCAAATTTCGAGGTCCATTGGGAGAGCTCCTGCACATTCCAAGTCTGATGGGGGATCATCTCAACCTGGAGAAGGATGGTGTGCATAGGAAGTTGGGCACATGAGCCGAAACTCTCCGTCCAACGTTCCACCCTAATCGCGAGCTTTCTGAGGTAAGTCAGCCCCATGGCAGCCACGTTGTGTAGCAGATCGACATAGCATCGGAAGGGGGGATGGCCCGGGATGCTGCATACCCCACCGGCTTGCGAGGAGAGAAGAGAGGGCCTCCGCCTTAGAACGGCCCCAGAGGATGGTGCATACACCCATCGATTGGAATTGGAAGGTTCCCGCTGCGACTTTCTTAAAAATGTGAGAGGTGCTTTACCATTAAGGGTGCCGGGAGTCACAATCATCTGTTATGAGGGTAAGCAAAGACTTAACACCTAGTTAAGGTTTTATATATATATATATATATATATATATATATATATATATATATATATATATATATATATATATATATATATATATATATAATTTTATTATATAAACACTAAAGCACAAGTTTTGGGGTCGGTCTTTCGGGCCAACCTTCGGACCATGTCGGATCTGGTTCAGGCCGTTGACTTTTGGTCCGGTCAGGCTGGGTAGTGTATCGGGCTGTCAGGCTTTTGTTCACACCCCTAGGTTGGGGTTCAATGTAAATGGGCTGATCTCTTGTCGGACCACTTCAAGCCCAGGCTGAACCGAACTTACCAATGTGTGCCCAAGCTAGGCCGGTCAAGATCTGTCCAAATCCGGCCCAAACTTTAGGTGGCCCTCACTAGTCCTAACTCGGCCCAAAATTTTAGCATCATATTTTGCCCAAGCTTGGCCCTTTTTTCTTCTCGGATTTTGGGCCAAGTTCTAACCGGCCGAATAAGAGCATTATGAGAGAAAAACTCATAAAAAATAACATTAACTATCCTCCTATAATCTATAAATAACAAAACATCTCACTATTTCACTAAAATCTAGCATCTTTGTATGGACGACGTACCTAAAATCGTAGGTATACATAGAGCAACAAAAGCTATGAGATTCTAAACAATAAAAATTCTCGCTGCAAACCAACTTGCGCATAACTTTATCTTCTAAATAAGTAAAATATATCTAGCGGGGATGGTTCAATAAACTAATACACCCTTACTATTTTGGGTTCGGACCTAAAATGGGTCAAGTTTAACATGGCCTAAACTCATGTTCAGGCTTGAAATCATGTCAAAGCTCAGCCCAGTCCAAACTCACATAAAACTTGGTCCAAATTTTTTCGGGTCGAACAAGCAGTATCGGGCTAGCTCAGCCCAATTGACAGTCATAGCCCAAACTCTACCAACATCGGAATCAGACAATTTAAGCTAGGCCTGAGTCCAGCTTCAGAGTTCAAACTATGCTTTATGTGCTACAGTGGACGAACCCGCCGATTTCGGAAATTGATAGTTCTTCACTCCATGTGCAAACCTAGTCACTCTTTTTTTTTTAGTTCTTCGAGAAATACTACAATAGATATCAAAAAATGGATCTTCATTGGTGTTTATCGTCGAAAATCAATTACTAAGTAATATATATATATATATATATATATATATATATATATATATATATATATATATATATATATATATATATATATATATATATATATATATATATATATATATATATAAGGGACGGGGAGCCTGGACCTCAAGTGCAGTGTGAACGCTGCACCTGAGCCTTTGCGAGCGCCACGTGTCCACGGAATCAGCGCCAGATCCGGCCGTCCGGATTTAAAAAACACGGTAAGAACCTCAGCCGTTTGATTGCCTGGATCAAACGGCAGATCGGCCGTCCGGATTTACAAAACACGGGATCCACCTCAGCCGCCTGATCGAACTGATCGAACGGTGCAGCATTCCCCTGACCGGATCTCGCTGTTACTGTGCGGCCACAGTAACAGCGAGATCCGGTCAGGGGAATGCTGCACCCTTCGATCGGGCGGCTGAAAAAAATTTCGCGGTTACTGTAGCTGCTACAGTAACCGCGAGAATGCATTCAGCCGTCCGATCATCAGGATCCAACGGTTTGGATTGATTTGTGATTCAATTCACCAGCCGAGTGGAATCCCTCCCCGTTCGATCCAGACAATCGGACGGCTGAGGTGGATCCCTCGTTTTTTAAATCCGAACGGCCCGATCTCCCGTCCGATCCAGGCAATTGAACGGCTGAGATTCATCCCGTGTTTTGTAAATCCGGACGGCCGATCTACCGTTCGATCCAGGCAATCAGACGGCTGAGGTTCTTACCGCGTTTTTTAAATCTGGACGGTCGGATCTGGCACCGATTCCTTGGACACGTGGCGCACGTAGAGCCTCAGGTGCAGCGTTCACGCTGCACCTGAGGTCCAGGCTCCCCGTCCCCATATATATATATATATATATATATATATATATATATATATATATATATATATATATATATATATATATATATATATATATATATATATATATATATATATATATATATATATATATATATATATATATATATATATATATATATATATATATATATATATATATATATATATATATATATATATGGGGACAGGGAGCCTGAACCTTATATATATACTAGTGCATGCCTGTGCCTATCAGCACTGCAGCAGGCCGCCTTCGGTGGCAACACACCTGTCGGCACTGCAACGGGACGCCTTCGGCGGCAACACACCTGAACGCCTTCGGTAACAAAACACTTTCGACGATAACACCGGCATTAATTGGGACACCAATTTTCTCGCCCGTGCCGATTAGCACGAAGCGGGTGCCTTGGTCACGAACAACTCCCCCTCCCCCTATAATCGATCAATCAGCTGTCTCTGTTCGAACGAATTCCTCAAGATCGACCCGATGATTTAGGGCGATCGAAATTTTAGCATGCGGGTTTATAGTCGTTGATGCGAACAACGATCACGGGATGAACGGTCATATTTAGTGCAGTTTAAATGGGCCAGGATTTTAGGGTTTTAGTGCAGTTTAAATGGGTTAGGATTTGAAACCAAGGGGAGGGAGTTGGTTGACAGGGAAATAGAGATCGTGCATTGATTTTTGAACAGATGGTCTATTCGGTTCATTTTTGTCCAGTCAGCTTGTCCTATTCAGCTTTTTAGTTCTGTTTTATCTAGTCAGCACAAAACCGACGTCTCTTGTTATATAGATCTCTGTCCGAATGGATTCATCGAGATCGACCTGATGGTTTGGGGCAGCCAAAATTTCAGCAAGCGGGTTTATAGTCGTTGATACGAACAACGGTCATGTTTAGTGCAGTTTAAATGGACCGGGATTTTAGGGGTTTAGTACAGTTTAAATGAGTTGGGATTTGAAACCAAGGAGGGGGAGTTGGTTGATGGGGAAATAGAGATTGTGCGTTGATTTTTGAACGAATGGTTAGATCTATTCGGTTCATTTTTGTCCAGTCAGCTTGTGTCAGCTTTTTAGTTCCGTTTTGTCTAGTCAGCACAAAACCTCAGTCCCTTGTTATATAGATGTTTAGTGTAGTTTAAATGGGTCGGGATTTTAAGGGTTTAGTGCAGTTTAAATGGGTTGGGATTTAAAACCAAGGGGAAGGAGTTGGTTGAAGGGGAAATAGAGATTGTGCGTTGATTTTTGAACAAATGGTTAGATCTATTCAATTTATTTTTGTTCAGTCAACTTATCCCAGTCAGCTTTTTAGTTCTGTTTTGTCTAGTCAGCACAAAACCGACGTCCCTTGTTATATAGAAGGGGACCGGGAGCCTGGGCCTCAGGTGTAGCAAGAACACTGCACCTGAGCCTCTACGCGCGCCACGAGTCCACGGAATCGGCACCAGATCTGGCCGTCCGGATTTAAAAAACGCGGTAAGAACCTCAGCCGTCCGATTGCCTGGATCGAACAGCAGATCGGCCGTCCGAATTTACAAAACACGGGATCCACCTCAGCCGCCCGATCGAACTGATCGAACGGTGCAGCATTCCCCTACCGGATCTCGCTGTTACTGTGCGGCCACAGTAACAGCGAGATCCGGTCAGGGGAATGCTGCACCGTTCGATCAGTTCGATCGGGCAGCTGAAAAAAATTTCACGGTTACTGTAGCCGCTACAGTAACCGCGAGAATGCATTCAGCCGTCCGATCATCAGGATCCAACAGTTTGGATTGATTTGCGATTCAATTCACCAATCGAGTGGAATCCCTCCCGTTCGATCCAGACAATCGGACGGCTGAGGTGGATCCCTTGTTTTTTAAATCCGAACGGCCCGATCTCCTGTCCGATCCAGGCAATCGGACGGCTGAGATTCGTCCCGTGTTTTGTAAATCCGGACGGCCGATCTGCCGTTCGATCCAGGCAATCGGACGGCTGAGGTTCTTACCGTGTTTTTTAAATCCTGACGGTCGGATCTGGCGCCGATTCCGTGGACACGTGGCGCGCGCAGAGCCTGAACGCTGCACCTGAGGTCCAGGCTCCCTGTCCCATATCTATATATATATATATATATATATATATATATATATATATATATATATAATAGTGATACATTGCGGCGGGTAACGTGCGGCACCCCCTTCGAGGGTATTTTTGGAATATTTTTTTTGGGGATTGATCACCTACCCTTGGATTGGACACACAAAATATTTCAGCCCGATCCAAGACCTGTAGGCCATCCAAATGTGTTGATCAAAATGGCAAAAAAAATGAACGACCGATAAAAGATCAATACATTTGGACGACCTACAAGTCTTGGATCGGGCTGAAATTTTTTGTGTGTCCAATCCAAGGGTAGGTGATCAATCCCCTAAAAAAAAAATTCTGAAAATACCCCCGAAGGGGGTGGCCGCACGTTAAGCCGCACGTTACCAAGCCGCAATGTATCACTACCCATATATATATATATATATATATATATATATATATATATATATATATATATATATATATATATATATATATATATATATATATATATATATATATATATATATATATATATATATATATATATATATATATATATATATATATATATATATATATATATATATATATGAGGTGAGAAAATTAATTAAAAATGAAATGATATAGTTACAACAAACAAAAAAGGTAGGTTAAATTACAAAAACGTCCACTAAACTATACACATGATTTCACATTGGTCCCTCCAGTATTTTTTTTGGACAACTTAACCCCCTAAACTATGCTATGTTTGCATGTTCGCCCATTCCGTTAATTTTCAGTCATTAAAATTAATATTTATTCCCAAAATCTCCTTCCTAAGAAGTCTAAAGACGTTTTTTAAAGACTACTTATGCTTATTACTATGAGGGTATTTTTGATATAAAAATGACATATGATGGTTTAAAGTTGGCGGAGGGGGTGAACATATAGACATGCGATTTTTCAGAGGATTATATCAAATTGTTCAAATAAATACTTGAGGAATTAGGCTCGGAGCGCCTCTTCCGCTTGTTTCCCCTTTTTTCCCTCGGCGGTTAGGGTTTCGGATTTCCCCCTCTTGGCCACCCCGGACGACAGCGACAGTGCTAGGGACGCTAGGGGATCAAGTAGGGTGGCTTCCTGGGTGTCGGATCTGGCTCCTTTTTCCTCTCCTTGTATATAGGGGCTTTCGCCCTTCGGCGCGGCATTTTGTGTATGGATTTCAGGCGGCATTGCCCCCTCCTTCTCGGATCTATGCCTTCTGCCCTCAAATTAATGATCTTATTGCTTTTTTTTTTTATTTGGACACCCCAAGCAGAAAGGGTGCTGTCAATCTATATTAACTTCTTATTGTTTTTTATTTTTCGAATTAATGTTCAGTGACATACTAAGGTAAGGGAGACAAACATAGAAGATCGAATTCTTCGTGGAAAGAAACTCAAGCGCTATTATGATTAAATGGCAGATGAATTCACTAAAAATACATTATTTTTCCCATTCCAACAAAATATTTCAGAGCCCTTTTTTCTACAAAGTTATTGAGATGAAATACTACTTGAGTATGTGCAGAGTACTCAAGAAGCGAAATTTTGGTATATCTCTTCGGAACAAGATCGACTCTTCTAAAGGAACCCGAAGAATCTGATCGTTGTCACCGGATAACGCGGTGTGACATAATGATCATAGGATTAATTTTTCTTTATCCTCCATTTCTTGAGTTAAAAAAAATAAGTAAAAAAGTCAAGTATAGAGAGCAACATAAACTTACCAACATAGACAAACTAAAACACAACCCCTGGATCTCAGTGCACAAGCAAGGCCATTGGCAGGGCATCCAACAAAAAACAGCTAGCCATGAAAACAGAAGAACTAGGAGCTCCCTTCAGTCCAAAGCAATGGCTAAGAATCAAAGGTAACAAAACTTATGTTTCTATCATTGCTTTAGTCTGAAAGAAACCCCCATTTCTGCTGCTCTCGCACTCTCGGCAGATGGAAAGCAGGAGATGGGGAGGAGGGGGGAAGAGGTGAAGAAGAAAGATGAGAGTGGAGAGGTGATCAAGAAATTGAATTTTTCAATTCTCTCTCTCTCTTTCTCTCTCTCTCTCTCTCATTCCCTTTTCCTCAACCATGTAGGGTTCATTATGGAATCTGTGCATGGCATAGTGACATGCCACTTTAAGCCCCTGTTGAATCCATGCATGATGTAGCAACACATCACTTCCTGTATCTCACTAGTCCAGCATCTTAGAGGCTAAGGCATGGCATAGTTGCAGAATGGATCACTTTGAAGCATGAGTTAGTGCTAACTAACACTTCAACAAGTGATTAAGTTGGAGAGATGGTCTGATTTACAAGCATGGCATGCATAACATCCATCACCCCCAACTCAGCAAGACATAGTTTTCCCTTTTTTCTCTTTTGGGTCACTAGGGTTCATGCATTTATGTTAGATTTTTCCACTAGGAGCCACAGTTGCCATAGTGATCAAGCCTCTTTATTGGGTGGCCTCAGAGAGAAATCCAGAGGGCATTTACTTCTGTTACCTCAAGTCTTGTGGTGTTGATGTCTTCTACTGAAGCCAGTCCATTCTACTAGCTGCAAAAAGGTTGCATCCTATGTTTATTGTGTTAGACTTGTGGTGAAGGATTGGATGGAAGTGGGCTTTACTTTCTCTGCTAAGCTTTTTTTTTTCTTAGTGAATCTTCTTCTATCCTCATAATTTGACCCTATTCTCTTGTCTTCTACCTCCATGAATCTGATTCCCTTTTTAACTTGTGAGCTGGGTGGGTTAACCCACTCTTAGATTTATTTAGGTCAGCTATGTCTTAAATTATTCACATAAAGTTGGAGGAGAAAATATTCAGTGGGAGACATGTGGGACCCACTGAATGTTTTCTCCAGTGGGAGACATGTGCAAGTACTAAGGAAAAATAATGGGTAAATTACACTTTGTCCCCCCTAAAGATTAGCCAAAAACCACTTAACCCCCAATAGTTAATAAGCTTAAACCCCCCCCTCAGTTCAGTTTTGATTATATGGAAATGACCAAAAGAGGAAATTTAGTAGTTGACAAAAGGGGTATCGTGCTAACATATAAAATAATAGGGATTGATGTGGAATAAAATATACAACAGGGCGGTTTTTTTTTTTTGAGAAATTCCTCTCGGAGATGAGAGGGGTTCGGCCTTGACCCCTACCAGTGCATTAAAAAAATAAGAGAATTACAAGGGAGAATAGGAGGGTGGGTAGGAAGAGCAGCCTGAATTCTAATTACAGAGGTTCAAAAGAAAATCTCTCGGCCCCGACCTCATATTGCAAGTTCAAAGGAGGAGTTGCGACGCAATGCGAGATGACCACCTACCTGGAAGACCGTTTCGCTTGGAAGGTTTGCCGATTTCTCTCTAGCCACAAAACCTAGCAAATCCCAATGGCCAGGACATGCCAACCCTTTCGCTGGGGTCCTCGGAACTTTCTGCGCCTCCAGGTCCCCGAAAGGGATTCCACCGACGCCGGAGGAGAGTGCACGCCCAGTTTCCCTAGGAAGTGAAGACAGACTTCCCTCGAGAAATCGCATCGAAGAAGCAGATGATATGTAGATTCCTTCGCCATCCCTCAGAGAGCGCACGACAGATCTGACACCCCAGATGCTTGCGCTTGAGAAGGTTCACCTTCGTGAGTATACGGTCATTGACGACGAGAAACATAAAGATTCTAGTCATGAGGGGACCGTCTGTGCCAAATAGCCTTCGCTGGAGTTTTTCTCACTCCTTTGAAGTTGATGAATTGGTAAAGGCTGCTAACCGAGAACTCCCCTTAAGAAGTCCATCGCCAGCCCGCCGAGTCTGGTCCTTCTTCAATGCAATCCCGTTAAGCAGGTTCAGAAGGTCCCCAAGCTCCTGGAGGTGTTCAGTCGGAAAAGGCCCCTCGAACCTCGGGCACCAGATCATGATGCCGCCTTGAACGGTCGCCTGCGATCGTACCGTGGCCATCCTGTTCGGGGCCAGGGCCACAAGATTGGGAAACTACAACAGGGTGGTTAAGTGGTTCTGGGCAAAACTTCAGGGGGTAAAGTATAATTTACCCCCCCAAAATATTTTAACCATCTAAGAGAATTTAGCGGAGATATTAGATGAGAAGGCGAATACACAGGTCTCTCTCTCTCTCTCTCTATCTATATATATATATATATATATATATATATATATATATATATATATATATATATATATATATATATATATATATATATATATATATATATATATATATATATATATATATATATATATATATATATATATATATATATATATATATATATATATATATATATATATATATATATATATATATATATATATGGGGTGGGATCCGTTGACAACCCAAAATAGGAGGTAAATTTACCTCCCATTTACAACTCGCCATAATCGTTGGTTAGAGGTTTCCGAATTTGCTGATTTTTTGTGAGGATGATCAACATGGCAAGTTGATCATCCTCACAAAAAATTAGCAAATTCTGAAACTTATACGGGTGTCAAATGTGTTATTCAAATTAACGGTTCAAATAGACGGTTCAGAAACATTTGGTTCAATCGACGCCCTTCGAAGTTTCAGATTTTGTTGATTTTTTGTGAGGATGATCATTATGGCAAGTTGATCATCCTCACAAAAAATTAACAAAATCTGAAACTTTTAAGGGCGCCGATTGAATCAAACGTTTCTGAACCGTCTATTTGAACCGTTAATTTAAATAACACATTTGACGCCCTTATAAGTTTCCGAATTTGCTGATTTTTTGTGAGGATGATCAACTTGCCATGTTTATCATCCTCACAAAAAATCAGCAAATTCGGAAACCTCTATCCACCGATTGAATCAAGTTAAAAATGGGAGGTAAATTTACCTCCCATTTTGGGTTGTCAACGGATCCCAGCCCTATATATATATATATATATATATATATATATATATATATATATATATATATATATATATATATATATATATATATATATATATATATATATATATATATATATATATATATATATATATATATATATATATATATATATATATATATATATATATATATATATATATATATATATATATATCATGGCACGGCGTTTTTGTGCTGACTAGACAAAAAGGAACCAAATGCTGACTAGACAAAACTCTCTTGCGATCACAGCCGTTCCCTCTCTTCTTCCCCGATCTGTATGAATGGGGTGATCAGCTCTTGGGTATTTAATTGATTTGGTTTAAATAGACAGATATTAAGAGGGGGACCACAATGAATGAGATATTTCCATGTGAGGTGATGAGTTTGCATGGAAATAATTGTTGGGATGGAGAGATATGGAAAGATATTAGAGAGATTTTAAATGGGATGGCTTTGCATGGATTTAATGGGTTTAGTGTGATGAGCTTTTAAATGGGATAATAAAAGTGATTTATTTTAGAGAGAGGGAGTTGGCCGGGTGTGTGCATGGTTGGGGTTGGAGTGTGCGCGCATGCATGCTTGGATTGTCGGATCAGGCAAGGGATGGCTGTGATGGTTGCATGGGATTAATTGGAATAGGAAAGAGAAAAGTTGGAAAGCGATTAAGAGAGAAGTTCGGTGGGGGGATGAGATTTAGCGAGAGAAAGAGATATGGATGGCTGCAATTATGCATGCGTGCATGGGATTTCGAGTGCTGCATGGGGATTGGATCGAACGACTGGGTGTAAGAGGAGAAAAGATCGGGATCTAGAGATGGCTGTTGTGGTGGGTTCTTGGACGGCGTAGTCGATGTTGGAATCCAAATCTTCTGCTACATTTCTCTGCCCCATCGTCCATAGTCGTCCGTTGCACCTAGGCCCGACCGGTGTGTCACAGTCATCCCATTCGGTAGGAAAAGGGATGACCATATATGATTAGGTACAACCTATAGCATATGTCGGGAGGCCAATCATATTCGTTTATTTGCCTGCCGGTTTAGGTTGAGTGTGATGCACTGGTCGGGTATGGTGCAACAGACGGCTGTGACTTGGTGGGCAGATGATGGGGCAAAGAAATGGGGTAGAAGATTTCGGTTCAGGGGTGGAGGGGGGGGGGGGGGGGGGGGCGCTTCGTGCCAATCGGAGGGTGTATTGCCGCCAAAGGCGGCCCGCTACATTGCAGACAAGCACGGGCTGATGCGAGGAATGGCTGGGATTGGGTTCCGGATGGGAGGGCTCGCGATCAAACATCACGATGGGGGAGTTGGGCACCAGCTGGAATCCGAGAGAGAGAATGAAAGATATAGAAAGAGAATGCATGCATTCGGAAATAGTTTCTTTGTGGTGAAAAGAATGTTGGTCTCTTGGTTTTGTCCAGCTCGAAGTCACACCTAAATTGATGTTGGTGGAGCGTGGCCCGTGCGACAATCACATGTGGCTGACTATGTGATGCCCACGTGGCCATGATGCTTGCAGCTCCTTCATCGACAATGTGGGTGCCACAATGAAATATGTGTGCAACAGCTCAATGTGGGGGCCCTCGCCGAATGTGGGCGTCACTGAATATGACGGTGTGGGTGGGTGTGGTGATGCCAGGTGGGTGTCTTGGTATAAAAGGCGTCTTGCTGCTGTGCCGACAGGTGTGTTGCCGCCGAAGGCGGCCCATTGCAGTGCCGACAGGCACGGGCATGCACTAGTATATATATATAGTAGTGATACATTGCGGCCTGTAACATGCGGCCTTAACGTGCGGCCACCCCCTTCGGGGGTATTTTCGGTATTTTTTTTTGGGGGATTGATCACCCACCCTTGGATTGGACACACAAAAAATTTCAGCCCGATCCAAGACTTGTAGGACGTCCAAATGTGTTGATCTTTTATCGGTCGTTTATTTTTATCGCCATTTTGTTCAACACATTTGGACGGCCTACAGGTCTTGGATCGGGCTGATATTTTTTGTGTGTCCAATCCAAGGGTGGGTGATCAATCCCCCCCAAAAAAAAAATATCGAAAATACCCCCGAAGGGGGTGCCGCACGTTAAGGCCGCACGTTACCGGCCGCAATGTATCACTACTATATATATATATATATATATATATATATATATATATATATATATATATATATATATATATATATATATATATATATATATATATATATATATATATATATATATATATATATATATATATATATATATATATATATATATATATATATATATATATATATATATATATATATATATATAGGAATGATAGGCTGCGGCGTGCGCTGCCCGGCCTATAGATGCGGTGGTAATTTTTGGCCGTCCGATCACTGCGGATCGGCTGCGAACCGCGCGCAAACCCCCCGCAAATGTCCTGTCCGTCTGATCCCCCGTACAGACCGTCTGATTCCGTGCAAGCACAGCCGCTCCATGTGTTTGATGGGCCATTCAATTCCCATCCGTTGGATCGATGGGAATCGAATGGACTAAAAAAATTTCGCTTCAAAAAATGCTTTAGTCAGTTCGATTCCCATCGATCCGTTTGATTCCCATCCGTTGGATCGATGGAAATCGAACGGCCTAAAGCGTTTTTCGCTGTTATTGTAGCCGCTACAGTTACAGTGAAATTTTTTTAGTCCGTTCGATTCCCATCGATCCAACGGATGGGAATCGAATGGCCTATCAAATGCACGGAGCGACTGTGCGTGCATGGGATCAGACGGACGGGGCGTTTGCGGGGGGTTTGTGCGCGGTTCGCAGCCGATCCGCAGCTGATCCGTGCGATCAGACGACCAGAATTTGCCACCGCATCTATAGGCCGGGCAGCGCACGCCGCAACCTATCATTCCTCTCTCTCTCTCTCTCTATATATATATATAATATTTCACAAGGAATAGATAAAGAGAGCCGTTCGATACAAACATAAGTGACGGTTAGAGAATCAAAGGCCGATATTTCTCTGCATCCGATCGTTATGCACGGTCACGTGGCTATAATTGAAGCATTTCTTCACCGATCCCGTAATGCCAGCAGTTACCAAATCGCAACTCTCTAGAGTGGCACGATCACAGCCATCCGTCACATTGATCGAGTGTCACGCCTGCCCCCAATGTGGTGCCCATCCCTATTTCTCTCTCCATCAGTTATGCACCCCGCACCCCACAAACGCATGATGTCTCTCTCTCTCTCTCTCTCTCTCTCCCCCTCGGTCAGTTATCGCCGCACAATATCTCCCTGATTCTCTCTCTCTCTCTCTCTCTCTCTCCCCCCTGTCAGTTACACCCCCCCCACCGCATACTCTCTCTCTCTATCAGTTAAGCCCCCCCTCCCCTGCTCGAGATCTCACTTTCTCTCTCCGATTCTATCTCTCTCCTTCTATGACCCTCCACCCCCCGGACCCCGGTCCCTACCCCCTCCGTCAAGCCATTGCTCACCTCCCCCTCCTTCTTCCCTCCCGACGGCCCCGAAAGGTGAATAACCCGGTCCCTCCGATCTCCCTTCCTCCTCTGCCTCTTCGCCCTCAAGCCTCATCCTCCTTGCTGTTGCCTGAGAAAAAGAGGGGAGGAGGACCTGCCGCCTCCTCCTCCTTGCTGCCACCGGAGAAGAAGAGGGGAGGAGGGACGCCTCCTTTGCCTTGATGCCACCAGAGAAGGAGGTGAGGGATGCAGATCGGCCTCCCTTTGCACGATTTCCAGGACTGATAACAGTTCTCCGCCTCGCACGATCTCTCTCTCTCTCTCTCTTTCTCGATCTCGATCTCCACTACCTTCTCAGTTCCGATCTCCACTTCCCTTTCTCTCCCGACGATCGCAGGCCCGATCTCCAGGACTTCGTACCCAATCTCCCGATCTCCACATCCCTCTCTCTCTCTCTCTACCGCCACATCTATCTCTCTCTATCTACCGCCTCTTCCCAGAGAAGAAAAAGATAGGAGAAAGAAGAGAGGAAAAGAGAGAGATCTAGAGAGAGAAAGGGAGGAAAAGAGAGGGATCAGAGACGAAGGGAGGAAGGCGCAGCACCCAGACATCCGAGCTCCTTCTCCCCTGTGCATCGTTGGTGACCACCTGACGAGTGACGACCCCTAGCCCGACTTCTCCACCTCTGGTGAGCCCCTCTCCCCGTCGACCAACTGGCGACCCCGAGCCCAACTTCTCCACCTCCGGTGAGCCTCTTTCCCCGTCGACCAGCTGACGACCCCGAGCCTCTCTCTCTCTCTCTCTCTCTCTCTCTCTCTCTCTGTTCGGTTTGATCTGTAAGTGCAGGGCGTGAAGGACGGAATGAAGTCAGGGAGAAGAGAGGAGGAGGAAGGAAGGACATTGAGAACCCAGATCCACCTCCATTGCAGGTTATTTCCTCTATCCTCCAAAATTCTTGCTCTATTTTTTTTTCCTTGAAATGCTCTAGGTTTTTTTTTTTCGGCTCATGGCTCAGAAGAAGAAGAAGACAAAGAAGAAGTGATGAGGGGGAAAGAGAGGAGGGGAAAGGAAGAAGGTCAATTGGAGAAAGGGAGAGAGAAGGAGAAGGGTGAGCAGTGGATGCGTGGTGGGTCGGGTTACAGTGGAGGTAAGGTAGAGGGAGGAGAGTTAACAGTCTAGGTGGGGCAAGTCGGGGTTGACAGAGGTCGGTTGGAGCGAGGGAGACAGATGGAGGAGGAGCTGCGGGTGGGGGAGGCAGAGGTCCATCATCCCTTCTTCCACCACCCGCTTGGTTTTTCTCTTACCCCTGCAGATTCCGAACTTCCGCTATGTAATCCTGTTTTTTTTAATCCTATCTCATATTCTCTCTGATCTCTTTCTTCTTTTTTTTCTATGTTGAGAGCAGATCAGCAACAATGGAAAAGAACACGATCTTAAGGTTTAAGTTAACTGAGATTTTGTTCCATCTGTTTCAGCTGAGATCCAGTCACAAGTTCTATGGCGATAGCATCCTGCTTTGTATTATTCTGGAAATTGATGCATATTTATATAAGTAAGATCCCCTTCTTTTATTTTGCCTTCTTTTTTTTCTGAACGTCCATTTATCCTCATCCCAGTTGTTCTTTATGGTGCAGTGTACTGAAGAAGTGAGTTGCATGTAGGATCCTTTTTTCAATCATGTGGATGGACTGCTACGATGTGTATTTATGCTTCATTTATTCTTCTCTTTAATTTGATGTCTCAATGTTTTCAAATTAATGTTTGGCTTTTCAGTTTTGGTCCTTCAGCATCAACGTCATGGTATGAAGTTGTTCTTTTACTCTATAGAATCCTTTTTAAATACTGATCCATAGTTCCAAGGATTTGTTCAATCTATCATGTAGTTCTAGCCTTCTAAACTCCCAAGGACCCCTTCTTATTTGTGGTTTCGTATTTATTCTTTCTGTACATTGATTGCATTATCTGAATTTAGTTCATGATTGTCTATTATGTGACTTTGGTATCAAATATTTGCCCAACAAAGTTTCGATTAAATGCTTGAAAGATGAGATGACTTAAAGGAGTGTGTCAGGTTTTTCTTAGTTATAGTTCATCATTGTCCATTATGTTACTTCGGTGTCTAATATTTGCCTAGAAGATGCTCGATTAAATGGTTGAAAGAGAATATTAATTAAATAAATGTGGTCAGGTTTGTAGTGCATTATTTGAGTTATAGTTCATGATTGTTTATTGCCAGTAGTTTGTGGATGACAGTGGTTGGCGAGAGGCCAAAGTCTTTAATTCTCTTTCACTCACGTCAATTGTCCACGTAGGCTTAAATGAGTGATTGTTAATATGATGGGTCTCAACTGAGATTAAAAGTTTGCATCCCCAAGGCAAGGGGAGGGAGCTCTTATTCTATGCAACCCTGAATGAACAAGTATTATAAGTAGAAGAATAAGAATTGAAAGAGCAATAAGAGAAGATTTGAGACTAATGCATATTTACAGTGATCATGCACTTCAATCTCCTCATACATCCAAAGGCATTTTGATTTGAGACTAATACATATTTACAGTGGCGGCCAGAAATTTTCCCTCATTCTGTTTCAGTTTTAAAATTAATTCCATTGTAAAATCCATATTTTTTGTGTCGGATTATTCTGCCGTAGCAAGGGAAGATCAGCCTCTGTTATGTGTATCCATGTTGCACCAGATTCCTTTTTTTTTACACACTTATGGGCCTCACATTAATGTTAGTTGCTGCATACAAGTAGGCGCAGCTGAATATATCAGGAAAAACCTATGCAAAACCATACAATGCCTTTTTTTTCCTTTCAAGTTCCTTGGTTCAACAAGTTAACTAATAAAATTGAGTGATTTGCATGGCTGTGTTGCAGAAAATTTAGTGATTTACTACTCTCGAGAGTATAGTAGCTGATAAAGAGGCCGACATGGTGAAGCAAAGGGCGCCCCGTGTAGACGACGATTGCCACTCAACTCAAGATTCTTTTTTTATGTTGAACCAAAATGTCACACAAAGTTAATCTTATAAGAAAAAAATATTATAAAGAGAATATTTTAGAGAAAATATTACAAATATTATAGAGAGTACGATGCACTGGTTGAGTATGGGTGCAACGGATGACAATGGGCGATGATGGAAGCTGACGCCTATGGTGGTGGTGGCGGTTGGCGGAGGTGACCATATCGTGGAGAGAGAGAGAGAGAGAGAGAGAGAGAGAGAGAGAGAGAGAGAGAGAGAGAGAGAGAGAGAGAGAGTTACTGCACTTCCTTGCGGCCCAATCGGGTCTGCCATGTCGTCCATTTGAGAGAGTGACGTGGAGATAGAGTTATGCTTTGCTGCACTTGCTTACGGCCTAATCTAGGTATGCCATGTCGTCCATTAGAGACCGAGCTACTTAGTAAATTAAGTGGAGAGAGAGAGAGAGAGAGAGAGAGAGAGAGAGAGGTGTTAGAGAGGAGTACTGCATGCGGCTATGATGTGTCGGGTCCACCAACCGATCCATGCACAGTGTTGCATTTGCTTGGTTGTCACATTGTCCATTGTCCATTAGATAGAGATTATACGGAGATCAAAAAATTTTGGGTAATTACACTTTACCTCTTGAAAATTTAGCTAAAAAACACTCAACCCCCCATGAAGTGTATTTAGTTCCAAATCACTCCCTAAAGCTTGAATTGTTATACCATTACCCCCTGTTGTCAACTACTTATTCCTCATTTGGTAATTTTTATCTAATCAAAATTGAATTGAAGGGGCACAAAATGTAGTTTTTTTTAACTATAGGGGGATTAATTGTTTGGAGCTAAACTTCAGGTGGGCAAAGTGTAATTTACCCAAAATTATTTGATGTGGGGATTTTGGCATTTTGCGGAAGATGCTATGTGTGACATTTGGGCTGTTGATGTAACACCACATTCAATCCAAATATGATTTATGTGTGAATTTATTTAAAACTAAATTTTAAAAAGGAGAAAAAAGATAACCATTTGCTGATCGATGAATTATATTGTTTTCTCCAAGTGTAGGCTCCCCGTCCGACTATGGGTGTGGTGTCCCCAAGGTTCGAAATCTCCATTTCGGTGGAAATTTTGACCTTCTGCATATGGAAATATTTCGTGGAAATATTTCGACAGTGTGGAAATATTGCAATTTTGTAGAAATGGTGGAAATATTGATTTTTTGATGGAATTTTTTAATGAAACTCCGGATAGTCATAAACCAAGTATAGATACACACTTTGGAACACTCACATAATATTTGTACCCTATCAAGGGGTGTAGAGCTTCACATAACATGTATTCAATGTATTAAGTTTGTGAGTGTTGTGCAATCTTATTTAGTTCGGTTTTGATATATATTTTTCAAATATTTTTTAATCCTTTTTTTAGATAAAAATATTTTTGAAATAAAGATTAGTTGATTGTTAAAATAATGTTTCAAACGATTTTGAAAGCGGACTTAAAACAAGAAAGTTATGCAAATTTGAAATTGTGCAAAAATTATGCTGAAATGTGAAACACTGTTTTTTTACGAAGTCTGAAAAAACGAGTTTTTATATAGAAAAGTTTTTATACATTCAAAATTTCCTAAGACGGACCATGGTTTTCTAGATGTACTCGTACTTCTACATCTTGTGGAATTTTTTGAGCTAAAAAGGAGTTGATTTAATCACTTTTCTCACCATGTAGATTTTATAAAAATCCATAAAAACTGTTTTCTCCTACTAAAATTGAAAGTTTACTTTTTGATTCCTTTGTTTTTTGATTTTTTTGATATTTTTATTGAAATCAAATGGGGGGGTATTTGCTTATTTACATATAATAACTTAAAGTAAATGGAGAAAATAAAAATTAAGTAAAACGACATTTACTTAAATGTTATTATATGTAAATAAGCTGCTGAGAACCAGGCCCTCCAGTCCCCTTTTATAACCAGTCAGTCACAGAATTTCGGATAAATTTCGTGAAATTTTTCGAAATTTTCGCAAAATTTCGATAAAATATCGCGATATTTCGTGGAGATGGAAATATTTTGTGGAAATATCGCGATATTTCGTGGAGATGGAAATATTTCGTGTAAATATCGCGATATTTCACGAAATTGCTCGATATTTTGACATTTTCAATTATGCTCGAGATTGCAGGTAATATTTCGTATCAGAGTTTCATTTTTCCGATATATTTCGCGATATTTCGCGAAATATATCGATTTTTTGTTCCATGGGTGTCCCTACTGATCGTGGGCACTGTCAAACCAATTTTGTCGCCCCGTTCGAGTACCGACAGACACAAGTATTATCATCTCTTGAAATATTGTCACATCCTTGAAATATTATCATCACTCATGAAATATTATCACATTTTTGATATATTGTTATCTCTCTCGAAGTATTGTCCGCCGATCTTGAAATGTTTTATTGCCACCTTCGAAATTTTGTTATCTTCCTCGAAAAATTGTTCTCGCCCTCGAAATATTTCATGTCGCGAAATCTTTTTCGTACCCTTGGGCACGGGCATTACTAGTATATATATAATGGGGGAGGGTTTTTGTGGGGGGTACAAACAACGGTTATGATCGTCACTCTCTAACCCACTCTCAACCACATGATCCCATGAACACAGTCCCATCTAATTGCTGATCACCCCTACCCTCATCCGCGCCCCTTTATTCCTCCCACTGATCGCACCCCCTCACCCCCTCTCTTCCCTCATCCGCATGATCAGAAAACCTCGTCCCCCTCCTTCCCTCGCTTCCCTCGTCCGCACGATCAAAAAACCCCCACCCCCCTCCCCTCTCTCTTCCCTCATCCGCACTATCAGAAACCCCCAATTTCGCCGGACATCTCGCAATCTCTTGCACTCTCCCTAGCCCTCTCTTCGCCCTTTATTCCTCCCACTAATCCGCCTCCTCCCCACCGATCACAGATCGCGACCCCCTCCCCCCATCGATTGCGACCCCACTTCCCCCGTCTCAAATCTCCGACCCCCTCGCTCCTCCTTCCTCTCTCTCTCTCTCACTTTCTCTCTCTCTCTCTCTTACTATCTTCGGTGGGCTGTTCAGGTGGCTGTGGCCAACACCCATATCCCCTCAAGCTCTTTCTCTCTCTCTTTCGCTCTCTTCGGTGGGCTAGGGTTCAGCCAGCTACGGTGATGCAGCATGATCAGAACGTCAGATCATCGTCGCATCTTCAGTTTGTCACCAAATAGTTTATTTCAGTCATTTTATTTTATGAATGGAAGACATTACCCATATGAGGACTTGTAGCCATTTATTTTAGTTTTTGACCCATTTTCTATGTTTTTGGCCTATTTTCTGCACTTAGTATTAGTCATGTTCTTGCCCAATTCATGGGGGATGTCCATGATCTCATCTGAGGGCTTTTTGGATTGAATCCGGGTCTTCTCGAGTGAGTTTTCTGTATTATATTAATAAAATCTGGGTATGTATGTTTGCGGGGTGTCGACGGATGAGATTATGTCTCGAAACCGATGGTTAGATGGAAAAATAACTTAAATTTGATGACGTGGCATCAATTGGACTTCAATTAGGGCTATGGGGGCTTATCTTAAGCCAAATAGGGCTTCCCATTGAGATGCCGCACCCCCACTCTCTTTTTTCCCGTGAGCAACCCCCGCCCCACCTTGTTCGCGCGAAACCTGAGCCGCCCGACCCCCCCTTTCCATCCTTTCTCTCTTCTCTCTCTTCTCCCTCTTAATTCTCTCCCTTTTCTCTTCCTTTCTTGGCCAATTGCATCCCCACCAATCCCTCTTATTTCTCTTTGATCTCGTCCATCCTAAAGAAAACCCTAGTTCTACAAAAAGGAAAAGATAGAAGAAGGTTTCAGATTTTGATGCTTACTGAATTTTGTGCCTCTTCGTGAGAGCTTCCGGGAGAGACACTTGTCCCCGACCCTCGCCGCATCCATGACTTCGCCTCGCACAGGCCTTGGCTTATTCTTCTGAAGGATCCGGCTTCTCTCGACGTCCAGCCTTGCTCCGTGTGCGTGATCATCGGCGCATCCTCGCATCGACCCATAGCAGAAACCCCAGGCATTATCTATCCGTTTATCTTATCTTTCCTTCGCTTCCATATCGTTTTCACTTGTTTTCATTGCCTCTGCTCCGCATCGCAGCCATACCAATCCCGTTTCATCTCTAGTTGAAGCCCTAATATATGCCTAATCATTATATTTGCTATCTTTAGTCTATTGGTAACTGTAGCAAGTACTTAATTAGCCTATTTTCTGGTAAAATCTGATGCAAACCTCTTTCTTAAATTCGATATCTATTGTGGTCACGCCCCAGAAATCTGAAACTGATCCTTGGGGTGTGAGATAAGAAAAACAAAGGGTTTTGGATTTAGTCAGCTATCTACACCAATTAGGATTTCTCACAGGACTGCAACTCTCTCATAGTTGAAGAAGAAGAATGAGGGAGAAACCAAAAATATTTTAAAACTTGTTTTATGAAAATATTTTATTTAAAAGAAATGGAAGAGAAATTTTTTTATTTTTTTTTAATAGAGAGAAGATTCGAACTCGACCTTTAACCAGGTTATCCTCTCAGTATGTGTAACATGTCGGTGCCACTACCTGCTAACAGGAGTCCCTCTGAGGGAGCACGGGGCTCGAGCCACTGACGGCGAGCTAGGAGTCTCACCCGCTTCTTAACACTCAGTACACTGGTTTAGAGGTCCTATCTACAGGGCTAGTCAATTAGGCCATTTAGAGATTTATATTTTTATTGTAAGCTATCCTAGGCTTGTGGCCTTGAGGAGAGGCCTACCCAAAAGAATTCTGCTGGATCATCACCACTAACAGTCACAGAACACTGACTAGACTAAATATACTCATTCCAATCCAATCGATTACATTGCTAGCATAAGGAAAACTATAAAACGATAAACTGAAGATAGAACACTATCGTAACCCTAACTCCACTTCTGGTCTCCCACTGCTACTCCTGAACCTCCGTACCTGCAGGAGAGTCTACTCGTGAGAAAGAGTAGCCCCCAATGAAAAAATTTGGAGATTAGCCAAATTAATGGCTAGTGACATTCTAATAGCCTTTAATAATATGAGACAACCAAATAAGTCAAAGTTTATAGATAGATATCCTAAGCTTAACAACAATCTATGTTCGCATGCAATCCCTACTGTCACTAGGTTATCTAACATAAGGTTCATTCAATATTCTATAATACTTAAATATCAATCCAGTAATCATCTATCCAAATATGAACCTCGGATATTTTGTTCATCCTGCCCCCGGTCGGCATTACTATAGGGCCTTTTATTTCGATGTAGAGGGTCAACTCTCTCGCCGTGCATCCTCCAACACCATGCACAAAACTACCCAAATGATCATAAGGGGTTTTCCGTCTTTCACGGTGGAGCTCTACCACCCAACTTACTTTCTTTGGGGTCTTCAACTATCCCGGGACAGGAATTGCTAGGTCAATCCCTACTCGAGGGCACCTCCTATTGACTTTACCATAATCCTTGCCCGTGACCCCCATACTGATCTTCGACTATGCGTGCAGGGTGATTCACGACCCTTGCGCGCACGGGGTCTCAATCTTTTTACATGATAGATTATCATATAAGCTCAACACAGTTATTAACTACTTTTATATACATATACTGAAATAGATAAAAGTACATATGATGATTAATGATTTCGAACAATTTAACCCTGGCTCTGTACTGCTCTCGCAACCCATAACAACACTACAACTAAAGATCACATCGCTCTTAAAGTGATTGGACCTATACTCACCCAAAACCAGTATACTGGGGTTGCCACTCCTTTTAGAAGGGTGGGCCCCAACAGTGATTAGTTATTTAAATTATGGTTTAATTTAAGGGAATGCCTAATTACGGTGTTCATGTAATAACTATAATTATTTTATTAATATTTTAAAGCATGTGTCGTCGGACTCGCGACTCCGCATGTAAGGAGGGTCCACTTGACCACATGCAGCAATGACCGGCGGGACCCGCATGTAGTGTCATGGACACCTACCATAGTTGTTCTTATTTTCCACTATCAAAGACCACGACAAGGGAAGTAGATGTCACCTGGTTATTGAGCTTCTGATATGCGACCTCTGCTCCGTCTCCGACTGGATAAACACTGCCACGAACTGTCAAACATACATAGCGGGCCTATGGCCATTGCTTGCTACCAAGTAATACGGGTTTAGGCCCGAGTTGGCCGAGTCGAGAAATTTAGGTGTCATCAGACGACGGTCTATCGGCACGCAAAATGATGTCCCTAATGATGCAAATCTCAGTTAGTCGGTATTGCCGACGTTGAGGACATACTACGGCTCAACTGTACTGTTCTGCCTAAACGGTCGCATCCGTGTCGGCACCGCTACTAGTGTGAAATCATGCTCCGAGAAGCCTTCATATAATCACTACAAAGGTGGGGGTTCAAGTCAAGGTCGGGTTGTAAAGATAATTTATCGAGCCTCACCAAGCCGACACTTGGGTTGGCGATAGAAAATCTGTCTCGCCCGGTCGACTTTCGAGATTGGTAAAATTGGCACGCAAGGGTTGTAGAGACCGCTATGTCTGATCCTTAGGCACAATAATCAATAAAACCGACATGGCGATACGATGGCGCCACATGTAAAAAGGCATAATGGCTTCACACACGAAACAAAAAGGGGCAATGCTAGAGGTTGACTCACAGCCAAAAGAGGCCGATCGACGATCGTCGATGCCCCGAGATGGCTTGGCTCGAACCTAGCAAGGTCATAATTGTATTGGCAACGGATCAGGATTTAGCCATCATAAATAAAATTACCGCTGAAACGGGCTACTAGATATATCAATTTTGATGACTCTAAAGTGTTCTCGGCTCATGGTAGCGGTTCTAATAGCTAGGTGCTTGATCGACGCCGCAAGAGATGGTCGAGGTCTTGTCCATGACTGGTCGAAGGGTTGGTGGTCATCTTCTATTGGGCTACTGTTAAGTCTCCAAATAATATATTTTATCACTCATTTCTTACTGCATTATCGTTGTTTTCCTACGTAAATCTTTTCATATACTCGTAAAGCGTATCATTTTCTTTGCACCACTGTATAATAGACTTTAATATAGATATAACGGTATATTGGTTCGCACTCATATGATACATGCATGAAAAATACGGAGCTCGAAAGTCCAAATTATTATTTTTATCGATAATTGCACTGTAACCTTATACGCGTCATTTCATGTGTGCTTTTCAGGGAATTGACCCGGTACTTGACGCAGTCAAACAAGGGTTATCCTGTTAGAGCAGTGGATAATCTCATGGCAAATCGATGGAGGGTGCATAGCTCGTTTGGAGGCTTTTCTGATAAGGAATGAAAAAAAGGCTAATTGCGAGATTCGAAGGAGAAAGGACATCACCGGGCGAACAAATCACATGATACAAACAAGAGGAGCACCCCATACGATCACGTTTTACCAAGCTCAATGGAGTATGACGGTGGCTTGTGAATGTGGCACACGGAGAACACACAGACCTGCCACCTTTTCTCTCTCCTCCCCTCTCCTCTTCTTTCTTTTGATCTTTTTCTTTATCTTAATTATAAGGCTTGATCAATTCCATCTCATCCAATCTCATAGCCATCTAACAGTTCAACCGACGCATTTTCGGATCCTACCAATCCAACTCCATTTATACCCATACTCAATGTTTCGGAACGGGTTTCGGTCAGGTTTTCAGAGTCCATGGCCACCCCTAACCTGATAACATCCGATATGTTAGAGAAATGTTTTAAAAACAATATAATGAGCTGTTACTACAGTGCAGTACAGCTGTTGTCCATAAAGCCCTTTTGCCCATTTGACCGTTGGGTATAGAGCAAACCCATCTTTTGACCGTTGGGTATAAGACCACCTTTTGCCCATTTGACCATTGGTACCATCAAAGCCTTTGATGAGTATACGTTGGCCTCTCATCCAACGGTCACATGGGCTCAAACGGTAACCCATGCACCAAATACTCAATGGTTAGATGGCCACTTATGGCTGCCCAATGGTTTGATGGCCACTTATGGCTGCCCAACGGTAAAACCTTGGGAAAAGCCTATAAAAGCCACTTGAGACCAATGCTTTGACATAGAAAAATATTATCTTCCACTCTAAAAACTCTGTGCTATTTCTTTCTCATATTTTGGTCAAGAAGAAGTGCTGCGGTTCCACTTCTTCATTTTCGAAGGGATTTCTTCTATCGGTTTTCTTTAGTGTCGCTGGGTTCCTGTAAGTCAATCGAGGTTCGTAAAGCCTTCTTGGAGCCGTGCCGACGAGAAGGAGGTCGCCTGACCGGGGTCGTCGTATCTCCGAGAACCATTGCCACGAGACCCGCACGAGGGGGGGCAATAAGTTTCTTGGGACAACGCCTAGCGTGCTTCGACTATCAGGCCAGAATTTCTAACTTCATTTCTTTGCTATTATTTAATCCATGAAAACAATTTGCATCTAATTCAAAACCTAAATAGCGATAAATAATATTTAGAATTATATATATATATATATATATTTATATATATCACTTTTAGAAAAGTTCGGCAAGGTAAATGACGGTTCCATAGAACCCGCTCTGCCTTGGCAAACCATTTCTAAAAGAATTTTGTGATTTGTCCTTGTTTGCTAAAATAGTATTTGCTAATCAATTTTTAATCTTAAGAATTTGATTAATTCCTAAATTTGTTAGTATAGAACGGTTATATTTCCAACAATCCAAGAAACTTATTGTTATAATTTAATCGTTCATAAGTTATTTTCTTTGTAACGTGCACACTAATCATCTGTTAGCCTACGTGATCATCTATTAGACGTTATTTTGTGTTACCTATTAGTTGCTACTAGTTACAAAACTATTTTCTACAAAAGTAAATTAGAAGCATAGATTATAGAAAAGACTAAAAGTCGTCATTGAAATATTCCACTGCCTACGGTGTCTAGAAAGGCTTGTCAAACCAGTATTAAATTGCCCAAGGTAGCTTGGTATTTGAGCGAGCCTAGTGCTCCACCTCCTACCTGGAGCCCATCTGGCCGTTAGGATTTGGAAGTTTCATTTGGACTTCTGAAAGTCAAATCTATACAGTTTGCTTTAAAATTGATAAAACTCTTATTTTTTCAATTATCAGATTTCAACTCCTTACTTTGGTCCGAAATGACCTCACCAAACCGTGAAACCCTTAGTGCCAAACCCGGGAAGTTTGACGGGTCTAACTTCAAGAGGTGGCAAAACCAGATGCGATTCTGGCTAACCACACTTGGATTACTGTCAGCCATAGGTGAAACCGCACCAGGAGTATCCAGTGGGTCTAGTCAAACACGTCGTACCCGAGCCTCCACTTCACAACCTGAACCTGAATCAACTTCTGGCATTCCCACTAGGACTCCAAAAGAAATCAACTACCATGGCCTTCATAGGATCCTAGGGGCCTTATCTGATAGACTATATGACATCTACTATACCATTCAAAACCCTAAGGACCTATGGGATACCCTAGAGCGTAAGTATGGCCTAGATGATGCTGGAGTAAAACGTTTCAAAGCGTCAGACTTCAACAGCTTCAAAATGGTTGACTCCAAACCCATGAATGATCAGATTCATGAGTTTGAGAACCTAGTCCAACACCTGAAGACTAATGGTTCTACCCTTGATGAAACCTTCCAAATAGCCTGCCTTATAGATAAACTACTTGCTTCTTGGTCTGAGTTCTCTAAGCACCTAAGTCATACTTAAGGTGACCTAACCTTAACTCAAGTTCTAAACTCTATTAGAATTGAGGAGCAACATAGGCTCAGGGAAAAGGGATCCTTTGAATCCAAACCCAAGGTCAACAACACAGAGGGCCAACCGTCTAAGCCATTCCAAAAACCTAGACACAAGTTCCAGAAGAAACCCTTCCACCCTAAGCCTAAGCCATATACCAAGAAGCCTTACCATAACAACTATAACCCAAACCATCCCAAGGACCAAAAGAAGGAAGGAGTGCGCTGCTGCTATGTCTGCGGTCGGACCAATCACATGGCCAACCAATGCTTCTACAAGAAGACAGCACCACCTCCAAATCCAAGAAGGAATGGTCAAATGCCACCCGGCTCCCAAGTCAACATGGTGACCTCTGGAGCTGGCTCTTCTGGGACCGCTTTCAGGTCTGTTCTCTTCACCCCTGAAGTTAACATGACCTTTCAAGCATTTGATTGGTGGATTGACACAGGAGCTAACATTCACGTTTGCTCTGATCAATCTTTGTTTTCCACCTATCAGGTCTCAGGTGGAGGAGCTATAAGCATGGGGAACAATGCTGAGGCTCGTGTGCTAGGGATAGGACGGATCGACCTGAAGCTGACATCAGAGAAGACCCTAACCCTGCGCGGAGTCCACCACGTTCCGGAGATTAGGAGGAATCTAATTAGTGGGTCTTTGTTAGTACAATATGGGTACAAGCTTGTATTTGAGTCCAATAAAGTTGTAATAACTAAGGGAATAAATTTTATTGGAAAAGGATTTCTATGTGATGGATTATTTAAATTGAATGTTTATAATCCTTCTTCTACAATTCTGAATGTTGAGTCTTCGGTCACTTGGCACCAAAGACTAGGTCATGTGAACTATAATTCTATTAAGAAACTCATGACCTTAAACATTATCCCTAAATCCGATACTAGGAATCTCGATAAGAGCGAGATATGTACGTGTAGAAGCCAAACAGTCTAAGAAATCCTTTAAAACTATCGATCGAGACTCCAAAATACTTGAACTAATTCACAGTGATGTCTGTGATTCTGGGAGAACCTCGAGAGGTGGCAATAGATATTTTGTAACGTTCATAGATGACGCTTCAAAATATTGCCACCTATACCTTATTAAGACTAAGGATGAAGTACTCAGTAAATTTAAAATTTACAGAGCTGAGGTTGAAAACCAATTAGACGAAACCATTAAGATCCTTAGGTCAGACCAAGGAGGGGAGTACACCTTAAATGAGTTAAGTGAGTACTGTGAAGACTATGGAATACTCCATAAAGTCACAGCTCCTTATACTCCCCAATCCAACGGTGTAACGGAGAGAAAAAACAGGACCCTAATGAACATGGTCAATTCCATGTTAATAAGCTCTGGAGCGCCAGAGAACTTATGGGGGGAAGCCCTGATGACAGCCTGTTTTATTCTTAACCGCATTCCTTTCAAACACAATGACTTGACCCCATACGAAGTATGGAAACATAGAAAACCTAACTTAGAATATTTAAAAGTGTGGGGGTGCCTAGCTAAGGTAAAAATCCCTGATAACAAAAGAAAGAAGATAGGACCTAAGACTGTAGATGTCATCTTTATTGGCTACGCTTCAGATAGTAACGCTAATCGTTTTTTAGTGTTTAACTCTGAAATAAGCGAAATAGCCAATAACACCATAATCGAAGCTAGAGATGCCTCATACTTTGAAAATATCTTCCCTTATAAGACTAGGATCAACACTAGGATTAATACCAGTAACCAGGCCTCCAGTTCTAATCAGGTTACTACTATCGAACCTGAAGTCCAATTAGAACCTGAAGACCAGACTGAACCGGTAACCCAAACCGAACCTAGGAAGAGTAAACGTGCCCGTGTAGAAAAAGTCTTTGATGACTTCTATGCACTTTTGGTGGAGAACTCTCCATCCACCTATACAGATGCAATGAAGTCCATAGACTCACTCTTTTGGAAGGAAGCCATAGATAACGAGATCCAATCCATACTTCAAAATCGTACCTGGGAACTCACCAATTTACCTCCTGGTTGTAAAACCATAGGATGTAAATGGGTGTTTAAGAAGAAACTTAGACCCGACGGTACCATAGATAAATTTAAGGCACGACTTGTAGCAAATGGCTTTACCTAAAAACCAGGGGTAGACTACTTTGATGTCTACTCACCTGTCGCTAGGATAACCACGATTAGGATCCTCATCGCCTTAGCTTCAATTTATAAGCTAGTCATACATCAAATGGATGTCAAGACTGCTTTCTTGAATGGCGACCTTAATGAGGAAATATACATGGACCAACCCGAGGGACTTACTGCACCTGGACAAGAGGGAAAGGTGTGTAAGTTAATTCGATCCCTCTATAGACTTAAACAAGCCCCAAAACAATGGCACATGAAATTCGATGAAGTTATCTTATCCTATGGATTTGATATCAATTCAACGGATGAATGTGTATACCATAAAGTAGATCGTAATAATGTTGTCATCTTATGTTTGTATGTTGACGATATTCTAATATTCGGTTCAAACATACAAATCATAAATGATATCAAACATTTTTTGTCTCAAAACTTCGACATGAAAGATCTAGGACAAGCCGACGTTATTTTGAACACTAAGATCATTAGGAAAGGCAATGGTCTAGTGTTATCCCAATCCCACTATGTCGAGAAAATTCTTAGAAAATTTTACGATCCCGATTGCCAACCGGTATCCACACCATATGATCAAATACCCATCTGACAAAGAATACTGGACTTCCTAGACTATAGAGCGAGTATGCTCAGATCATAGGATCGCTAGGTTTTCTAGCAAACTATACTCGACCCGATATCGCTTACGTGGTAAATAGACTTAGTCGTTATACGTCTAACCCAAATTTGTCCCATTGGAATGCGTTAGAAAGAGTTTTTAGATACCTCAAGGGAACCATATCATACGGTCTCCACTATAGTGGATATCCAGCTGTATTAGAGGAATACTCTGATGCCAACTGGATTAGTGACTCGATAGATATTAAGTCAACAACCGGGTTTGTATTCTTACTAGGAGGTAGAGCCATATCTTGGAAATCCACCAAA
Source organism: Chamaelirium japonicum (assembly GCA_947650365.1). Taxonomy (NCBI): domain Eukaryota; kingdom Viridiplantae; phylum Streptophyta; class Magnoliopsida; order Liliales; family Melanthiaceae; genus Chamaelirium; species Chamaelirium japonicum. The sequence continues at coordinate 92,177,642 of OX393549.1, read as the reverse complement.
CAGACCGTTATAGCTAGGAGTACCATGGAATCGGAAATGATAGCGCTAGATACCACTAGCACAGAAGCAGAATGGCTTCGAGATCTCCTATATGGGATCCCATTAATAGAAAAGCCTTTACCGGCTATATTTATCCATTATGATTGTCGATCAGCTATTGATAAATGTAATCAAGAGAATGCTGATGTAAAAATAAATCGATATATGAAAGTGAGACATAGATCTCTCAGATATAAAATAAAAAATCAAATAATTGCCCTAGACTTTGTTAGATCCAAAAAGAATTTAGCGGATCATCTAACTAAGGGCCTTTCTAGGACAGTGGTCTTAGAATCGTCGAGGGGGATAGGATTAAGCCCATAAGAAAAATCACCGCAATGGGAACCCAACCTCACGGAGGTTCAATGGGTAGAAACAAACTGTAGTAGTGATTGAAAATGAGGAGCACTGAATAATGCTCCCGTCCCTATGACGTCAGTGCTTATTAAAAGCAAGGGGTAGGATGAGTTTAAAACTCTTAATAAGTCCAAGACCCATGAGGCGGGGTGTCGCCTTGCTCACACCCCTATTAGGACTTACCTATATGTATGTCGTTGTGAGGCCGCAACTCTGGGACCAGGGCTGCTCCCTAGAAACATACACAAAAAGATATCTGCGCAAGGCCATTAATAGCGCAACCCGCTTAGAACCATCGAAAACTGTACTACGTGTACAACCTGTAGAAACCCAATAAATGAGGCTGGTTCAAGGCGCAGTCCACCAAGTCCTCACGGATGTATACAATTGTACTAAGTGAAGGTTCAAACCGGAAGGTACCTACACCTACTGCATAGTATAAGGAATCCAGCAAAAGTCTTTACTTATTTGAATTTAATTTTTTTTTTTTTAATATTTGATGTTTTTAAAACATGTGGGGGATTGTTAGAGAAATGTTTTAAAAACAATATAATGAGCTGTTACTACAGTGCAGTACAGCTGTTGTCCATAAAGCCCTTTTGCCCATTTGACCGTTGGGTATAGAGCAGACCCATCTTTTGACCGTTGGGTATAAGACCACCTTTTGCCCATTTGACCGTTGGTACCATCAAAGCCTTTGATGAGTATACGTTGGCCTCTCATCCAACGGTCACATGGGCTCAAACGGTAACCCATGCACCAAATACTCAATGGTTTGATGGCCACTTATGGCTGCTCAATGGTTTGATGGCCACTTATGGCTGTCCAACGGTAAAACCTTGGGAAAAGCCTATAAAAGCCACTTGAGACCAATGCTTTGACATAGAAAAATATTATCTTCCACTCTAAAAACTCTGTGCTATTTCTTTCTCATATTTTGGTCAAGAAGAAGTGCTGTGGTTCCGCTTCTTCATTTTCGGAGGGATTTCTTCTATCGGTTTTCTTTAGTGTCGCTGGGTTCCTGTAAGTCAATCGAGGTTCGCAAAGCCTTCTTGGAGCCGTGCCGACGAGAAGGAGGTCGCCTGACCGGGGTCGTCGTATCTCCGAGAACCATTGCCACGAGACCCGCACGAGGGGGGGCAATAAGTTTCTTGGGACAACGCCTAGCGTGCTTCGACTATCAGGCCATAATTTCTAACTTCATTTCTTTGCTATTATTTAATCCATGAAAACAATTTGCATCTAATTCAAAACCTAAATAGCGATAAATAATATTTTGAATTATATATATATATATATATATATATATATATATATATATATATATATATATATATATATATATATATATATATATATATATATATATATATATATATATATCACTTTTAGAAAAGTTCGGCAAGGTGAATGACGGTTCCATAGAACCCGCTCTGCCTTGGCAAACCATTTCTAAAAGAATTTTGTGATTTGTCCTTGTTTGCTAAAATAGTATTTGCTAATCAATTTTTAATCTTAAGAATTTGATTAATTCCTAAATTTGTTAGTATAGAACGGTTATATTTCCAACACGATCAACCCTTACCCGTCCAAATCTCCACATCCACAACTATCCATGCACAACCAAAGCTGATCATCGTCGTCCATTCCCTAACCGACCCTTGAGATTCCCTCACCTTTAATTAGGAAACCCATGAGAACCCATGCAGCAACTCACGCACAGCGCCGTCCCTTTTGTTCCCCTTGACACCTGATTCTCACCCGATCACAGCTAACCATTTAAACCAAAACCCATGCATGAGCCCAACTGTACCCAAGCCCTCTCTTTCCCGTTTCTCTCTTTTCTTTCTATTTCCTAGCTAATCGCAACCGTCCGTTCTAACCGGGCCATGCATAGAGGCATGCATGCAAGAGCCTAGTGCCATGCAGCCCTCCGATCCACTATTTTCCAACCGAGATCCCATCATCCCAACCGCCCAGATCTCTCTCTCTCTCTCTCTCTCTCTCTCAACCATTCACAATCTTTTCCCAAAACCCCATGCATGCAAGCCCCTCATTTACTACCCCAGCTCTCTCTCTCTCTTTCCTTAACCATCCAAAGCCGATCCAAACCGTCCACACATATGCCCAGCTCCTCCCGATCTTTCTCTTTCTCTCGTTTCTCTCTCTCTAATCCCGTTTCCTTTTCTCTCTCTCGGATTCCCTCTCGTTCCATAACCGACCCAGCCGTCCCTCTCTTATCCCCGACCCGACCGCCTCTACTCTCTCTCCTCCTTGATTCTCTCTATCTTTCCCATTCGGCATTCGATCATAGCCATCCGGTGTACCCAGTCCCGTCCAACTACCTTTCTCTTGTTAACGTTTTATTTTTATTTTTAGTTTTTATTGTGTTTTAAAAACCTTTTGTAACGGTATAGCCGTTGCACACATTCAAACCTTTGTGCAACGGCTATAACGGTCACATTCAAACCCATTATGGCTTGGATTTTAAAGCCCAAAATAATGGGCAGCCATCACACCACTTGGTGGGCTATAAAATGGGTCCAAAACCCATGGCTAAAATGCACACTTTTGATCATCTTTTGCTCTTGAAATTCTGCTCCAAAAATCTCCCATTCCAATTTTCTTTAAGCTTTTTGCTGGGCTCCTGAAGGCGATAGTGCGGTGTTCGTGTGCCTTCTCCGAGGCGTGCCAACGAGAAGGAAAGGTGGTCATCCGGGGGGTTCGTCGTATCTCTAGTCATCCTTGCCACGAGACCCGCACGTGGGGGGCAATTGGATTTCTAGGACAGCGCCAAGGCGTGCTTCGACCCCAGGCCATCCTCTTAACTCTTCTTCTTCCTAAATTACTAGAATATTAATAGTATTGTTTGCTTACGTATAGTTTTATCATATTCATACTCCGCTACAAAAGTCTCATATTGGATCCTTCACTAGCTAGGATTCATTCACAATTTTATTGTCTCATATTTTCATCTTTTTTATTTGGCAATATTTGGAATATAAAGTTGTCATCCATCTCACATCTAATTAAAGTAAATTAAGATTTGAAATATTTGTTTAGCAAGCGATTTATTTCCAACAATCTAGAAATCCAATTAAGTTGTTAATTTGTTGGCTTGAAATATTATTTAGATTTCAAAATAATTAAATTTATTTTTTACAAATCTCTATATCTTGCAAATACTTAATTATTGGCATACAAATATTTAGTTTAATGCTTTAGTATTAACCTTTGATGTAATCTAAAGCATCATTGTTAATATTTGCTTAGCATTAGATCTTGCTAATAATAGAATAGTATAGTTTGTTAAAATTATATTGTTAGCATCTTGATTGATTAGAAATTGCTTGATCATTAGTATAATATAGATAATACTACATTAGTGTAAGTGAAAAATTGTTTTACTACACATAATTAAAATTTAATAATTTATAATTAAAAAAAAAAATAATAATAATCAAACACATAATCTAAACAAAATCAAGACTCTAGTAGGGAGAGCTCGGCACATACATTCGTGTATGTGTGACTAGTCTGTTATCCCTATAATCTAGAGATTTTGATAATTAAAAAAAAAAATCTTTAATTATTATTTTTTATTTATACTTGAGTCTCTCACGAAGAAGTGACTTAAAGAATTTCGGTGAATCATCCTTAGTTAGACGGTGTCTAGAAAAGCTTGTCAAAAAGGCATACGTGCCTAAGACGGACTGGTATTTAAGCGAGCCAAGTGCTCCACCACCCATCTGGAGCTGATCTGGCTGTCATACTTTGGAGAACTCATTTGGACTTCCAAAGTCAAATCTAGCGATACTCAGGTCAACTATTATACAAAAGAAGATAAATTTGGTTCACGTAGAAAATAGTGCATAATATTGTTCTGACACAAAATTTGTTTTATTCCAGGCTTAACTCCCTTACTCTAAAAATGACTTCCCCTAGAACTGAGTACCTTAGTGCGAAGTCTGAGAAATTCGATGGGGCTAATTTCAAGCGTTGGCAAAACCAGATGAGATTCTGGTTGTCCTTGCTTGGACTTATGTCTGCAATAAGTGATAGCACCACCGAATCAGGAAATGAGTCCAACCCTATAGACAAACATGCCCAAACCAGTAGTGGATCATCCAACCCAGATGGCTCTGATTCTACTTCCATATCTAGGACTCCTGAGGAAATAGAATATATTTATCGCCACCGTATCCTAGGATCCGTTTTCGATAGGTTATATGACATCTACTATACCTCAAAAGATGCCAAAGAACTTTGGGATACCCTAAATTATAAGTACGGCCTAGATGATGCTGGGATCAAACGCTACAAAGCACCTGATTTCAATAAGTTTAAAATGAATGATTCTAAACCGATGAATGAACAAATTCACGAGTTTGAGAATCTAGTCCATTATCTCAAGGATAACGGATCAACCCTAGATGAAAACTTCCAGATAGCTTGCTTGATAGATAAACTCCCATCATCCTGGTCTGACTTTGCTAGAAAACTAAATCATTCCCAAGGAGAACTATCTCTAACCCAAGTCTTCAATTCCATTACGATAGAAGAACAACATAGACTTAGAGAAAAATCTCTTTCCGAGTCCAAACCCAAGGTAAACAATATAGAATCAAAACCAAAACACCATAAGAAAACCAAGTCCTTTTATCCCAAACCAAATAAACCATTCCACAAGAAGCCTTTCACCAAAAACCCCAAATTTCAGAAGAAGTCAGCAGAAGGAGTACGCTACTGCTACGTATGTGGTCGAACCAACCATATGGCATCAGACTGCTTCTACAAGAAGACTGGACCTTCTCAACCTAGGAAGAACGGACCACAACCTCCTTCCCAAGTAAATATGGTCACCTCATCTAAGAATGCTTTCAGGTCAGTTGCCTCTATTCCAGAAGTAAACTTGACTTTGCAAGCACTTGACTGGTGGATTGATACCGGAGCTAACATCCATGTATGTTCTGATCGCTCTTGGTTCTCCACTTATCAGGTCTCAGGTGGAGGAGCTGTGACCATGGGAAATAATGCCGAAGCTCGTGTATTGGGAACGGGTCAAGTCAACTTAAAGCTTACATCGAACAAGATCATAACCCTACACGGAGTTCATCACGTTCCAGAGATTAGACGCAACCTTGTTAGCGGTTCTCTTCTAGTTCAACACGGTTATAAACTCGTGTTTGAATCGAATAAAGTTGTAATCACAAAAGGAGTGTCTTTTATTGGGAAAGGATTTATGAGTGATGGCTTATTTAAGCTAAATGTTTGTATTCCTTTCAAAAATAATAAAAGTCTTTCGATACTAAATATTGAATCTCCACCTATCTGGCATGCTAGACTAGGTCATGTGAATTACAACTCCATCAAGAGACTGATGAACCTAAATCTAATACCTAAAGCAGATATCCAAAACCTCGATAAGTGTGAAACTTGTGTAGAAGCAAAACAAGCTAAGAAACCCTTTAGAACAATCGATAGAGACTCTGAAATCCTCGAATTAGTTCATAGTGATGTATGCGACTCAGGAAGGACTACTAGAGGAGGTAACCGATATTTCGTCACATTCATAGATGACCTATCAAAATACTGTTACCTATACCTCATAAAAACCAAAGATGAGGTACTAAGTAAATTTAAGGTCTATAAAGCTGAGGCTGAAAACCAAAAAGATAAGACCTTAAAAATACTTAGATCCGATCGAGGTGGAGAGTATACCTCTCATGAGTTAACCGAGTTCTGTGAAGAACACGGTATAATTCATGAAGTCACAACTCCCTATACCCCCCAATCCAACGGAGTATCTGAACGTAAGAATAGAACCCTTATGGACATGGTTAATGCCATGCTAATTAACTCAGGAGCAACTGAAAACTTGTGGGGAGAAGCACTAGTAACAGCCTGTTTCATACTTAACAGAATTCCCTCTAAAAAGAATAACCTCACCCCTTATGAAATGTGGAAGAATAGAAAACCCACTTTGGATTATCTTAAAGTGTGGGGGGTGTTTGGCGAAAGTCAAGATCCCTGAAAATAAAAAGAAAAAGATCGGTCCAAAAACCATAGATGCCATTTTCATAGGCTATGTATCAGATAGCAACGCTAACCGATTTTTAGTTTTTAACTCTCAGATTAGTGAAATTACTAATAATACAATAATGGAAGCTAGAGATGCTACCTATTTTGAAGACATCTTTCCTTTTAGGACTAGAATTGGAACAGAACCTAGATCGAACGACACTGACATAGCATCGTGCTCTAGAAACAAAAGACCAATTAAGGATAGCATTCCCACTGAACCTAGGAGAAGCTCTAGAGCTAGGACAGAAAAGATCTTCGATGACTTCTATGCTCTTCTAGTAGAAGATACACCAATCAACTGCGCAGATGCAATGAAGTCATTCGATTCTCCTTTCTGGAAAGAAGCTATAAATAACGAGATGCAATCCATTGTCCAAAATCAAACTTGGGAATTAGTAAACCTACCTCCAGGTTGTAAAACCATTGGATGTAAGTGGATCTTTAAGAAGAAACTTAGACCCGATGGATCGGTAGAGAAATTCAAGGCTAGGTTAGTAGCCAAAGGATTTACCCAAAAACCTGGAATAGACTACTTTGATGTGTATGCTCCTGTAGCTAGGATCATTACCATTAGAGTCCTTATTGCATTAGCATCCATAAATAAGCTGGTAATTCACCAAATGGATGTAAAAACCGCTTTCTTAAATGGAGACTTAGATGAGGAAATCTATATGGATCAACCTGAGGGGCTTATAGTTTCAGGTCAAGAATCTAAGGTGTGTAAATTGATTAGATCTCTATATGGCTTAAAACAAGCACCCAAACAATGGCATAGGAAGTTTGATGAAGTCATCACATCCGACGGTTTTGAAATAAACAAAACCGATGAATGTGTATACCATAAGGTTAGTAATAATGGCATCATCATTCTCTGTTTGTATGTGGATGATATCCTGATCTTTGGATCTAACATTCAAGCAGTAAATGAAGTAAAACATTTCATGTCCCAAAATTTTGATATGAAGGATTTAGGTCAAGCAGATGTGATACTAAACACAAAAATCATTAGAAATGATGATAGTATCACACTAACTCAATCTCACTATACTGAGAAGATCCTTAGAAAATATTTTTACTTTGATTGTACTTCAGTATCCACCCCTTATGATCCTAATATCCACCTTAAGAAAAACACAGGTTTACCTGCATTACAAAAGGAATATGCACAAATAATTGGATCGTTAGGATATTTAGCTAACTATACTAGACCCGATATAGCTTATACAGTAAGTCGTCTAAGTAGATACACACACAATCCAGATAAAAGTCATTGGAATGCCCTAGAAAGAGTAATGAAATATCTTAAGGGCACATAACCTATGGCCTTAAATTTAGTGGTTATCCAGCCGTCTTAGAAGGCTATACTGATGCTAATTGGATCAGTGACAACCTGGATGTAAAATCGACAACCGGTTTTGTCTTCCTATTAGGAGGTGCAGCTGTCTCTTGGAAGTCCACCAAGCAGACAGTAATGGCTAGGAGCACAATGGAATCTGAAATGATAGCCCTAGATACCACTAGTATAGAAGCCGAGTGGTTAAGAGACCTTATAGCTGATATACCCATAGGAGAGAGACCTATACCAGCTATATCTATTCATTGCGATTGTAAGTCAGCAATTGATAAATGCAAACAAGAAAATGCAAATATAAAAATGAATCGACACTTAAAAGTGCGACATAAATCATTAAGATATAAACTAAAATACCAAATAATTACCCTAAATTTTGTGAAGTCTGAGAAGAATATTGCTGATCAGCTCACAAAGGGGGTGTCTAGAACAGTGGTTCTAGAAGCATCGAGGGGGATGGGATTAAGCCCATAAGAAAGATCACCACTGTGGCAACCCAACCTCACGGAGGTTCAATGGGTAGAAACAAGCCGTATTGGTGACTATGAGGAGCACTGGTTTTACCTACTCCCATCCCTATGGCGTCAGTGCTTATAAAAGCAAGGGTAGGATGAGTTCAAAACTCTTAAATGATTCCGAGATCCTTGAGACAGAGTGCCTCCTTGCTCGTATTCTTTGAGGAATCACCGATATGTGTGGTCGTGAGGCCGCGACTATGAGATTAGGGCTGATCTCGAATACACACATAAGATACCTGCGCAAGGCCGTTAATAGCGCTACCCGTTTAGAACATCAGCATAGCCATACTGTGTGTGACACTTGTTAAAGTCTGAATCATGGTCCTAAGTTCAAAGACATAGTCTACTAAAGGTGCCACAGACCAAAACAATTTTCACTAAGTAAAGGTTCAAACCGAGAGGTACCTTTACCGAAATCATAGTACAAGGAGACCAGCAAATTCTCTTATTTTAAATTTTTTAAAGATTTTTAAAGATTTAATGTTTTTAAAACATGTGGGGGATTGTTAACGTTTTATTTTTATTTTTAGTTTTTATTGTGTTTTAAAAACCTTTTGTAACGGTATAGCCGTTGCACACATTCAAACCTTTGTGCAACGGCTATAACAGTCACATTCAAACCCATTATGGCTTGGATTTTAAAGCCCAAAATAATGGGCAGCCATCACACCACTTGGTGGGCTATAAAATGGGTCCAAAACCCATGGCTAAAATGCACACTTTTGATCATCTTTTGCTCTTGAAACTCTGTTCCAAAAATCTCCCATTCTAATTTTCTTTAAGCTTTTTGCTGGGCTCCTGAAGGCGATAGTGCGATGTTCGTGTGCCTTCTCCGAGGCGTGCCAACGAGAAGGAAAGGTGGTCATCCGGGGGGTTCGTCGTATCTCTAGTCATCCTTGCCACGAGACCCGCACGTGGGGGGCAATTGGATTTCTAGGACAGCGCCAAGGCGTGCTTCGACCCCAGGCCATCCTCTTAACTCTTCTTCTTCCTAAATTACTAGAATATTAATAGTATTGTTTGCTTACGTATAGTTTTATCATATTCATACTCCGCTACAAAAGTCTCATATTGGATCCTTCACTAGCTAGGATTCATTCACAATTTTATTGTCTCATATTTTCATCTTTTTTATTTGGCAATATTTGGAATATAAAGTTGTCATCCATCTCACATCTAATTAAAGTAAATTAAGATTTGAAATATTTGTTTAGCAAGCGATTTATTTCCAACATCTCTCTCTAAACCGAATCCGAGCCGCCCACTTCAACCAAGCCATGCACGTAGCCCTCTGTGTCTCTCCCATTGCAAACGCCTCTCTCTCTCCTTGCCTAATCTAAACCGGACTTCTCTCTCTCTCTGCCCAACTTCTCTCTCACCTTCTCCAACTTCGAACCGTACACATCTCCTTCTCTATATAGAGACTTCTACGAGACCATCAAAAGGGGGACCCACGAGGCTTGCTCCTTCACCAACCGGGCCGGACCATCTTCATCATCTCGGGCTTCATCATCGATCGATCCCCATCATCTTTTATTCACCATCCCGACCGAGCATCTCCGAGTCACGCTGCACACCATCGTCTCCGAGCCACGCTTCACCGTCGCCAAATCCACGCAGCACGTCATCATCATCACCGGAAGCCGTCATCCACGCTCGTCATCCTTCTTATTTTTCGTTAATAGAGTTTAACTGCATCTATGTTTTCATGTTGAATTCTATGAACATGCAAGGCTAAACCCCTAGCTAAGGCTATGGGGGATGCCTAGTGGTTATTATGCTTTTCTATTGATCAGTAATGAAGTTTAAATTTTTCTATGGTTGACTCTTATATTGGATGATACTATTCTAAGATATATGGTATCTTTCTTGCAAATTTGTTTGATTCCGTATTGACTCCGGGCATACGTAATGCTTGCGAATCCCTGTGGCATGATGACACGAGCTTCACGAGTCTTTCATCATATAATTTTCAATCTATATAAGTATTTATGATGGATGCATATCTCTAGAAATCAGCACATGTATATAAGTTGTTTTGATTACATATCGACTCCGAGCATATGCAATGCTTAATAACCTCTGTAGCATGCATGCTAGAACATATTTTGATGCTATCCTCGTACGAATTATTGATCATGATGAATGCATATGCTACTACTAGGTTGAACCCAGATGCCTTAGCCTCATCTCTATCAGAATCTCCTTTATTTAATTGCAATCTTTAGTTCTTTTTAATTTAGAATCGTAGTCACTTCTCTCGTGCTCCACTCTCAGTGGAAAAACCCTTATTTGCACCCACGTTCACGCACTTTCATCATATTAGTTCCCATTAGTCCTTCAGTCCCTATGGAATCGACCTCGGACTCACCGAGATTTCTACTTCGCTACACACCCTATACTTGGGGTTAAATTGTACTTTTTAGTCCTTTAATTAGGACTACTTAAAGTTGTAGCAGCTACCCTGTCGTCGGCCAAAGAGCCAACAATAGCCACTGCAAAGAGGGGAACAAGGGGGTCGGCACGACTAGCTAAGCATTGTTAGCTACTCAATCACCAGACACACGCCCAGAAACCATCATAACAACAATCACAAAAGGGCAAGGGGCCAGGCCATGCGAGTGGGTCATCCTTGCTGGCTGCACAGCCATCGGCCTTGCTGGCTACACAGCTATTGGCCACCTAGCCGGAGGCCATGGCCGCGCCAAACGGAAGGTGGCAAAGGGATGGGGGTGGGTCGGATCCACACAGAAAAAGGAGAAAACGCAGGGGGTCGTGGGCTGGTTTCAACAAAACCAAAGGGAAAAATAGAAGAAACAAAGGGGTGCTGACCTATCGATGGGGTGATTGGCTGCGCCTCCTCCTGAGCCTCTTTCTCCGGCCGTCGTGCACAAGATAATAAGAGAGATTGGGAGAGGGTTGGGCTGGCCTGCTCAGTAGGGAGGGGTCATCGGCTGCGGCTCCTCCTCCTACATGCTTCTCTCCGGCGTCGCCACACATAGACCACCTGAGAGGGTGAGATAGAAAGAGAGATCGAGGGTGAAGAGAGATCAAAAGGGAAAGAGAGAGATCAGAGGGGAGAGGTGAGGGGAGAGCAGGGGGTGATGGGATGTGAGGGAGAGGGGGTGCCTAATAGGGGATGGGATAGGGTTAGGTGGGGGAGGATGTATCCGAGAGAGGAAGAAAGATCGGATGAGAGGAGAGAGGGATCCGAGAGAGAGAGCGAGCGAGAGAGAGAGAGAGAGAGAGAGAGAGAGAGAGAGAGATAAAGAGAAAGAGGAAATTAGGTTAAGGGGGAAGATCGGGGGTGGGAGAGAGAGAGAGATAAAGAGAAGGGAAACGGTTGGGATTGGGGATGGGTTTAGGTGCATTTGATTGGAAACGGATGGTTGTGGTTCGCTGTCCATACAAGGAAAGAAAAAAAAGGGGGAAAATGAGTGATCCGATCTTTGATCGGACGGTTGGTCCAAGATGTTGCACATGGGATTCCTATCTCTAATCATGTCAAGCTTGACTCACACTCGACCAGTGTTGCGCCATGATCCACTGACATACGAACCATGTCAGGTCCGATCGACCCGCTAAATTAACATTTGCATTAATCAATTATTTTAACCACGATTATCGTGCACTGATACATATATATATATATGTGTGCTCATGCACCAATACCATTCTTTTACCATCACCCTGCGACTCGGACCCGGGACCCACTATCCAGTCCAACTCAAGTTTAGCCAATAGTGTCGACAACCATAATGTAACATAAGACAAAATCCAATCTTCAATTACTATAACAATAATATAATAATAATAATAAGATGAAACTGGATTGCCTTAAGCGAAAACAACTATGGAGTACCGGGTATTACAATTGCTGTGATTTAAATTATTATATGTTGAATTTTGTTTCGTGATCATATTGCATCTTGCCTTGTGAGATCTTAAATCCTACTTTATGTTGAATGCATAGAACCTTAGTACTACGTGAAATAACTTATGTTTGCCGCCTTTTGGAGTCATACGGCGCTATATTAATAATTAAATCTTTGTTGTTGACCAAAAGGGAAATCCTAAAGGGTACCTTGTCGGAGCCTGCATCATGTGGCCAACACCCAGACCCCCTCAGGCTCTCTCTCTTTCTGATCTCTTTTTTTTTTCGCAGAGCAGAGGAAGGATGTCGATGCTAATCTCTTTCCTTTTCCCGGTCAGATCTGGCAACTTTATCTCCGGCAACCAGCGAGATCCGCAGTCGCATCTCCGTCGAGCTCCCAGATCCAGTGTAACGCTCCGGTATTTTACGGATTAATTCAACCCGTATAACACTGCGGTGTTAGGAATAAAAGTTGATATAAATTAAATTCCATCAAATATGGAAATTAACTGAGCCTCTTTTATTCATAACATAAGTGTTTGATATATTTCTTGAAAAATAAAAGCCTATGGCTTAATTGCAACATCAACGCTTCATATTTCTGCTCCCGCATCCTCATAGTATAGAGTATAGAGCGGATCATTGATCCCCTCTGGTTCATCCTCTATTCGTGCTTTCTCCTCTCTTTGACCTGTAGGGTCAGTCTCTGTAGGGACCACAAAACCTGTAGAGGGGTGAGTCTAAACCTAGTTCATTCATGGTAAGATAAATATACTGAAAACAACAGTACACATGAATATGAATAGTAATTAAAAATCTATTGATCATCCGATTCCCTTTTAGGCTCAAACCAGGGTAGGAATCACAATCATACCTGGGCACTTTTTGTCTGACACAAGGCTAGTCCCACACCTATGTTTCTTTTTGGCCTCTGCCAGGGCTAGCCCCACACCCAGGTTACTTTTTAGCCTCAGCCAGGGCTAGACCCATACCCAGGATACTTTTTGGCCTCAGCCAGGGCTAGCCCCACACCCAGGATTATCTTTTTGGCCCGCAGCTAGGGACAGCCCCACATCCAGGATTTATCTTTTAGGCCCGTAAGCCAGGGACAGCCCTACACCCAATTGAGATGATCAACACATCTTAAAAATTAACAAATCCATAACATACTACCATTATTTCAATGACAAACACTTATCAAGAATTAACTAGGTTTAGTCCCCTACCTAAAGCGTCGAAGAATCTTTCTTCTGATGAGGATGCCTTAGCAAGATCATGACCTGAAATATATTACTATATTTTGTTAGTTTTTACGATAATTTTTCCAAGGATTCGCTGGAAGCGAAATTCGATGTAGACTCCTTATGTTTGTTTACTTAAACTAATTTATTTAATGAATTTTATCCTTTAGGGTTATTTTTGTCATTTCTAAAATGCTTTGAATTTCTACTCAGTTTATAGAGTTTTTTATTCTAAAACATTGGCCGCAGACGGAACTCAATTCAGAGTTTGTTTGCTCCCGGTATGGCCAAAATAGCCGGTATTGACGGAATTTAAATGGGTGGTCTGCCTTTAGTAAAAAGGTCAGGTTGCTCTCAGCAATAGCTGTGCAGTTTAACGAAGACAGAGTCGTTTTATCACAGTTTGTTATTGGGCTTCGACCCAAGGTATTTAATAGGTTGAGGGGCTTCGGCCCAGAGGCTTAATGGGTTAACGGGCTTACGCCCAGAGGCTGAATGGTTAATGGGCTTCGACTCAAAAGCTTAAGGGTTTTTATTGGGCTTCGGCCTAGAAATTTAAAACAAAAACTACGTTTGTGGTCTACTAGGTTTAGAGGTTTTATAATATCGATGGTTCCGAATCATAACCACAATCATGTGGTCTCAGACGGAATTCGATTCCGAATTCAAATAAAAAGGTTATGACCATTTTACCTTAGGGGTAAAATAGTAATTTTACTTTTTAATTGTTAGTTTTGGTATTTTATGATCTCAGTAGGTGTATTTTGTCATTACGAGTCCAAAGCCACTGACGGGACTCAATTCGGAGTCCGTATGGATAAGATATGGTCAATAAAGTTTACCTTGATAATCTATATATTTAATGTTAGGTGATTTTTAACAGAAATTATAAAGCGTTCTACTAGTTAGAGTGAACCTTCTTATGTTGTTGTTTAGAGAGGTCATGGGTTCTAATATGAAGTCTTTAGCCTTTTTGCACCAATATTTTATAACGGGTTAAAACCTGAATTAAATGGGTTTAAATTCATACCCGACCCACCTAACCCGGGGTGGTGTGAGGTGGTGGTCGGCCGGCGGTGGCGGCCGGAGGCGGCGGCGATCGGCGGTGATGCCCGGAGGTGGCGGCTGCCGGAGGTGGTGGCGACGGCCGGAGATGGTGGCCGGTGTGGTGACCAGAGGTGGTGACGGCCGACGGTGCCGGAGGTGGTAGAGGTGGTGGCGGTTGTTTACCGGAGGTGGTGGCGGGTAGCCGGAGATGGTGGCGGCGGTGGTGACCGGTGGCCTAAGGTGGTGGCGGCGGTCGGAGGTGGTGGCCGGAGGTGGTGGCGGTGGTTGTGGAGGGCTGGGCATGGATATCGAGATGGGCTTGGGTGAAGAACTCTTGTTGAGGGAGGGGATTTATATAGGCCCTTTGGGAATACCAAAAGTCCCAAGGTCTTAATTGCAAAACAGTCATTTAATATTTCAGCTGCGCGACTGCTCCCGTCCGATCGGAAACGAAGGGTCGTCGGTTACTGTTTCCGCTGCGCGACTGTTCCCGTCCGGTCGGAAACGAAGGGTCATCGGTTAAGGTATCTTTTGGTCTCCCCATCTTTACTATAATAATTACCTTCCTTTTATTTAGATAAAAAAACACTAAGGGTCTTCTGGTTAGAGAGAAAAGTTTAAAATTCTACCCAAATGGGTCTATGGTTCGAATCCTTCCATTGGCTATTTATGTATATATATATATATATATTTTTTTTTCTTTTAATTTTTAAATGCTCTAAATGAGTTCAAAACGCAAAAGTTTGTATAGGTTTTTTGATCGTTTCGACGAGATGGACACAATGGCGTAGTCCAATTTTTATTTAAGTTTTTTTATCAAAAATTCTTATAATAACTTTTAAATTATTAATTTATTTTGGGATGTTACATCCTCTACCCCTAATAAAAATTTCGTCCTCGAAATTTAAATTATGTACCTTAGTTGTCGAACAAATATATTTCTGACTCCAATTCCCAAGTAGCTACTTCCTCATTGTCATGTTATCATAGTATTTTTACCAATCGTATAGTTTTGGTTCGCAATACTTTATCTTTGGTATTTAAAACCTTCACAAGTACTCCCACGAAATATGTATCTAATTGAATGTTTTCATTTTCCAAAATATGAGGAGGATCAGGCTCATATGGATACTTGAAAGACTAGATGTACATTAGCTACTACTTGACCATCTTACAATAAATACATCTCCTAACCCTACATGAGATATATTCGTGTAAAATGTATACTTCTTCCCACTTTCTGGTATCATCAAAATCGGAGCTGTACTGAGTTTCTTCTTTAGTTCTTGGAATGTATTCTCACTGGATTTCGACCACTCAAATTTTACTCATTTCACTTTGTTAATATATTTTGAATAGAAAATTTTAATCGATAACCTTTTGGAGTTTTAATATTACTTTGCTGACCTTGAAATCTCTTATAGTAGATCCTTTCATTATAATATTAATCTTTTCTCCTAAGAGTTAATTAATAACTTATCTGAGTGTCTTGTTTATGGGATCCAATAAGACAATAAATTCTAAGGTTTGAGAATAAAATTTTTCTGACTTTCTCTACTTACACATCAATTGTAACTGGCTACTGTATTCACCAGGAACCACAGTGATATAAGGATAGAGTTGGCCTAAGAGTCAAGGTAATTTAATTGTTTTTTTTTTAATTTTTTTTTTAACTATGAAAAACTTTAACTATTTGACTCTGATCATTAAGATATAGAGGTGAACTATCATGATCTTGAAGTCAAAGTCCTAGGCGGCTCCACCTTAGGTGGCTCCACACTGGCAATTGGCAGCCCTTTTTCCATGGAACGGCTCCACTTAACCCCAGGCAGCCCTTTCCTAGGTAACCCTTTCCATTGAACTCAAATTCGAGAAATGATGATTAACCTCAATCCTAATTATCACAGTACATGTTATAATTTTTAAGTCAATTATGTACTTAAAATCAGTTCTCTATGCACTAATGATTCAACCCAGATCTCACCATATTTTTGTAAAAATTAAATACTAGGAAGTGACTAGTATTCTACATTCAACTTGACTATATTTAAAACTTTACTTATTTGTTTCAATCATTTGTATGTTACTAACCGCATGAGGTTGGAGTCCATTGGACTTCTCGACTATAGCTTTTATTCGAGAAGTATCTTAGTTCTTATAGGAGTTATCATGGATGCTTTATTTTCTCAAGTAATTGACGTACATAAATCTAATTCCTGAGTTAACCTACTCTCATCAAGATTAATTAACCTAGGTAAGGTTCCAATACTTTGGATAGGTTTCAGGTTACACAGGAAAGAGGTCTTAGTCTTTGATACGCGACTAAGTTTACATTAATAAAAGGCTTAAGAATAGTTTCTTTAGGATAATTATTGAACATTGTTTCTGCTAAGATACTATAGTGACGTGTTCTCAAAAACAAGTTTTAGGAAGTTAAATTAATTTACTCCTTATGAATTTTTTACCCTCATCGAGTTACTACTAGGGTTTATAACACCTTCTTATGTTTCCATATCATTACGAAGAGGTATCTTCTAATTCTAGTTAGTTTTCAGTTCTCTTTATGTGATCATACGTTTTAATTTCAATGCACCTATTTGTCTTCTGGGCTGGCTAACTTTTCAGCGTCCAATATTGTTGTCTCAGACCTATGTATCAAAATCTATTATAACATATTTAAAAGAGAGATCCTAAATTTAAGTTCAGGTATATATAATTTGTTCTAGCAATTAATTATCTTAGGTCATCAATGTCTTAATCATCTAGGGTTAGGTGTACCAAGATCTAATTCACATGAATCTAACTTATGCTCTAGGTTAAGTGACTACCCTACCGATGTCCTTCTTGCTAATAAATTTTTATTCCTAGGACCTATTACCTAGGCTCTGATACCAAGTAGTAACGCCCCGGTATTTTACAGATTAATTCAACCCGTATAACACTGGGGTGTTAGGAATAAAACTTGTTATAAATTAAATTCCATCAAATATGGAAATTAACTGAGTCTCTTTTATTCATAACATAAGTGTTTGATACATTTCTTGAAAAATAAAAGCCTATGGCTTAATTGCAACATCAACGCTTCATATTTCTGCTCCCGCATCCTCATAGTACGGAGTGTAGAGCGGATCTTCGATCCCCTCCGGTTCGTCCTCTATTCGTGCTTTCTCCTCTCTTTGATCTGTAGGGTCAGTCTCTGTAGGGACCACAACACCTGTAGGGGGGTGAGTCTAATCCACTGACTCACCTATTAAACCTAGTTCATTCATGGTAAGATAAATATACTGAAAACAATAGTTCACATGAATATGAATAGTAATTAAAAAGCCATTGATCATCCGATTCCCTTTTAGGCTCAAACCAAGGTAGAAATCACAATCATACCCGGGCACTTTTTGTCTGACACAAGGCTAGTCCCACACCTAGGTTTCTTTTTGGCCTCTGCCAGGGCTAGCCCCACACCCAGGTTACTTTTTGGCCTCAGCTAGGGCTAGACCCACACCTACGATACTTTTTGGCCTCAGCCAGGGCTAGCCCCACACACAGGATTATCTTTTTGGCTCACAGCCAGGGACAGCCCCACACCCAGGATTTATATTTTAGGCCCGCAAGCCAGGGACAGCCCCACACCCAATTGAGATGATCAACACATCTTAAAAATTAACAAATCCATAACATACTACCATTATTTCAATGACAAACACTTATCAAGAATTAACTAGGTTTAGTCCCCTACCTGAAGCGTCAAAGAATCTTTCTTCTAATGAGGATGCCTTAGTAAGCTCACGACCTGAAATATATTACTATATTTTGTTAGTTTTTACGATAATTTTTTCAAGGATTTGCTGGAAATGAATTCCGATGTGGACTCCTTATATTTGTTTACTTAAACTAATTTATTTAATAAATTTTATCCTTTAGGGTTATTTTAGTCATTTTTAAAATACTTTGAATTTATACTCAGTTTGTAGAGTTTTTCATTCTGAAACCGTGGTCGTAGACAAAACTCAATTCAGAGTTCGTTTGCTCCCGGTATGGCCAAAATAGCCGGTATTGACGGAATTTAAATGGCTGGTCTGCCTTTAGTAAAAAGGTCAGGTTGCTCTCAGCAATAGCTGTGCAGTTTAACGAAGGCAGAGTCATTTTATCACAGTTTGTTATTGGGCTTCGTCCCAAGGTGTTTAATAGGTTGAGGGGCTTCGGCCCAGAGGCTTAATGGGTTAACGGGCTTAGGCCCAGAGGCTGAATGGTTAATGGGCTTCGACCCAAAAGCTTAAGGGTTTTTATTGGGCTTTGGCCCAGAAATTTAAAACAAAAACTACATTTGTGGTCTACCAGATTTAGGGGTTTTATAATATCAGTGGTTCTGAATCATAACCACAAGCATGTGGTCTCAAACGGAATTCGATTCCGAATTCAAATAAAAAGGTTATGACCATTTTACCTTAGGGGTAAAATAGTAATTTTACTTTTTAATTGTCAGTTCTGGTATTTTATGATCTCAGTAGGTGTATTTTGTCATTACGAGTCCAAGGCCACTGACGGGACTCAATTCGGTCTCCGTATGGGTAAGATATGGTCAATACAGTTTACCTTGATAATCTATATATTTAATGTTAGGTGATTTTTAACAGAAATCATAAAGCGTTCTACTGGTTAGAGTGAGCCTTCTTATGTTGTTGTTTAGAGAGATCATGGGTTCTAATATGAAGTCTTTAACGTTTTTGCACCAATATTTTATAACGGGTTAAAACCCGAATTAAATGGGTTTAAATTCATACCCAACCCGCCTAACCCAGGGTGGTGTGAGGTGGTGGTCGACCGGCGGTGGCGGCCGGAGGCGGCGGTGGTCGGCTGTGATCGCCGGAGGTGGCGGCGGCCGGAGATGGTGGCCAGTGTGGTGACCATAGGTGGTGGAGGTGGCGGCCGGAGGTGGTGGCCGGCCGGAGATGGCGACGGTTGGTGGCCGAAGGTGGTGGCGGGTGGCCGGAGGTGGTGGCGCACCGGAGATGGTGGCGGCGGTGGTGACCGGTGGCCGGAGGTGGTGGCGGCGGCCGGAGGTGGTGACCGGTGGTGGTGGCCGGAGGTGGTGGCGGTGGTTGTGGAGGGCTGGGCATGGATATCGAGATGGGCTTGGGTGAAGAACTCTTGTTGAGGGAGGGGGTTTATATAGGCCCTTTGGGAATACCAAAAGTCCCAAGGTCTTAATTGCAAAATAGCCATTTACTGTACCGGAGTTGGTGGAGGTGGCGGCCGGAGGTGGTGGCCGGCCGGAGATGGCGGCGGTTGGTGGCCGGAGGTGGTGGCGCGCCGGAGATGGTGGCGGCGGCCGAAGATGGCGGCGGTATTGACCGGTGGCCGGAGGTGGTGGCGGCGGCCGGAGGTGGTGACCGATGGTGGTGGTCGGAGGTGGTGGCGGTGGTTGTGGAGGGCTGGGCACGGATATCGAGATGGGCTTGGGTGAAGAACTCTTGTTGAGGGAGGGGGTTCATATAGGCCCTTTGGGAATACCAAAAGTCCCAAGGTCTTAATTGCAAAATAGCCATTTACTGTTTCAGCTGCGCGACTGTTAAGTCTCCAAATAATGTATTTTATCGCTTATTTCTTACTGCATTATCATCGCTTTCCTACGTAAAACTTTTCATATACTCATAAAGCGCATCAGTTTCTTTACACCATTGCATAGTAGACTTTATTACGGACATAACGGTGTATTGGTTCTCACTCATATGATATATGCATGAAAAATACGGAGCCCGGTAGTTCAAATTATTCTTTTTATCGATAATCACATTGGAACCTTATACGCATCATTTCATGTGTGATTTTCAGGGAATTGAGCCGGCTCTCGATGCAGTCAGTTCAAGGGCATCACGACTAAGAAGTGGATATTCTCACGGCACCCCGACGGAGGTTGCACAGATCGTTTGGAGGCCTATTCTGAAGAACGATAAAGAAAAGGGTACTTGGAAGAGTCTAGCCAATGAAAGACTTCAACAAGCCGCTGCAACGCACGACTCGCACCAGAAGATGACTATATGAATGCAAAGGAGCGATGATGGATTTGATGATGAGTTCGGATGATGGTGATTAAGTTTCCCACGTGACCCATTTGACCTGAACCCAGACAACCCGTGTCCTTCCTTCTCTCTTTCTTATTTCACCACCGCACCTATCGCAACCATCCAATGGCACCCATGCATCCAACCCGACCTCAACTCCAAAACATGCACGTCGTGAAAACCCTCGATATCCAATCTCTTTAGCAACTCCCTCGCACAAACCCGAGATCCATGCATACCCATGCCCAATGTTGCGGATCGGGTTTCGGTCTAGTTTTCGGAGTCCATGGCCACCCCAAACCTGATAATATCTGACTCGGCCATCATGATATCCAAGCACGTCCCCGAGCCATGTGCGACCCATGCATGAGCCCAGCTGGCCGAGTCCCGTCCTCATAAATTCACTCTTACCCGTCCGATCGCATCGCATCCGTCTAGTTCATAACCCTTGCATGCAGATCACAGCCGTCCCTTTTATTCCCATGCAAATCCAGCACGGACCCCATCTCACAACACCCAAATCTCTTCTTCTCTACTTAATCGCAGCCGTCCGGAGTTAGAATCACGGCCGTCCCTTGCATTCTAAATGCATTGCACGACCCAAACCCATGCATCAGACCCAGCCGCTCACCCACTCTCTACTTAATCGCAGCCGTCCTTTGAAACCCGATCCGTTGCACCCAGCTCTCTCTCCTCCTCTCTTTTCTCACTAAACCAAATCCGGCCGCTTCTCTCCAACCGACCAGCTCGCATTGCAGCCGTCCGTGTACTCCCTCTCCCACGTGAAGCCGTCCATTTATTCCATGCACAGTATATGTGCATGCACCCGACTAAGCCCAGCTTTTACTTTCCTTCCCATTTTAATCACAGCCGTCCGGTGCACCCGACATCACAGCCGATCGCACTCATCTCTCTCTTCTCTCCCGTCTCAGTTTTTTCTCTCTCAAAAACCATGCAGCCGTCCGATCCTGTTTTCTCCCCTCATGTCCAACCAACCCGAGATCAAAACCAGCCACCCACCTCTCTTCGTTTGATCTGCTCTCTCTTTCTCTCTCTAAACCCGAGATCACAGTCGCCCATCTCTTTCTCCCGTTTCTTTCTCTCTCTAAACCGACCCGATCGGCTCCGAACGTCCCTCTCTCTTCTATTCCGCAACTCTCTCTCTCTTCCTTCTTTCTCTCCCTACAAACCGAACTTCCAGCTCTCCGTTTCTCTCTCTAGCCGTTCTCTTCTCCCCCGAGATCACAGCCGGCTGGACATCTCTCTCTCTCTTCCTACTTTCTCTCCCTACAAACCACCCGCCCACCTCTCTTCTTCCGATCTTCTCTCTCTCGGAGTCTCTCTCTTTCCATACCCAGCTCCCCGTTTCTCTCTCTATCCCGAACGTCTCTCTCTCTCATTGCCTAAACCGAAACCCTCTCGCTCTCTCCTTCCCATTCCGAACCCGATCACAGCCGTTCGGTGTACCCGATCGCCCCCGAGCGTCTCTCTCTCTGCACCCGGCCAACACCATCCGATCGTCTCGCCCTTCTCTCGTGTCCAAGCTGTACCCGAGCAGCTCTCTCCCGATCTCTCTTTCTCCCGTTTATTTTCTCTTTCTAAACCGGACCCCCTCTTCTCTATATAGGGGCCCGAACTTGAAAAGAGGGGGGGACGAACCATTAACCAAACTACCATCCGAAATTCTTCCATCATCACCTGGGCCGAACCTCATCAGACCATCAAGGACGACCCGAGGCTTCTTCCACCATCGCGAACCATCAACGCCCGAACTTCATTGAACCATTAGCTCGAATCTTCATCATCACCCCCGGACCTTCACCATACCACGCACCATCATCTCCGAGCTACGGTCCATCGTCATCGCTGTGGAAGCCCATCTCGAAGCACGCTGTCATCATCGTCGCACATCGTCATCATCGCCGGAAGCCGTCATCCACGCTCGTCAACCTTCGTATCGTCATTAATGGAGTTTGCTTGCACTTGTGTTTTTCTGTTAAATTCTATGAACATGCGCGGCTAAACCCCTAGCTAAGGCTATGGGGGATGCCTAGTAGGATGCTATGTTTTTTTATTTGATCAATGATAATTAAGGCTTAATTTTCGTATGATTGAATCTTATATGGATGACACTGCCTGATGATGTATGTTATTTTGCTTGCACATTCGTTTGATTCTGTATTGACTCCGGGCATACGGATTGCTTATGAATCTCTGTGGTAAGATAGCACTAGCGTAACGAGTCTCTCGTCATATGAGTTTCAATCTATTTTCGTATGTTGGATGCTTATCACTAGAAATCGATGTATGTGTACAAGGCCTTTTGATTGCACATCGACTCCGGGCATGTGCAATGCTAAAAGACCTCTGTAGCATGCGTCCGAACTTAATCTTCATGCTATCCTCGTACAAATTATCGATCAAAAGAATACATAATATACTACTAGGTTGAACCCGGATGCCTTAGCCTCATCTCCATTGTAACCTCCTTTAATTCATTGCAATACTTAGTTCTATTTAATTTAGTAATGCAGTTTCATTCTCTTGTGCTCCACTCTCAGTGGAAAACCCTGATTTGCACTCACGTTCACGCACTGTCATCACATTAGTTCCCATTAGTCCTTCAGTCCCTGTGGAATCGACCTCGGACTCACCGAGATTATTACTTCGCTACACACCCTATACTTGGGGTTAAATTGCACTTTTTAGTCCCTTAATTAGGACTACTCAAAGTTGTAGCAAGTTTTTGGCGTCGTTGCCGAGGACAGCTGTATTTGATCACGGAGTAACTAGGGACAGCTAGGCTGAGGTCGGGTAAGGGCTGCATGCATGGGATTGAACGGCGCCAAAAACTTGCTACAACTTTGAGTAGTCCTAATTAAGGGACTAAAAAGTGCAATTTAACCCCAAGTATAGGGTGTGTAGCGAAGTAGTAATCTCGGTGAGTCCGAGGTCGATTCCACAGGGACTGAAGGACTAATGGGAACTAATATGATGACAGTGCGTGAACATGAGTGCAAATCAGGGTTTTCCACTGAGAGTGGAGCACGAATGATGAAACTACGTTACTAAAATAAATAAAACTAAATATTGTAATTAATTAAAGGAAGTTACGATGGAGATGAGGCTAAGGCATCCGGGTTCAACCTAGTAGTATATTATGTATTCTTTTGATCGATAATTTGTACGAGGATAGCATGAAGATTAAGTTCGGACGCATGCTACAGAGGTCTTTAAGCATTGCACATGCCCGGAGTCGATGTGCAATCAAAAGGACTTGTACACATACATCGATTTCTAGTGATAAGCATCCAACATACGAAAATAGATTGAAACTCATATGACGAGAGACTCGTTACGCTAGTGCTATCTTACCACAGGGATTCATAAGCAATCCGTATGCCTGGAGTCAATACGGAATCAAACGAATGTGCAAGCAAAATAACATACATCATCAGGCAGTGTCATCCATATAAGATTCAATCATACGAAAATTAAGCCTTAATTATCATTGATCAAATAAAAAACATAGCATCCTACTAGGCATCCCCCATAGTCTTAGCTAGGGGTTTAGCCGCGCATGTTCATAGAATTTAACAGAAAAACACAAGTGCAAGCAAACTCCATGAATGACGATACGAAGGTTGACGAGCGTGGATGACGGCTTCCGGCGATGATGACGATATGCTTCGAGATGACGCTTCCACGGCAAGGATGACGGTGTATGGCGTGACTTCGGCAACGATGAATGGTCGCTCGAGTTTCGAGCTTGGCGGATGGAAGATGATGGATCCAAGGTGGTGATGAAATGATGAAGGTCCGGGGGTGATGGTTCAGCCCAGGTGATGATGGAAGAATTTCGGATGATGGTTCGGCTAATGGTTCGTCCCCCTTTGTTGATGAGGTTCGGGTCCCCTTTATAGAGAAGAGGTGGTCCGGTTTTAGAAAGAGGAATACACCGAACGGCTGTGATGGGTTTCAAAAAGGAAAGAGAGAGAGAGGGTTTCGGTCTGAGAGAGAGTAGGTGGGAGAGAGAAGGAAGTTCGGATGGCTGTGATCTCGGGGTAGCGGTTTCGGTTAGAGAGAGATAAGGAAAGAGAGAGGAAAGGAGTTCGGTTTTAGAGAGAGAATTCAGGGGAGTGGTTATGGAAAGAGAGAGAACCCGAGAGAGAGAACCGGATAGAGAGCTGATCGCGTGGTTTGTAGGAAGAGAGAGAGACGATCGCAAGAGAGAGAGAAAAGGAAAGAGAGAGATGGAAACGATTGGGTTGGGGATGAGAGAGAATCGCAGAAGAGAGAGAACGGGAAAGATAGAGAGAGAGGTGTTCGGCTGTGATGCTGGGCGGCTGGTTTGTGTTGGAAATCTAATCGTTCTAAGCTAGCAAATTTAGGATTTAATTTAATTCTTAAGATTAAAATTGATTAGCAAATGTTATTTTTGCAAACAAGGACAAGTCACAAATTTCTTTTAGAAATTGTTTGCCAAGGCAGAGCGGGTTCTATGGAACCGTCATTCACCTTGCCGAACTTTTCTAAAAGGGAGAAATAATCTATCTAAAATATATCTAATTATTTAGATTTCTCTATTAGATGCAAGTCAATTATTTTAGATCTAATATTAGGACAAAAGAAGAGTTAGAAACTTTGGCCTGTGGTCGAAGCGTGCTAGGCACTGTCCCAAGAATCTTATTGCCCCCCTCGTGCGGGTCTCGTGGCAATGGTTCTCGGAGATACAGCGACCCCGGTCAGGCGACCTCCTTCTCGTCGGCACGACTCCAAGAAGGCTTTGCAAACCTCGTGAACTTTCAGGAACCCAGCGACTCGGATGACGATCTTATCGAATCGGGGAGGTAGCACCGCAGCAGAGCCTTGGTCCGAGAGAGGGAGTCTCTTCGGAGCAAAGGGGCAGCACAACAGCACCACGATACGAGAGAATGGAAGAGGGAGAGGCAGTAAGTAGGGAGAAATTCTGATTTTCGGAGTGTACCCATCCCATGGCTGCACCGGGCCTTATATAGGCCTCGGGCTGTTAATGGGAGGCTGATATAGGGGAGCGGTTAATGGGCTGCGATTAAGCCCATTAACCTCGCACGTTACAGCTCGCATGCAAAATGGCTAGTAGCCAAAAAGGAATTTCATAAATGGTGGAGGACTTAAAAGCAAAAAACAAAAAGAGGGCAGGTGCGGACCAGCCCATTTCGAAGGTGCTATCGTGTCCGGGTCCGTGGGCGCACACACACGCGCCGCCCATGCCCATGCCCATGCCCAAGCCCGGCACGGCACGCACGCGCGCGCGCGTGTGAGCTAGTGGAGCCCCTCCTCTAGTGTGATGACTAGTGGGAGGAAGTGGGCAAATCCTTATATGTTGGTAGGAGATTTCTCCCCTTACCGATATGGGACTAAAAACCCATTGTGTTGTGTGGTTTTACAACACACACATCCAACAATCCCCCACATGTGTTTAAAACCACTAAATATTAAATAATTAAAAAAAAAATTTCAAAATGTAAAGTAAAAAGACTTTGCTGGATTCCTTATACTACGCAGTAGGTGTAGGTACCTTCCGGTTTGAACCTCCACTTAGTACAGTTGTATACATCCGTGAGGACTTGGTGGACTACGCCTTGAACCAATCTCATTTATCGGGTTTATACAAGTAGTACACGTAGTACAGTTTTCGATGGTTCTAAGCGGGTTGCGCTATTAATGGCCTTGCGCATATATCTTTTCTTGTATGTTTCTAGGGAGCAGCCCTGGTCCCAGAGTTGCGGCCTCACAACGACATACATATAGGTAAGTCCTAATAGGGGTGTGAGCAAGGCGACACCCCGCCTCATGGGTCTTGGACTTATTAAGAGTTTTAAACTCATCCTACCCCTTGCTTTTAATAAGCACTGACGTCATAGGGACGGGAGCATTATTCAGTGATCCTTATTTTCAATCACTACTACAGCTTGTTTCTACCCATTGAACCTCCGTGAGGTTGGGTTCCCACTGCGGTAATTTTTTTTATGGGCTTAATCCTATCCCCCTCGACGATTCTAAGACCACTGTCCTAGAGAGGCCCTTAGTTAGATGATCCGCCAAATTCTTTTCGGATCTAACAAATTCTAGGGCAATTATTTAATTTTCCATCTTATATCTGAGAGATCTATGTCTCACTTTCAGATGTCTATTTATTTTCACATCAGCGTTTTCTTGATTACATTTATCAATAGCTGATCGACAATCATAATGGATAGATATAGCCGGTAAAGGCTTTTCTATCAATGGGATCTCATATAGAAGATCTCGAAGCCATTCTGCTTCTGTGCTAGTGGTATCTAGCGCTATCATTTCTGATTCCATGGTACTCCTAGCTATAACGGTTTGTTTGGTGGATTTCCAAGATTGGCTCCACCTCCTAGTAGGAATACATACCCGATTGTGGACTTAATATCTATTGAGTCACTAATCCAGTTAGCATCAGAGTATCCCTCTAATAGAACTGGATATCCACTATAGTAGAGACCGTATGATATGGTTCCCTTAAGATATCTAAAAACTCTTTCTAATGCATTCCAATGGGACAAATTCGGGTTAGACGTATAACGACTAAGTCTATTTACCGCGTAAGCGATATCGGGTCGAGTATAGTTTGCTAGAAAACCTAGCGATCCTATGATTTGAGCATACTCGCTCTGTAGTCTAGGAAGTCCAGTATTCTTTGTCAGATGGGTATTTGGATCATATGGTGTGGATACCGGTTGACAATCGGGGTCGTAAAATTTTTTAAGGATTTTCTCGACATAGTGGGATTGGGATAACACTAAACCATTATCCTTCCTAATGATTTTAGTGTTCAAAATAATGTCGGCTTGTCCTAGATCTTTCATGTCAAAGTTTTGGGACAAAAAGTGTTTGATATCATTTATGATTTGTATGTTTGAACCAAATATTAGGATATCGTCAACATACAAACATAAGATGACAACATTATTACCATCTACTTTATGGTATACACATTCATCCGTTGTATTGATATCAAATCCATAGGATAAGATAACTTCATCGAATTTCATGTGCCATTGTTTTGGGGCTTGTTTAAGTCCATAGAGGGATCGAATTAACTTACACACCTTTCCCTCTTGTCCAGGTGCAGTAAATCCCTCGGGTTGGTCCATGTATATTTCCTCATTAAGGTCATCATTCAAGAAAGCAGTCTTAATATCCATTTGATGTATGATTAGCTTATAGATTGAAGCAAAGGCGATGAGGATCCTAATCGTGGTTATCCTAGCGACAGGTGAGCAGATATCAAAATAGTCTACCCCTGGTTTTTGGGTAAAGCCCTTGGCTACAAGTCGTGCCTTAAATTTATCTATGGTACCATCGGGTCTAAGCTTTTTCTTAAACACCCATTTACATCCTATGGTTTTACAACCAGGAGGTAAATTGGTGAGTTCCCAGGTATGGTTTTGAAGTATGGATTGGATCTCGTTATCTATGGCTTCTTTCCAAAAAGGTGAGTCTATGGACTTCATTGCATCTGTATAGGTGGGGGAGAGTTCTCTATCATAAGTGCATAGAAGTCATCAAAGACTTTCTCTACACGGGCACGTTTACTCCTCCTAGGTTCGGTTTGGGTTACCGGTTCAATCTGGTCTTCAGGTTCTAATTGGACTTCAGGTTCGATCTGAGTCACCTGATTAGAACTGGAGGCCTGGTTATTGGTATTAATCCTAGTGTTGATCCTAGTCTTATAAGGAAAGATGTTTTCGAAGTATAAGGCATCACTTGCTTCGATTATGGTGTTATTGGCTATTTCGCTTATTTCAGAGTTAAACATTAAAAAATGATTAGCGTTACTTTCTGAAGCGTAACCAATAAAGATGGCATCTACAGTCTTAGGTCCTATCTTCTTCCTTTTGTTATCGGGGATTTTTACCTTAGCTAGGCACCCCCACACTTTTAAATATTCTAAGGTAGGTTTTCTATGTTTCCATACTTCGTATGGGGTCAAGTCATTGTGTTTGAAAGGAATGTGGTTAAGGATAAAACAGGCCGTCATTAGGGCTTCCCCCCACAAGTTCTCTGGCGCTCCAGAGCTTAGTAACATGGAATTGA
The DNA here is from genome assembly GCA_947650365.1 of Chamaelirium japonicum. Taxonomy (NCBI): domain Eukaryota; kingdom Viridiplantae; phylum Streptophyta; class Magnoliopsida; order Liliales; family Melanthiaceae; genus Chamaelirium; species Chamaelirium japonicum. The sequence goes on along the minus strand of OX393549.1, from coordinate 92,148,963 downwards.
CCATGTTCATTAGGGTCCTGTTTTTCCTCTCCGCTACACCGTTGGATTGGGGAGTGTAAGGAGCTGTGACTTCATAGAGTATTCCATAGTCATCACAGTATTCACTTAACTCATTTGAGGTGTACTCCCCTCCTCGATCTGACCTAAGGATCTTAATGGTTTCGTCTAATTAGTTTTCAACCAGAGCTCTGTAAATTTTAAATTTACTGAGTACTTCATCCTTAGTTTTAATAAGGTATAGGTAGCAATATTTTGAAGCGTCATCTATGAACGTTACAAAATATCTATTGCCACCTCTCGAGGTTCTCCCAGAATCACAGACATAGCTGTGAATTAATTCAAGTATATGGGAGTCTCGATCGATGGTTTTAAAGGATTTCTTAGGTTGTTTCGCTTCTACGCATATCTCGCACTTGTCGAGATTCCTAGTATCGGATTTGGGAATGATATTTAGGGTCATGAGTTTCTTAATAGAATTATAATTTACATGACCTAGTCTTTGGTGCCAAGTGACCGAAGATTCAATATTCAGAATTGTAGACGAAGGATTAAAGACATTCAATTTGAATAAACCATCACAGAGAAATCATTTTCCAATAAAATTCATTCCCTTGGTGATTACAACTTTATTGGACTCAAATACAAGCTTATAGCCCTGTTGGACTAATAAGGACCCACTAATTAAATTCCTCCTAATCTCTGGAACGTGGGGGACTCCGCGCAGGGTCAGGGTCTTCTCCGACGTCAGCTTCAGGTCGATTCGTCCTATCCCTAGCACACGAGCCTCAGTATTGTTCCCCATGCTTACAGCTCCTCCACTTGAGACCTGATAGGTGGAAAACAAAGATTGATCAGAGCAAACATGAATGTTAGCTCCTGTGTCAATCCCCCAATCAAATGCTTGAAAGGTCATGTTAACTTCAGGGGTGAAGAGAGCAGACCTGAAAGCGGTCCCAGAAGAGCCAGCTCCAGAGGTCACCATGTTGACTTGGGAGCCGGGTGGCGTTGGACCATTTCTTCTTGGATTTGGAGGTGGTGCTGTCTTCTTGTAGAAGCATTGGTTGGCCATGTGATTGGTCCGACCGCAGACGTAGCAGCAACGCACTCCTTCCTTCTTTTGGTCCTTGGGATGGTTTGGGTTATGGTTGCTATGGTATGGCTTCTTGGTATATGGCTTAGGCTTAGGGTGGAAGGGTTTCTTCTGGAACTTATGTCTAGGTTTTTGGAATGGCTTAGACGGTTGACCCTCTATGTTGTTGACCTTGGGTTTGGATTCAGAGGATCACTTTTCCCTGAGCCTATGTTGCTCCTCAATTCTAATAGAGTTTAGAACTTGAGTTAGGGTTAGGTCACCTTGGGTATAACTTAGGTGCTTAGAGAATTTAGACCAAGAAGCAGGTAGTTTATCTATAAGACAGGCTATCTAGAAGGTTTCATCAAGGGTGGAACCATTAGTCTTCAGATGTTGGACTAGGTTCTCAAACTCATGAATCTGATCATTCATGAGTTTGGAGTCAACCATTTTGAAGCTGTTGAAGTCAGACGCTTTGAAGCGTTTTACTCCAGCATCATCTAGGCCATACTTACGCTCTAGGGTATCCCATAGGTCCTTAGGGTTTTGAATGGTATAGTAGATATCATATAGTCTATCAGATAAGGCTCCTAGGATCCTATGAAGGCCATGGTAGTTGATTTCTTCTGGGGTCCTAGTGGGAATGCCAGAAGTTGGTTCAGATTCAGGTTGTGAAGTGGAGGCTCGGGTGCGACGAGTTTGGCTAGACCCGTTGGATACTCCTGGTGCTGTTTCACCTATGGCTGACAGTAACCCAAGTGTGGTTAGCCAGAATCACATCTGGTTTTGCCACCTCTTGAAGTTAGACCCGTCAAACTTCTCGGGTTTGGCACTAAGGGTTTCACGGTTTGGTGAGGCCATTTCGGACCAAAGTAAGGAGTTGTAATCTGTGGATTGAAAAATAAGTTTTGTTAATTTTAAAGTACACCTAGATAGATTCGACTTTTAGAAGTCCAAATGAAACTTCCAAATCCTAACGGCCAGATGGGCTCCAGGTAGGAGGTGGAGCACTAGGCTCGCTCAAATACCAAGCTACTTTGGGCAATTTAATGCCGGTTTGACAAGCCTTTCTAGACACCGTAGGCAGTGGAATATTTCAATGACGACTTTTAGTATTTTCTATAATCTATGCTTCTAATTTACTTTTGTAGAAAATAGTTTTGTAACTAATAGCAACTAATAGGTAGCACGAAATAAAGACTAATAGATGATCACGTAGGCTAACAGATGATTAGTGAGCACGTTGCAAAGAAAATAACTTATGAACGATTAAATTACAATAAGATTCTTGGATTGTTGGAAATCTAATCGTTCTAAGCTAGCAAATTTAGGATTTAATTTAATTCTTAAGATTAAAATTGATTAGCAAATGTTATTTTCGCAAACAAGGACAAGTCACAAATTTCTTTTAGAAATTGTTTGCCAAGGCAGAGTGGGTTCTTTGGAACCGTCATTCACCTTGCCGAACTTTTCTAAAAGGGAGAAATAATCTATCTAAAATATATCTAATTATTTAGATTTCTCTATTAGATGCAAGTCAATTATTTTAGATCTAATATTAGGACAAAAGAAGAGTTAGAAACTCTGGCCTGTGGTCGAAGCGTGCTAGGCACTGTCCCAAGAATCTTATTGCCCCCCTCGTGCGGGTCTCGTGGCAATGGTTCTCGGAGATACGGCGACCCCGGTCAGGCGACCTCCTTCTCGTCGGCACGACTCCAAGAAGGCTTTGCAAACCTCGTGAACTTTCAGGAACCCAGCGACTCGGATGACGATCTTATCGAATCGGGGAGGCAGCACCGCAGCAGAGCCTTGGTCCGAGAGAGGGAGTCTCTTCGAAGCAAAGGGGCAGCACAACAGCACCACGATACGAGAGAATGGAAGAGGGAGAGGCAGTAAGCAGGGAGAAATTCCGATTTTTGGAGTGTACCCATCCCATGGCTGCACCGGGCCTTATATAGGCCTCGGGCTGTTAATGGGAGGCTGAAATAGGGGAGCGGTTAATGGGCTGCGATTAAGCCCATTAACCTCGCACGTTACAGCTCGCAGAGAGCAGTCTCGTAACGGCTAGCATGCAGCAACGGGTTGCATGCAAAACGGCTAGTAGCCAAAAAGGAATTTCATAAATGGTGGAGGACTTAAAAGCAAAAAACAAAAAGAGGGCAGGTGCGGACCAGCCCATTTCGGAGGTGCTATCGTGTCCGGGTCCGTGGGCGTACACACACGCGCCGCCCATGCCCATGCCCAAGCCCGGCCCGGCTCGGCTCGGCACAGCACGGCACGCACGCGCGCACGTGTGTGAGCTAGTGGAGCCCCTCCTCTAGTGTGATGACTAGTGGGAGGAAGTGGGCAAATCCTTATATGTTGGTAGGGGATTTCTCCCCTTACCGATATGGGACTAAAAACCCATTGTATTGTGTGGTTTTACAATACACACATCCAACTGTTTGTAGGTGGAGAGAAAGTAGGAAGAGAGAGAGAAATGAGGCGGTCGGCTGTAATCTTGGGCCGCTGGGTCTGTTTAGAGAAAGAAACGGAACGAGAGAGCTGGGCCGCTGCATGGGTTGGTGAGATGGAAAGGAACGGGAGCATGCCATCAGGTTCGGGCCGGTCTGATGCATGGGTTTGGGTAGTCCAATGGAGGGTTGTGATGGATCGGCCGGCTGCGATTCGATGAGATGGAGAAGGGGACAGCTGTATTTGATCACGGAGTAACTAGGGACAGCTAGGCTGAGGTCGGGTAAGGGCTGCATGCAAGGGATTGGACGAATGGTTATGATCGGGTCGGACCGATTGATTGGACGGTGGGTGCATGCATGCATTCATGGTGGACATGGCAAGGGGTTCTAATGCACGGACGGCTGCGATTAAGTCCAGATGGAAAATAGTGAATTTATGGGGACGTGGGGGATTCGATCCGCTGGGCTCATGGATGGGATGGTTTTAAATACACGGACGGTTACGATTAGCTCAGTGAGGATGGAGATCGGGTAGAATAGGAAGCAAAGGAGAGTACGATAAGAGAGGAGTTGGACGGTTACGATCAATAGCTTTTATGCATGGACGGCTGCGATGCGAGCTGGTCGGGTAAAGGATTCGATGGGATGCAATGGACGATTGCCATGAGTTCGGGTAGAGAGGGAGAGGGTGCATGCTGTGCATGGGTTTGGTGAGAGCTTCACATGCATGGGATGGTTTTGATAGAGGAGAAAAGAAAGAGAAAGAAATGAGGAGAGGAGATGAGAGAGGAAAGGTGGCAGGTCTGTGCTCTCTCCATACCACATTCGTAAGCCACCGTCATCCTCCGTTGAGCTCGGTAAAACGTCAGGGGTGCTTCTCCTGTTTGTATTGTGCGATTTGTCCGCCCGATAAGATCATTTTTCCGCCGAATATCGTAATTGTCCTTTTTATCGTTCTTCATAAAGGCTTCCAAACAAGCTGTGGATCATCAATCGACTTGCCGTGAGAATATCCAGTACTTTAGCACGATGTCCTTGGACTAGCTGCGTCGAGAACCAGATCAATTCCCTGAAAACACACGTGAAATGATGCGTATAAGGTTCCAATGCGATTATCGATGAAAAGAATAATTTGAACTATCGGGCTCCGTATTTTTCATGCATGTATCGTATGAGTGCGAACCAATATACCGTTATGTCCGTATTAAAGTCTATTATGCAGTGGTGCAAAGAAAATGATGCGCTTTACGAGTATATGAAAAGTTTTACGTAGGAAAGCGATGATAATGCAGTAAGAAATAAGCGATAAAATGCACTATTTGGAGACTTAACACACCCCCAACCAGCTTTTTGCTAGTCCTTGAGCAAAATAAGCGAGAGTTCAAGGCAAAGATTGTCGATAATAATGCATGATTTCTATCCCCAAAAAGTTTTTTTTTTTTAAATGGTAAAACAACATAAAGCAATATATATATATATATATTTTAAACGGAAAGTTTTGATGAATAATTTAAAGTACTCAAGACTAGAAATTCTACGGCACAAAGCTTATAGATTAATATTAGCTAACTTCTAGTTTACCGAGTCATCGATTGAGGTCCGGTTATTAACCCTCCGGTAGAAAATATCAAACTGACTGTACTCGAGTGCTCGGTGATATCTGGACTTAACACGACTAGAGTTTTGGTTTTCAAGAGTGCGTCAATACTAATAAGCACCACGAACAGTCGAACGATCTTAAACACTGATTCAAAACCCCGCTGTCTGTCCAGGTTTACGAGAGGTGTAGATGTTCACTTTAATACCACCAGGGCTTTATATGTGATATTCCATGCTTACTCGTGTTTTTACAGCGACGGCTTTCACACTATCTCCCTTTTCTTTTTCTTTTCTTTTTCTTTTTTTTTTCAGGTCTTTTTTTTTTTAAGGATCTAATTATGTATCCCTTCCTAATTTACACCATAGTAGCTGCACTCTGTGCCCATGACACGCTGCCAACGCTCTCATAAGTCAGGTAGCCATCCCCATGTTGCTTTTACATTAGATTCACTCTGTGTATATAGGATCATTCTCATAACCCTATACACCATGTTTCACTAATATAGTTGCATGTAAGTTAGGACTTTTACATAACTCAACCCTACACCTTGTAATAGGTAGCCCTTTTCGCTGTACCTGGTCTAATCCACTAGTTGCCTTTTTTTTTTCACCCTATCTCTCCATAGAGCAAACTAAGTGAACAAGACAGTCGTGGTTCATCAGGCCTCTAAGTATTATCAGATCAACAACAACCTATTGAACCTAGACTCCAAAGGTGCAAGCCAGAAGTGTAGTGAAGTTTTCAAAGTACAATTAACCTGATACTCCATAAGAAGAAATTAATAAAGGGAACTCAACGTTAATACCTTTCGACTAGAACTTAAGCCTTTTATAATCTATGTCACTAAGTGTCATATAGTCCTAGCAAGAGTACATAAAAATTAGACTCCAAAACTTTCAGAGTAACTCTTTTTTTTTTTAATATAATAGGCAAGAAATCTTTTTTTTTTAAAAAAAAATGAATAAAAGTAATAACTAATATTTGGAAAAGTGTAAAAATGCACAAAATTAGAATTCGTCAAGATTCCCACCCCCCAACCTAAATATGACATTATCCTCAATGTTTAAAAAAATAATGCACATAATGATATTTTATGGAGCTAGATTCAAATATAGAAACATGAAGGATATATCATTTTGCAAGAAAGACATGGAGAAAGGTTAGAGATTACCTGAAAATATGATGGCATATATTTCCACTGTTTTCCAAGGACATTACTAGAAAGAAAATAGAATATAGAAAAAACAAAACTAATATACAAGCAAAAGATCTCTAGCAGATATAGAGATTAATCCTGATAACATGATCTTTTGGATTTTTCAAAAAAAATAAAGAGTAGTCATGCATAAAGAAGACATATCCTAAGATATATTGTGGATGTCTATATTCTCTCACCATATCCTTTCTATTAGGGGCAATCTTACATTGTTGTTCATGAGCTGAATTTGTATTCTCTTCAAACTGGAGAATATAAATTTTATTTATATTCCACCCTATATCTTTTTTATGTTCATCCATTAATTTAGTTTCACGATCCATATTCGATTCATAAGAAATCATCTTCGAACATCTTTCTTGGCCCAAATATATATCCTCTAACTCAATTGGTTGAATTTGCAAGTTAGGTTTTGATTCTTCAATATCAGATATGAGAGTAATCATACCATTATTGAGTTTAGACATAGAAAATTTGGTATTTTCAATAATTATATCATCATCGATATTACATGGGAGACAATTAGCTTCTGCAAAATTCACATCCTCCTTAATGTTATCAATATTAATTAGAAGAACAATATTTTTCTCAAAGATCTCATCCTCATTAATGTCATCAATTAGAATGTTATTGTTTTCTTCAAAATTCACGTTATTATCAATGTCATCAATCTTGGTTGGACAAGCATCCAAAGGATTTAGAAAATCAAATTCATAAAGCGTGTCTTCTATGGGGATGTCAATTGTACTCTCCCTATTGCCTTTATCCTCATCATTCATGGGGTTAAATTGCACTTTTTAGTCCCTTAATTAGGACTACTCAAAGTTGTAGCAAGTTTTTGGCACCGTTGTCGGGGATTGCAATGGACAAATAGAAACTTCGCATCCACATTTTTCTTTCTTCTTTGCTTTCTTCTTTGCATTCAATGGACTGATTACTTTTATTTCCTTCGTTTCAGGTAAAAAATAAAAAATAAAACTTTGACAAAAGGAGTAAACCGTTGATTGCGAAGGAGAAGTACTACGTACTTGTCTAAATAAAGAACTACTCTCTCTGGTACACTCATTCTTTAAATTCTCTGTATTTGCTATCTCGCATCAACTTACGCTCTCGTGGGAAAGCTCGGCACATACGTCTCGGTGTAGACGTATGTGTGTCTAGTCTGTAATCCCCTTTAAACGAAAGCGTTCGTATAGAAATCTTTAGGTGGTGCATGCATTGTTTTGTGATTATACTAGGCTACCTGTTTGTTTCTAATTGTTTATTCTGGATGCTTAAATCCTAATTCAATTGAAATCATGACTAGGACTTTACGTGATTATTTACAAAATGGCTCAACTTATTTTGACATGTATGATTCTAGTGGGTGGAATAAATCTAATGCGAATAATTATCACGTGTCTTCTGCTTATGCTCCTTATGTAAGTTTACATATGGAGACTATTAACGATACATGTAATGAACGCTTGCAAACTAATCAGTATATTATATAATATTATCGTGAGCATTCTATGCATGATACTTATGTTCCACCATATAAGGAATCCCTTGAAGATACATTGCAATCATTTTTAAAAAATTCCATACAAATTATTCAAGATCTTCAAACACCAATTAACAGAATTGATCAATCTTATCTTGATAATGAAGAGGAAGAGATTTTGATTTCTCCACCTCAATTTAGCCTCATCTCCATCATAACCTCCTTTAATTAATTGTAGTAGTTAATTCTATTTAATTTAGTAACGTAATTTTATTCTCTCGTGCTCCACTCTCAGTGGAAAACCCCTGAATTACACTCACGTTCACGCACTTCCATTACACTAGTTCCCATTAGTCCTTCAGTCCCTGTAGAATCGACCTCGGACTCACCGAGATTACTACTTAGCTACACACCCTATACTTGGGGTTAAATTGCACTTTTTAGTCCCTTAATTAGGACTACTCAAAGTTGTAGCAAGTTTTTGGCGCCGTTGCCGGAGATGGCGGCGGTGGTGACCGGTGGCCGGAGGTGGTGGTGGCGGTCGGAGGTGGTGACCGATGGTGGTGGCCGGAGGTGGTGGCGGTGGTTGTGGAGGGCTGGGCATGGATATCGAGATGGGCTTGGGTGAAGAACACTTGTTGAGAGAGGGGGTTTATATAGGCCCTTTAGGAATACCAAAAGTCCCAAGGTCTTAATTGCAAAATAGCCATTTACTGTTTCAGCTGCGCGACTGCTCCCGTCCGATCGGAAACGAAGGGTCGTCGGTTACTGTTTCCGCTGCGTGACTGTTCCCGTCCGATCGAAAACGAAGGGTCATCAGTTAAGATGTCTTTTGGTCTCCCCAACTTTACTATAATAATTACCTTCCTTGTATTTAGATAGAAAAACATTAAGGGTCTTCTGGTTAGAGAGAAAAGTTTAAAATTCTACCCAAATGGGTCTATGGTTCGAATCCTTCCATTGGCTATTTATGTATATATATATATAAATATATATATATATATATATTTTTTTTTTTTCTTTTAATTTTTAAATGCTCTAAATGAGTTCAAAACGCAAAAGTTTGAATAGGTTTTTTGATCGTTTCGATGAGACGGACGCAATGGCGCAGTCCGATTTTTATTTCAAATTTTTTTATCAAAAATTCTTATAATAACTTTTTAATTATTAATTTATTTTGGGATGTTACATCCAGACCTTGATTTGATTTGATCTCAGGTCCATCTCCGATCTGATCTCATTGCTGGTAGCTTCATCTTAGATCTGTAGTCGTGCCCTTCTCAAATCCAACCTCAAGATTTGATCTCAGATCTTGTCGGATCCGATCGACGAGCCTTGCGGTACCCCTGAGCTCCTCTCTTTCTCGAAGAGATCACAGCCTCAGCCGCCCTCCTTGCCTTCTTCCTCGGAGCTGGGACGGAGCTGTTCCGCAAGGCCGACATCATGATCACGACTTTCAAGCTGCAGAAGAACAACATTTTAGCCGCCATCCTCATCATCATCGTCGGAGGTGAGGAAATGCTGAAGGCTTCGATCTCACCGGATTTCTCCTATAGTGAAAGTAATGGTTTGGGTTGTGATTTGCGTTAATGCATGTGGGTTGTGGTTTATGTTGTTGCAGGTGGCTTCGATCTCGCCGGAAGCTTCTCTCTCTCTCTCTCTCTCTCTGGGGAGGGCAGGAAGTCGGAGGAAACCCCGGATCCGAAGAAGACCGTGGCGGCTTCGACCTGCAATGCCCCCTCACTCACTCACTCTTTCTCTCTCCCTCCGATCTCTCCTATCTGCACCGCCCCCACCCTCTGCTATGCACCCCATCATTTGATTTTGAGTTTTGGCTCTCATCTTAATCAGAGCCTAAAAGATAGCAATTGCATTTGTTTGTCAACAACACCAAGGAATAAGATCTATCGAAGAATATCTTAGTTTATTTATTTGCAACTGAGTGTGAGATAAAATGCGAAAAGAATGGAGTTATTATGACCCAAAATCAGTTTGTGATTGGATATTGTGCATATTATACTCGAACAATAGGTGATCCCATGATAAAACAATTTTACAAACCTAAAAGTAATTAAATTTTGATTTAATTTTACATCATTAGCAATTAAATATTGTCACCACCGTCAAAATATTGTCACTGCTCTAGAAATTTTTGCAATGCCCTCAAAATCTTTTGCGTGCTTCGAAATATTGCTAACGCCTTGTAAATATTGTCACCTCTCAAAATAATGTTGCTACATTAGAAATATTTTGTTTCTACCCTCAAAATATTGTTACCTCCCTCAAAATATTTTGGCCACCTTTTAAATATTGTCACTTTCCTCGTCAATAGGAGTGGGCAGAATCTCGCCTTCGCCACCACCGTCTCCTCCACCTTCGCCACCACCGTCTCCTCCACCTTCGCCCCCGTCGTCCCCTCCATCTTCTCCACCACCATCTCCTCCACCTTCTTCCTCATCATCCTCTTCATCTACATCGTCATCATCGTCTTCTTCATCGTCTCCTCCTCCCCCTTCGCTTTCTTCTTCCTCCTCCTCCTCTTCATCTTCCTTCTTCTCTTCTTCCTTCTCTTCTTTCTTCTCCTCTTCCTTAAAATTTTTTATTTTCTTTACCTGACCCCTACGGGTCACCACCAATTTCTCCTCCATTGGGCCCGAGCGCCGCCTCGCCCCGTATGCTTTCTTCTCAACCCTGACGACTCTGACTATCTTGCCCGATTCGGGATCATCCTCATAATCGGAGTACAGGGCGTCATTGTCTTCGTACCTGGCTTGCAGCCAGTGCAGGAGGTTGGCGTTGCCGTGCCGGACCGGGCAGTTCAAAAACTACTTCCATGATCTGGTACCGCAGGTCAACTCCAAGAACAAGTTGTCGATGGCCCCGACTCGATCAGATGACCAGGCCAAGTCCCCTCCTAAGGCATATCTCTCGACCACATTGTGTACCTAAGAACGAGGAGTCTCGGGCACAGAAAGAGGAGTATACGCCCCAGAGACGAAAATCGGCCAGTCCGTGTAAAGCTTATCGGAAGGTACAGTGTCGATGATCGGGCGGAGCATTGAGACACCGTGCAGATTGTAGAAAGGACTGTTCTTCCTCGAAACCCACTGTAGTGGTAGAAGAAGTATCCTAACTCTATCCGGGCCACTTCGCCTTCAGGGATGCTGGAATAACACGCCCTGAGCTCCTCCTGGAAGTCAGACTCCACCCAACAGAATGCATATATTATCTACCATGCATTCCCCGTTAGCTGCCCAGGACAAAGTCCTGAGGTATTTAACACCCGGGCAGCGAACAACAGCAGAGGGAGGTGCAGCCCACAGTTTAGCTGGCCGATAGTGACGATCGTCCCCAGCACCTGCTCCTTGCTGGCTACTCCCGTGAAGACGGTTCGCTTGTCAATTCCGAAGGCAGATTGGACTCCTGCGAGAGCTGGTCAGTGAGTCCCTTCTATGAAGCAGGCGAGCAATTTCTGCCACTTGGCCCTCTTTACGTCAGTGAGCTTTCCGCTAATATTGTACTCAAAGACGGGCTCCTCCGACAACGGCATCAACGGCCCCAAAATGAAGCCGGCCTTAGGGATATGCTCGGGCCTAGAAGGTGCGGAGGTAAACCCCACTCCCATATGCCTCTTGCCAAGCACACCAAGAGCAGCTTTGCCTTTGCCTCTGCCTACGGGCTTAGGCGAAGTCTCAACCCTTTCTTTCCCCTTCTTAGAAGCCCTCATCTTGGAAGGGACGACATACTTCTTGCTGCCAGACGATGCCATCGCAACCGATCAGGAGAACGCAGAGAACAGGAAGCAGGAAGCTCAGGAGCAGAAGGTTCTGGACTTCAAATTTTTTTTGAAAGTGTGAGGCAAAAATGACATCCGGAGCACGCTTATAAACCCTGGAGAAACTGGCAGGAATACCAGAATGCCACATGGCGCCACCAGGTCAAAGGCCGTATTTTCGAAAGGGACACATGGCATCAATCTGAAGGAAGCGCTCTTATAGGCGAAGCATCGAACTAGATAAAGCGTCAAACCAGCTGAACCGTCGGTCCAAGCAAACCGTCGGTTCAGGCAAACCGCCAGTTCAGACGAACCGCCGGTTCATGTGAACCGCCGGTTCAGACAAATCATCGATCCATGTGCATCGAGACTGAAGAAACGCTAACTCCAGACTTCGCCCGTTCGACAGGCAGATGATCGGGTGATTTCCCAAAGGATCAGGCAAAAAACAGGCTCTTTTGCCCAATCGCCTCAAACTCCACCGGTTGAAATTAACCGATCGGTCAATTTTGACCAATCGGATAAACATAATCAATCGGTCCAATACCTACTGGATCGGGCAAAAAACTTAGTTTTTTGCCTGATCGCCTCGACCTCCACCGGTTGAATTTAACTGATCGGTCAACTCTGACCGATCGGATAAATTCAATCGATTGGTTCGAATTCTACTGGATCGGGCAAAAAACTTAGTTTTTTGCCCGATCACCTTGACCTCCACCGGTGAATTTAACTGATTGATCAACTCTGACCGATCGGATAAATTCAATCGATCGGTTCGAATTCTACTGAATCAAGGGTAAAACTCAGTTTTTTGCCCGATCGCCTTGACCTCCACTTGTTGAATTTAACCGATCGGTCAACTTTGACCGATCCGATAGATTCAAACGATCGGTCCAATTTCTACTGGATCGGGAAAAAAATTAGCTTTTTGACCGATCACCTCTAGCTCCACCGGTTGATTTTAACCAATCGCAAACTTGACCGATCGGTCAAAATCAACCGATCAGTCAAACTTGACCGTGTTGTAGCTCGTGTGTCCTTAGCGTGGAATTTCTGTATTAACATTAATAAAGATGGCTTTGGTTATTGCTTTAATTAGAATACTACTCTGGTATATGATAATACTTATATAATAAAAGGACCCTAGGGAACACAGTAGGCCACTGAGGCGCATGGAGGATCCATGCTTGGGAGACTCAGTGGACCAGTTCTGTGTAGACCTAGAACTAGTTCACAGCTTAGGTGATGCCGGTCGCTTCACCGAGAACAAGCTGTTGGCAGGTAGAGGATGTGGTGAAGTCTCCACCACGAGAACGTGGGATTCCCATTCACCTGACCAAGCACGATGATCGATAGGAACCAAGACGGTGCACAGTTCAGTGATTTAGACACTGGTGCATAAACTGTCTTACTACTATAGATAATATGTCCTTAACCCTGAGGGACCATGTACACTGGGCCAACCAGTTGTGTGGTGCTTTGATGTGCCAACGTGTGCGGACCTTCCATAGTCCAATACCACGGTATGTTGGGTTACCCGGCTGGCGCTTGAGTGACATGTAATCCCTACAGGTTATCCGACGTCCAGTATTGGATGGGTACGTTTTGATGAGTCAATCTGTCCACACAGTTAATCTAGGCCTGGTGGTTGTCAGTATGACTGACGACGTTCTGGATGCTAGGCATAGCACCGGAAGGTGTGTGGTGTTATAGATGACGAGTCATCAAACCCTAGTCAGATGATCGATCGGGATCTGACGGTGCTCCCCACCGCCCGAGTCGTATCATGGTACCAGTAATAGGAGGGACTAAGGATTATCGGAGTATAGTAGAGAACAGGGTTACGAGGGAGTAACATAAGTTTAGGATCACTAGAGTTCAACTCGCGTCGCACTCTGGGTGGCTATGCAGGTTAATCGGATTAGGGCTGATTAACGGAACTTTCGGTGTGTCACCGGAACAGTTAATCAGGGATCCGGTTGGAGCTAGAGATCCTGAACCCTGAAGGTTCCACTCTGTCGTTGCGTATAGGAATTGTTCCCCGACCTAGTTGGATACGTTGGATGCGAAGTAGCGTGATGGAGCGCAAGCCCGGAGCCTAAGAATCTAATTCACATTTGTTACGGGTCATAGGGGTATTTTGGTAAATACTAAAATATGACTCAGAACATATTGAATATGGATCTTAGAATAAGCGAAATAATTTCAAGAGCTCATAGGCGCTGACGGAACTCCATTCCGAGTAGCGCACCTCATTCAGTCTCTCTTTCTGTTTTCCACTTTTAGTGAAGGGCGTTTTCGTCCTGGCTTCACGATAGACACTTGGATATCCCTAAATCCGATCCCCCCTTATCCCTTTCAATCTAGGGGCCGGCCCAAGCCTTCTTGGATCCATGAGAGACCGTCCCTATAAAGGAATAGGGAGAGGGAGGGGCCGGCCTGATGCTCCCTCTCCTCCAAAAATCCGACCCCCCCTCCTTTGCTCCTCCTTTGTGGTTTCGGCCAAGGAAAAGAGAGGAAGAAGAAGGGAGACGGAAAAGGAAGGAAGGAGAAGGAAGAAAGGAGAAAAAGGAGGAGAAAATCTCATGGCTTGCCATCGTCTTCGCAACGGATTCCTCCGTCGGCTCGTAATCCCTGCACTCAGAGACGGGATTTCGAGGATTCTTCAATTCGCAAAGGACAAGGTGCTATCCGACAGTTTCTCTTGCGATTCAAGTGCGGTTCTTTATCGTTCTGTCATCTCCGAATCATAGATCCAAAAGGTATGATGATTCTAAACACCTAACTAGATGCATGCATGTCTTCCGTAGATCGTAGTATGCCTCTAGGGTGTCCGCACATATGCTAAGATCATAGATTTGCATGTAGATTGTTTTGTAGAATTAATTGTAATGAAACATACACCGTATGATCTTCGGATCTTTATTTTTGCTTCCACTGCGACTCTGATTAGCGGATCCAATTCCAATAATTGGTATCAGAGCATGCTTTGGTGTATGTTTCATGCATGAATTCGTGAAAACATCATGTGAATATATGATGACATATGTTTTCATCGGGTTCGACGTAGATCATGCATATGGATTGTGCTATGTATTGTCTTTTTGCAGGTGCCACACTGAATAGTAATCTGTGATTGCATGCATCCGGGGGTCGGACCCCGGATTTAATTTTTGCATTGATTATTATTGTCTGTGGATTTTAAGACTCTAGATGGGCGAGGGTAGGGGTTGACCATCCTCGGTTCCCTGGCCATGTTTCTAGAATTGTTTTCTTTTCTTTCTAGCAAAATTGTACATGAACGAGCACTTGCTCGGAGCGTGTTAGTTTTTCGATCATAGAAAGAAGAAGATGATGCTACATCCACGGTTCGAGCAAGCGGTACCATGGCGTGCAAAGACCCAACGAAAGCGTGCACGTTGGCGATGATGGGGATCGTCATCAGAGATCATGCAGAACGGAAGAGCAGGATATCTTGGCTGTGCTATTCAGGTTCAGGGGTCGGACCCTGGACTTGATTCAGTTTGGATGTTTTTCTGTTGATTCTCTTTACTTATTGTTTAGAGAACCCCGATGATAATTTTATTATCTTGCTTGTGAGTTTGTCTCTAGATCAGGCTTAGGGTTAATACTAAACTTATGGATTCATCGGTGTCTCTATATGCTTCTAACACATGAGAATCTAGTGGCTAGCTAAAAGAAAAGGCGGTAACCGCCCTCGTGGTAGTTCAGGTAGCCAAGTACTGTGCACCGAGATAGACGCAGTGTTAGATTTGTTTAGAGATAATTAACTAATGTCTCCATAAGAAGTATGATAACCCTAGTGGGATGCCCTTTCCCCACGTGGTCCTAGCGACCAAGTTAGGTTAGGATTTCACTGTGTGATACCCGTTTCTAGATGACGTTTGATGGTAGTATGAACTCATCACAATTTGGTTATACCACCATTAGGTTGAGGTCCGGCGGAGGTTGTCGGATGTCCCTATTTGGCCAGCATCAAAACCTATAATGAGATGAGGTCTACTATGACATCAGGCATCAAATTGTGAACCAGGCGTCATCGTAGTGGGAGTCCTTTCCACGTTCACCTTAGGCTAGGCTCTAGATTTTAGGATTATGGGCAAACTAGTGAAGTATCGGGATCCTTGGAATCTATGTAATGTGATCCATGCAAAAAAGGCAAAAGCTGAGTATTCAAGGTAGGGACTATGATATTTTCCGAGGATACTAATGCTTTACGGGAGGGTTTGTAATCCTATTAGGAGCACAGTAGACCAGGGTCTAAGTCTAGGAGGTCGTGACCTTTCTAGATATGCATAAAACCTCATAAAGAAGGGATGTATAAGAGGTTTCCTCCAAAGGGGAGCCCCTGGCCTCCATAATCAACCGGCTAAGGGTCTGGGTGGGAGGTACGCAATTCGATATTCCCACCGGGTGAGAGTTGTGTTTCCTTCCATGCTGGTTCGCCTAGTGGTTTCCTTTGGGACATGGAGGATACCGGTGGCAGTGGGTGACGATTTTTTCCTGCACCGCGGGAGTCTATGAACCCCCTTACCGACACCACCTAGATTTGTGGGAAGCATCCGAAAGCTTGTGTGAAGCCGCTGTTGCTGCGCACGCGGGTCATATAAAGATGGCCAAAAGGAGACTGGGAGGTCTTTCAGTTTGCCATGGGTAATTCTGATGAAGACTGGGTCGTAAAAACCCCATTGGCAGAAGCGGTTGCATGCTCTCACCGAGATACTGTCTCCAATTCAAGGCCGATAGTCTCAGTGCTCCAGCCCAGGGAATTTAGATTCTTGGATGTCTCCACTTGAGGTGGTGAAAACATAGCGGTTGGAGTAAATATTATCTATTTCTAAATTCCATGAAATAGATTGTAGTAGACCCTAACTATTGCTTTAAACCATTGTTTACAGAAATCATGACCAAGCTCGACCCCTTTGCCTCCATACTTAATGATAACAAACGTACGAGACCAAACTACGAGGACTGGAAGCATAATCTGATGCTCGTCCTAAGGGTTGGCAAACACACAATTGCCCTAAGTATCCCTCAACCGGCCATGCCGGGACCAAGTGCAACTGAGGCCCAATTAAAGGAATGGAAAGACTGGCTAGATGCTGATGAGATGTGCAAGTGCTACATAGTGGCATCCTTACAGACCGTCCTTCAGAAGCAAGTCGAAGACATGCACTACAAAAAAAACAGTTATTACCGACGGAAACTATCCGTCGGTAATATTAACATTCCATCGGTAATAGTTTATAGCGACGGAAGATATTTCCGTCGCTGGCTGTCGGGAAAGAAGGTGTCGGGAAAAACAATACGACGGACCAAATATTACCGTCGGTAATAATAATTAATACCGATGGTAATATTAAAGCCGTCGGTCATATTTAATCAATTAAAAATTAATATAATATGTTATTGCCGACGAACCTTAATAATCCGTCGGTAATATATAAGCATTGTACCGACGGTTAAGGTATATACTGTTGGTAATACTATATATATTACCGACGCATATATATGTTCCGTCGGTAATAATATATCTATTACCGACGGATATTATATACCGTCGGCAAATTATTTATAATTTTAAAAAAATGAAAACATTATTACCGACGGAATAATTAATTTCCGTCGGTAATAAGTATGTTTTTTTTTAATAAATTAACCTAAATAATATTATTTAATTTTTGTGATTTAAAACAATAGCACAATATATTACCACAATTTATCAAATATTACCACAATTTATAAAATATTACCGCAAATTTTAAAATATTACCTAAATTGATAAAAAATTACAGCAAATTATCAAATATTACCACAGTACCCGACAATTATAGACAATAACAAAAAATAACCACATATTACAAAATAATATTTACACAATCCAAAACTGAGAGATGATACATGCCCTATCTCAACCACCCCCGCCCGCCACCAACGCTGGTGCTCTCATCGATCCCCTGACGCCGCCCTGCTCCTGCAATTAACATGTATTTGTTAATAAAATGGTTTATATCTATAACTGAGTCTAAGCGTTAAAAAATGATAAGTTAGCGTGTTTCGGTTTTAAAATAGGTTTGGATTCGATCGGATCGGCATCCGATAATTCGAAGTTGGAATTATTCCGTATTTCGGACTTGCGAGCAGGTTCTAATTGGATATTTGACCAATTTACGCTCCGATTCACCGATTTAGAGTCTAAGTGTTGGAAAATCATAAGTTAGCGTGTTTCGGATATGAAATAGGTTTGGATTCGATCTTAGAGTCATCGGATCGGCATCCGATAATTCAAAGTTGGAATTATTCCGTATTTCGGACTTGCGAGCGGGTTCTAATTAGATATTTGACCAATTTACGCTCCGATTCACCGATTTAGAGTCTAAGTGTTGGAAAATCATAAGTTAGCGTGTTTCGGATATGAAATAGGTTTGGATTCGATCTTAGAGTCATCGGATCGGCATCCGATAATTCGAAGTTGGAATTATTCCGTATTTCGGACTTGCGAGCGGGTTCTAATTGGATATTTGACCAATTTACGCTCCGATTTACCGATTTAGAGTCTAAGTGTTGGAAAATCATAAGTTAGCGTGTTTCGGATATGAAATAGGTTTGGATTCGATCGGATCGTCATCGGATCGGCATCCGATAATTCGAACTTGGAATTATTCCGTATTTCGGACTTGCGAGCGAGTTCTAATTGGATATTTCACCAATTTACGCTCCGATTCACCGATTTAGAGTCTAAGTGTTGGAAAATCATAAGTTTGCGTGTTTCAGATATGAAATATGTTTGGATTCGATCGGATCGTCATCGGATCGGCATCCGATAATTCGAAGTTGGAATTATTCCGTATTTCGGACTTGCGAGCGAGTTCTAATTGGATATTTGACCAATTTACGCTCCGATTCACCGATTTAGAGTCTAAGTGTTGGAAAATCATAAGTTAGCGTGTTTCGGATATGAAATAGGTTAGGATTCGATCGGATCATCATCGGATCGGCATCCGATAATTCGAACATGGAATTATTCCGTATTTTGGACTTGCGAGCGGGTTCTAATTGGATATTTGACCAATTTACGCTCCGATTCACCGATTTAGAGTCTAAGTGTTGGAAAATCATAAGTTAGCGTGTTTCGGATATGAAATAGGTTTGGATTCGATCGGATCGTCATCGGATCGGCATCCGATAATTCGAAGTTGGAATTATTCCGTATTTCGGACTTGCGAGCGAGTTCTAATTGGATATTTGACCAATTTACGCTCCGATTTACCGATTTAGAGTCTAAGTGTTGGAAAATCAGAACTTAGCGTGTTTCGGATATGAAATAGGTTTGGATTCGATCGGATCGTCATCGGATCGGCATCCGATAATTCGAAGTTGGAACTATTCCGTATTTCAGACTTACGAGCGAGTTATAATTGGATATTTGACCAATTTACGCTCTGATTCACCGATTTAGAGTCTAAGTGTTGGAAAATCATAAGTTAGCGTGTTTCGGATATGAAATAGGTTTGGATTCGATCCGATCGTCATCAGATCGGCATCTGATAATTCGAACTTGGAATTATTTTGTATTTCGGACTTGCGAGCGGGTTCTAATTGGATATTTGACCAATTTACGCTCCCATTCACCGATTTAGAGTCTAAGTGTTGGAAAATCATAAGTTAGCGTGTTTCGGATATGAAATAGGTTTGGATTCGATCGGATCGTCATCGGATCGGCATCCGATAATTCGAACTTGGAATTGTTCCATATTTCGGACTTGCGAGCGGGTTCTAATTGGATATTTGACCAATTTACGATCCGATTCACCGATTTAGAGTCTAAGTGTTGGAAAATCATAACTTAGCGTGTTTCGGATATGAAATAGGTTTGGATTCGATCGGATCATCATCGGATCGGCATCCGATAATTCGAAGTTGGAATTATTCCGTATTTCGGACTTGCGAGCGAGTTCTAATTGGATATTTGACCAATTTACGCTCCGATTCACCGATTTAGAGTCTAAGTGTTGGAAAATCAGAACTTAGCGTGTTTCGGATATGAAATAGGTTTAGATTCGATCGGATCGTCATCGGATCGGCATCCGATAATTCGAAGTTGGAACTATTCCGTATTTCAGACTTACGAGCGAGTTATAATTGGATATTTGACCAATTTACGCTCTGATTCACCGATTTAGAGTCTAAGTGTTGGAAAATCATAAGTTAGCGTGTTTCGGATATGAAATAGGTTTGGATTCGATCCGATCGTCATCAGATCGGCATCTGATAATTCGAACTTGGAATTATTTTGTATTTCGGACTTGCGAGCGGGTTCTAATTGGATATTTGACCAATTTACGCTCCCATTCACCGATTTAGAGTCTAAGTGTTGGAAAATCATAAGTTAGCGTGTTTCGGATATGAAATAGGTTTGGATTCGATCGGATCGTCATCGGATCGGCATCCGATAATTCGAAGTTGGAATTATTCCGTATTTCGGACTTGCGAGCAGGTTCTAATTGGATATTTGACCAATTTACGACCCGATTCACCGATTTAGAATCTAAGTGTTGGAAAATCATAACTTAGCGTGTTTCGGATATGAAATAGGTTTGGATTCGATCGGATCGTCATCGGATCGGCATCCGATAATTCGAAGTTGGAATTATTCCGTATTTCGGACTTGCGAGCGAGTTGTAATTGGAGATATTTGACCAATTTACGCTCCGATTCACCGATTTAGAGTCTAAGTGTTGGAAAATCATAAGTTAGCGTGTTTCGGATATGAAATAGGTTTGGATTCGATCCGATCGTCATCGGATCGGCATCCGATAATTTGAACTTGGAATTATTCCGTATTTCGGACTTGCGAGCGGGTTCTAATTGGATATTTGACCAATTTACGCTCCGATTCACCGATTTAGAGTCTAAGTGTTGGAAAATCATAAGTTAGCGTGTTTCGGATATGAAATAGGTTTGGATTCGATCGGATCGTCATCGGATCGGCATCCGATAATTCGAACTTGGAATTATTCCGTATTTCGGACTTGCAAGCGGGTTCTAATTGGATATTTGACCAATTTACGATCTGATTCACCGATTTAGAGTCTAAGTGTTGGAAAATCATAACTTAGCGTGTTTCGGATATGAAATAGGTTTGGATTCGATCGGATCGTCATCGGATCGGCATCCGATAATTCGAAGTTGGAATTATTCCGTATTTCGGACTTGCGAGCGAGTTGTAATTGGATATTTGACCAATTTACGCTCCGATTCACCGATTTAGAGTCTAAGTGTTGGAAAATCATAATTTAGCGTGTTACGGATATGAAATAGGTTTGGATTCGATCCGATCGTCATCGGATCGGCATCCGATAATTCGAACTTGGAATTATTCCGTATTTCGGACTTGCGAGCGGGTTCTAATTGGATATTTGACCAATTTACGCTCCGATTCACCGATTTAGAGTCTAAGTGTTGGAAAATCATAAGTTAGCGTGTTTCGGATATGAAATAGGTTTGGATTCGATCGGATCGTCATCGGATCGGCATCCGATAATTCGAAGTTGGAATTATTCCGTATTTCGAACTTGCGAGCGGGTTCTAATTGGATATTTGACCAATTAACGCTCCGATTCACCGATTTAGAGTCTAAGTGTTGGAAAATCATAAGTTAGCGTGTTTCGGATATGAAATAGGTTTGGATTCGATCGGATCGTCATCGGATCGGCATCCGATAATTCGAAGTTGGAATTATTCCGTATTTCGGACTTGCGAGCGAGTTCTAATTGGATATTTGACCAATTTACGCTCCGATTCACCGATTTAGAGTCTAAGTGTTGGAAAATCATAAGTTAGCGTGTTTCGGATATCAAATAGGTTTGGATTCGATCGAATCTTCATCGGATCGGCATCCGATAATTCAAACTTGGAATTATTCCGTATTTCGGACTTGCGAGCGGGTTCTAATTGAATATTTGACCAATTTATGATCCGATTCACCGATTTAGAGTCTAAGTGTTGGAAAATCATAACTTAGCGTGTTTCGGATATGAAATAGGTTTGGATTCGATCGGATCATTATCGGATCGGCATCCGATAATTTGAAGTTGGAATTATTCCGTATTTCGGACTTGCGAGCGAGTTCTAATTGGATATTTGACCAATTTACGCTCCGATTCACCGATTTAGAGTCTAAGTGTTGGAAAATCAGAACTTAGCGTGTTTCGGATATGAAATAGGTTTGGATTCGATCGGATCGTCATCGGATCGACATCCGATAATTTGAAGTTGGAATTATTCCGTATTTCAGACTTGCGAGTGAGTTATAATTGGATATTTGACCAATTTACGTTCCGATTCACCGATTTAGAGTCTAAGTGTTGGAAAATCATAACTTAGCGTGTTTCGGATATGAAATAGGTTTGGATTCGATCCGATCGTCATCGGATCGGCATCCGATAATTCGAACTTGGAATTATTCCGTATTTCGGACTTGCGAGCGGGTTCTAATTGGATATTTGACCAATTTACGCTCCGATTCACCGATTTAGAGTCTAAGTGTTGGAAAATCATAAGTTAGCGTGTTTCGGATATGAAATAGGTTTGGATTCGATCGGATCGTCATCGGATCGGCATCCGATAATTCGAAGTTTGAATTATTCCGTATTTCGGACTTGCGAGCGAGTTCTAATTGGATATTTGACCAATTTACGCTCCGATTCACCGATTTAGAGTCTACGTGTTGGAAAATCATAAGTTAGCGTGTTTCGGATATGAAATAGGTTTGGATTCGATCTGATTGTCATCGGATCGGCATCCGATAATTTGAACTTGGAATTATTCCGTATTTCGGACTTGCGAGCAGGTTCTAATTGGATATTTGACCAATTTACGCTCCGATTCACCGATTTAGAGTCTAAGTGTTGGAAAATCATAAGTTAGCGTGTTTCGGATATGAAATAGGTTTGGATTCGATCGGATCGTCATCGGATCGGCATCCGATAATTCAAAGTTGGAATTATTCCGTATTTCGGACTTGCGAGCGGGTTCTAATTGGATATTTGACCAATTTACGATCCGATTCACCGATTTAGAGTCTAAGTGTTGGAAAATCATAACTTAGTGTGTTTCGGATATGAAATAGGTTTGGATTCGATCGGATCGTCATCGGATCGGCATCCGATAATTCGAAGTTGGAATTATTCCGTATTTCGGACTTGCGAGTGAGTTGTAATTGGATATTTGACCAATTTACGCTCCGATTCACCGATTTAGAGTCTAAGTGTTGAAAAATCATAAGTTAGCGTGTTTCGGATATGAAATAGGTTTGGATTCGATTCGATCGTCATCGGATCGGCATCCGATAATTTGAACTTGGAATTATTCCGTATTTCGGACTTGCGAGCGGGTTCTAATTGGATATTTGACCAATTTATGCTCCGATTCACCGATTTAGAGTCTAAGTGTTGGAAAATCATAAGTTAGCGTGTTTCGGATATGAAATAGGTTTAGATTCGATCGAATCGTCATCGGATCGGCATCCGATAATTCGAACTTGGAATTATTCCGTATTTTGGACTTGCGACCAAAAACTGTAGAATGTGTAGCGGTGGCGCGTCTCTCTTCCCGGCCGCAGCCTGTACCTCCTCAGCCGGCTGGCCGACCAAGTAACCATAGAGCTGGTAGAGCTCGTGACGGTAATCCCTGTACCGCTCACCCATCATCTTCCACAAGTCCTCCCAATGGGTGTCGGTTTCCATGTTCTCCCATTTAAATTTCTCCTGTAAAATCAATTTAAAAACAAGTCATTTTATCAAATCAAATTATAAAGAAGTACGATATTATTCTAAAATGCTTTAATGAAACTAACGTACCAAAAACTGCTGATACATCCTCTCCTTATAGGATGCATCAATGTTCTTCCACCCCCTTAACCCCATAATCGGGGCATTCCTCTCCTCCCGTACTATAATGCCGACCCACGTGGCGGCGTCAGAAGCGTGCTCGCCCACGAAGGTCATGCCGCTCCACTGTAGGGAAAGTGGCTTGCGTAAGGCCGACAAGCGCCCGGCCGTCGTCACGCCCCGGTCGCCTACGTGCCTGGTGATCCTCGACCCTGCAAATAAAATATACATCAGTACTGAAGAAGTATTTACAACATGTATAAAACTTTAGATCTAAACATTACCTGTGGGCGTAGACGCTGTAGCCGAGTGCTGAGCACTGCTCGAAGCTCCGGAGGCTGCGACCATATCAGGAGCTGGTGTAGAGAGAGAAACAGCACTACCAGATCCGGACGGCTCAGCCTCGGACCCTGGGGTGGCAGCCGGAGCGCTCTGAGCTACCCCACCCCTGCCTCTGCTTCTATGAACATATGACGTGATGCCATCTGAAACAGTTTAATTTACATATGAAACAGTAAGATTTACATATGAAACAATATGAAACAGTTTGATTTACATATGAAACAGTATGATTTACATATGAAACAATATGAAACAGTTTGATTTATATATGAAACAGTATGATTTATGAAACAATATGAAACAGTTTGATTTACATATGAAACGGTATGATTTACATATGAAACAGTTATAATTGGTCAAATATCCAATTATAACTCGCTCGCAAGTCCGAAATACGGAATGTAATTCCAAGTTTGAATTATCGGATGCCGATCCGATGACGATCGGATCGAATCCAAACCTATTTCATATCCGAAACACGCTAACTTATGATTTTCCAACACTTAGACTCTAAATCGGTGAATCGGATCGTAAATTGGTCAAATATCCAATTAGAACCCGCTCGCAAGTCCGAAATACGGAATATAATTCCAAGTTCGAATTATCGGATGCTGATCCGATGATGATCTGATCGAATCCAAACCTATTTCATATCCGAAACACGCTAACTTATGATTTTCCAACACTTAGACTCTAAATCGGTGAATCGGATCGTAAATTGGTCAAATATCCAATTAGAACCCGCTCGCAAGTCCGAAATACAGAATATAATTCCAAGTTTGAATTATCGGATGCCGATCCGATGACGATCGGATCGAATCCAAACCTATTTCATATCCGAAACACGCTAACTTATGATTTTCCAACACTTAGACTCTAAATCGGTGAATCGGATCGTAAATTGGTCAAATATCCAATTAGAACCCGCTCGCAAGCCCGAAATACGGAATAATTCCAAGTTCGAATTATCGGATGCCGATCCGATGACGATCGGATCGAATCCAAACCTATTTCATATCCGAAACACGCTAACTTATGATTTTCCAACACTTAGACTCTAAATCGGTGAATCGGATCGTAAATTGGTCAAATATCCAATTAGAACCCGCTCGCAAGTCCGAAATACGGAATAATTCCAAGTTTGAATTATCGGATGCCGATCCGATGACGATCCGATCGAATCCAAACATATTTCATATCCGAAACACGCTAACTTATGATTTTCCAACACTTAGACTCTAAATCGGTGAATCGGATCGTAAATTGGTCAAATATCCAATTAGAACCCGCTCGCAAGTCCGAAATACGGAATAATTCCAAGTTTGAATTATCGGATGCCGATCCGATGATGATGGGATCGAATCCAAACCTATTTCATATCCGAAACACGCTAACTTATGATTTTCCAACACTTAAACTCTAAATCGGTGAATCGGAGCGTAAATTGGTCAAATATCCAATTAGAACCCGCTCGCAAGTCCGAAATACGGAATATAATTCCAACTTCGAATTATCGGATGCCGATCCGATGACGATCCGATCGAATCCAAACCTATTTCATATCCGAAACACGCTAACTTATGGTTTTCCAACACTTAGACTCTAAATCGGTGAATCGGATCGTAAATTGGTCAAATATCCAATTAAAACCCGCTCGCAAGTCCGAAATACGGAATAATTCCAAGTTCGAATCATCGGATGCCGATCCGATGACGATCGGATCGAATCCAAACCTATTTCATATCCGAAACACGCTAACTTATGATTTTCCAACACCTAGACTTTAAATCGGTGAATCGGAGCGTAAATTGGTCAAATATCCAATTAGAACCTGCTCGCAAGTTCGAAATACGGAATATAATTCCAACTTCGAATTATCGGATGCCGATCCGATGACGATCCGATCGAATCCAAACCTATTTCATATCCGAAACACGCTAAGTTATGATTTTCCAACACTTAGACTCTAAATCGGTGAATCGGATCGTAAATTGGTCAAATATCCAATTAGAACCCGCTCGAAAGTCCGAAATACGGAATAATTCCAACTTTGAATTATCGGATGCCGATCCAATGACGATCGGATCGAATCCAAACCTATTTCATATGAAACGGTATGATTTACATATGAATCGGTGAAACGGTATGATTTACATATGAAACAATATGATATACATATGAAACAATATGATTTATTTATGAAACAATTTGATTTAAATATGAAACAATTTGATTTACATACGGTCTAGTCATTTTCTGTCTCATCTCTATCACTCTCATCGCTTCCCTCTTCTATTATTTGATCTGCATTCGCTGTCCAGTTTATATTGTCGACATCTTCATTTTCATCGTGCACTGCATCGACAATGATTATCTCATCATTCTGGTATGCATCCAAATCATCATCGACAACCCCCGCATCCTTGTCTCCCATGTCATAAAAATCTCTGGGTGGTGACCTGACTACAATTTGCCAACCTGGAGACATATTATCCGGTGCATAAAATATCTGTTGCGCTTGAGAGGCAAGAATGAATGGATCTTCATATTGGGTATTCAATCTCTTGCCAGTGTTGATGCTGATAAAATCGTATTTGTCGACATTATAACCAGTCCCGCGATTATTAACATCATACCAATCGCATTTGAATAATACGATCCGATTTTGGCCAAGGAATTTAATCTCGAGAATCTCGTTGAGGACGCCGTAGAAGTCGATATTTTCTAATTCTTCTTGCTCACCGTTGATGACAACCCCACTATTTTGGGTTCTTCGTGATTTTTCACTATCTTTCATCCGAAATCTATAACCGTTCACGATATAACCATCGTACGATATTGCATCTTGCAAAGGACTACAAGATAAGCGCCAGAGATCCTCATTCATCAGCGGATCGTGGTTGTCGTGCAGCTCCTGTGCCTATAATAACCACATGACATTCATGATATGAATACATAATTATTGTTCGGTAATGGATGTCAATGAAATTCAGTAATGATGTGAATACTTACGTGTTTCTCGAACCACGATGGGAATTCACGATCATGAATTTGGGGAGCATTTCGAGTACCCCGATTATTAATGATGGCTTTATGCTTCCTGTTTTACCGGTTATGAATTAGATTATAATTAGCACATATACTTAATGAATGGACTGAAAGAATGAGTAAATGATCATAAAATGCTTACTCAATGAATGACCACACTTCATCACATTGGCGCAACACATACATATGTGCCTGTTGAATCTCATCTACAGACAATCGACGGGTTTTGCCTCCTCCTACAGGTCTACCCATTTCGGCAAATATAGACAAACCCCCATCGAAGTCTATTGGACCACCGTCATAGTTCCGCTCAAGTTGATTGAATCACGTGTCTATACCATGTAGGTATCTTGAGCAGAATGTTAGACATTCTTCTGCTAGGTATCCTTCAGCAATTGATCCCTCCGGACGACTTTTATTACGAACATATGATTTCAATGTTCGCAAGTACCTAATTTGAGAAAAAAATATTTGGATGAATATATCAAGAACGATTAAATATATTGTGCGAATGAGACGAGACGATTACCTCTCGATAAAATAGATCCACCGGTAATGAACTGGGCCGCCGAGTTTGGCCTCATTTGCCAAGTGAACGGTCAAATGCACCATGACATCAAAGAAGGAAGGTGGAAATATCATCTCTAACTTGCACAATGTGAGCGCAATATCCCTCTCCATCTGTTCAAGTTGGTCCACTGTAAGTACCTTCGAGCACAACTGTCTGAAAAAAGTGCTGAGCTCAATTAACGGACCGGACACCTGTTCGGTTAAATTCCCACGTATAGCAAGAGATAACAATCGCTGCATAAGAACATGACAATCATGGCTCTTTAATCCAGACAACTTCCAGCTGTTCTCTTGCACGCATCGTGCGATATTCGAAGAATAACCGTCTGGCGTTTTCACAGACCGTAGGAACGCACATAAGGCTGCCTTTTGCTGTGAGCTCATGGTGTAGCATGCAACTGGCAACACATACTTATCCCCAATCTCTTGGGGATGAAGTGATTTTCGGATGCCCAACTCCTTAAGATCGAGACGAGATTTAAGATTATCCTTCGTCTTACCGTCGAGATTCAGCAGTGTTCCTATAATGTTGTCACACACATTTTTCTCGATATGCATGACATCCAAGTTATGCCGCAAGAGTAGGCTGCTCCAGTACGGTAGTTTATAGAAAATACTCTTCTTCTTCCAGTTATGCTCATGCGTAGAATCTCCATGCGTTCTCTTCTTTTTACCTTTCCCAAGTGCCACGGCATCAAGCTGATCCAATTCGCACAAGACTTCTACCCCCGAAAGCTGCTCCGGGGCCTTTGCAAGTTCCTTCTTACCGTTGAAAGCTCTTTTGTTCTGCCTCCACTTATGGCCGTCAACAAGGAATCTTCGATGGCTCATATAACAGAACTTGCCTCCGTTCTTCAACCGTAATGAATCTGTCTCCTTATTGCAAGTAGGGCACGCCAATTTTCCTTTAGTACTCCACCCGGATAAGTTGGCATATGCAGGAAAATCGTTGATGGTCCATAGAAGTGCCGCATGCATCCGAAAATTCTAGCGCAACGAGGCATCATACGTATCGGCCCCAACTTCCCATAACTCGTTCAACTCCTCAATCAACGGCTACAAGTAAATGTCAATATCATTACCAGGCGACCTGGGTCCAGGAATAAGCAAGGAGAGCATTGTGTATGACTTTTTTAAGCACATCCAGGGAGGAAAATTGTATGGAACTAGGACAACTGGCCAAATGCTGTACGACACACTCATATTCCCAAAGGGATTGAAGCCATCGCTAGCAAGCCCTAACCTGACGTTGCGAACTTCACATGCGAATTCAGGATAGGTATGATCAAAATCTTTCCACGTCAGAGAGTCGGCCGAATGTCTCATAATCCCATCATCTGTACGTTCTCGTGCATGCCACCTCATGTGCTCAGCAGTCTTCGATGACATAAACAACCTCTGAAGCCTGTCCCTAAGCGGGAAGTATAGGAGAACCTTTGCAGATATATTTTTCTTCCTTCGACTGGTACTAGACTCGGCATCCGTCTCTTTATATCTCGTTGCTCCGCATATGTGGCATGACCGCGCATGTTCGTACTCTTTCCGGTACAACATACAATCGTTCACGCATGCATCAATTTTCTCATAACCCAGACCGAGATATTTAATTGTCTTCTTCGCCTCGTAGAATGATTTTGGTACTGTCTCACCCATAGGAAAAGCCTCTTTCAGCAACTCTACCAATATATTAAATGACTTATTACTCCAACCATTGAGGCACTTCAAATGAAGAAGCTTTACAGTGAAAGAGAGTTTTGAAAACTTCTCACACCCCGGGTATAGAGGTTGTTCGGCATCTTTAAGCAATCTGTAGAACTTGTCCGCTTCGATATTGGGCTGATCACCTGACGGTGCTTCCGTGCCTATTCCACCTTGCAAATCATGTATCATACCCTGCATGTCATCGTCATCGTCTGTATTAATATTATCATCAGCGATCACTGCGTTTGAAGTTTCACCGTGAGCTGCCATGGGGACTGCATCTAGCTCCTCACCGTGCGAGAACCAACGGGTATAGCTAATGTCAATGCCACGCATTACCAGATCAACCTCACATTCCTCTCGAACCTTCCTAGTCACCCTTCCGCAGTCTATACAGGGACACACAATTTTTCCATCAAGCGGTGCAAGACGCTCAAATGCAAAATCCAGAAATTTCCTGACTCCTTCTTTGTACTCTTGGCTCATGCGATTCGAATTACGCATCCAACTCTTATCGATCGAAGACATCTTCGTCTATCTGGCTATACAACACCTGACATATAATTTCAAACAATATTATAAGACTCCGCACAATTTCGGTTTCGGTTCCCGGGTATTAAACACCGAACCGAAACTTCTACAGGCCTTTAAAACTCAAGGATAAACTTTACAAGACAGTAATAATACTCGCAATTCTATATTCTTCAAAATGTTGGCCCTTAAAGATAGCCCAAGATCTATGCAGTGGCAGATAAACGACACTCTGACATTGTGTACAGCTTTGTGTTCCCTTGTGTATATTAGAAAATATGTTTGGACTCCAATCTCATCGTACTATACGTAAATTCTAACCGAATTCATATGCATTGATTTTTCCCACCAAATAATTGCATATGCTGTGGATTAAAAAAAAGATAAAATTATATCCAGTTTATAATCGAAAACCAGCCCAAAACTCAAAACCAGAATTAATATGGATCGAGTATATTGACCCTCTTATACCCGAATGAGTATGGATTTGGTATGGACTCTGCCATACTCGTATGGACCCTAGCCCAACCCATTGACACCCCTTGTCTAGTTGGTTGGGTGGCTAACAAGATTTTTCAGATTTGGTCACATTAGCCACATCCAGCTTGTTTCAGACGATCTACATGTACAACTCCATCAAATTTAATTTTCAATTCCCCATTTCTTGAAGCAAAACACTGCACAGTCATTCATGTGGATCCAAATCTTGATCTTTTTCTTCGAGGATCGACGGCTGGTTCTAGTGATCATGGTGCTGGTCATTCATGTGGTGGATTCCAATCTCACCTGGCCATAGAGGTTTGAGCTCAAATGAAAATGTTGTCGGGACTGCAACTCGAAACAATCTCGTAAGATGGGCTTCTTGCTAATTCCCCCATTCTTTAAATATATATAATAATATTACATTGAGCATTATTCTAGTTAAGAAGTCTCGACAAAAGATTGATAATTGTTTTTCAATCGACTCTCGACCTAATTTCAAGCCTTAATTAATTGCTCTGACTCTCAGCATGATTTCAAGCCTTCTTAATTTTGGAGAAAATATTTAGAAGATCTGGGATACATAATGACACGTGAAACCTATTTGCAGAACCATACAACCTATGAATTGCCCCAAATCATGGATGCAAGAACCTGACGAGTGAATCTCACTCAGTCCTGATTTTGGTACGTAACGTTGCTTGCGACCACGGCTTGGTGCAATTCAATTATAATGGTGAGTGCATCAGATGGTTTTGTAGACGTGGTGAAACATAACAATATTGATAGTTGTTTGATGCACTCAACATTGACAAGTGAATCACACTTAGCCATGGATGCACATACTCCTGACGGGTGAATCCCACTGCTTCCAATGTACAGCTAGCTGTGATTCACCCATCAATGGCTAGTGAGTTTATTGAGCGGCTATGTGTGTATGTTTGACCAGGGCATCGTATAAAGAGAGGTTTCACGTTCAATTTATATAAGAAATCCATGCAATGTCCAGATGAACTTGATGTACGCCAATTAGCACAGACGACATCACAACCATATATCCGAAAAAGTGTACAACCTGGAGTGATTGTATTTCATTCGTCCGAGTGTGATTTACTTGTTAGAGAGAGAAAAAGATCAAGCTAACAAAGAGGTTCAATTTGTAGCCATACCTGTGGCCGCAGGTCACCGGGGAGGAGGAGCTGGCCGCCGGTCGCCGGGGAGGAGGAGGAGGAGCCCACGACGCGAAGGAGGAGGAGGACCTCGCCGCCGGTCGCCGGGGAGGGGGGGAGGCCGGGGAGGGGGGGAGAATTAGAGAGAGAGAGAGAGGGGCGGCCGGGGATAGATCGAAACAGAACAGAATAAAGGGGATCGCTGAAAGTTAAATATGGTAGGCTTTTTACCGACGGAACAATTTAACTCCGTCGGTAAAACTAATCTTTTTACCGACGGTACAATAATATCCGTCGGTAAAAATCGACGACGAAACTCAGGGTTTTATTTTTTCAGAGGCTCGGTTTTTACCCTGAGTTTCGTCGGGACAATTTTACCGACGGATATTAAATTACCGTCGGTATTGTACCGACGGACATATAATATCCGTCGGTAAAAATTCGTTATACCGACGGCAACATAACGTCCGTCGGTAAAAATCGACGACGAAACTCAGGGTTCCATTTTTCCCAGAGGCTCGATTTTTACCCTGAGTTTCGTCGGGACAATTTTACCGACGGCAATGTAATTACCGTCGGTAATGTGCCGACAGACATATATTTTCCGTCGGTACAATATCCCGACGAAACATTTTACCGACGGACTTTATTTAGCCGTCGGCATTAAGTATTTTACCGACGGATAATAAGTTACCGTCGGTAATAAATGTGCCAAAAAAACTAAAAAAATTGAAGTTATAATACCGACGGACATTATAGGAACCGTCGGTAAAAAGTATATTATTACCGACGGTTATAATTATGTCCGTCGGTAAAGACCCTATTTCTTGTAGTGATGGCCTTTGCTTCAGACATGATGCTCTACCTAAAGGAAATGTTCGAGGGTTGTAGTCAGGTAACTCGTTACCTGACCATTAAGAAATTGGTGTCCACGAAGATGGTAGAGGGAACTTTAGTTCGGGATCATATGCTGAAATTGTTTGGCTATATGAACAAGCTTGGTTCCTTCGATGTCATCTTGAATGTAGAGATCCAGACCGATATTTTCCTCGCGTCTCTGTTAGGAGCGTTTGAGGGCTTCGTTACCAACTTCAACTTTAATCGGTTGGAGATGTCTAACGCAGAGCTCCTAGCAGCGCTCCAGGCGGCAGAGGACGGGATGAAGGCAGGAGCCTAATCCCTGAACATGGAGCGGAATTCTTCTCTGAAATCCAATGGCAAGTTTCAGAAAAGAAAGTCTAAGAAGCTCGTGAAGATGGACCAGGTGCAGTTGCAAGTTCCTAAGCAGAATGGTCCGGCGAAGTCCAAAGGAAAATGTTTCCGATGCGGCAAGAAGGGGCACTGGAAGGGTGACTGCCGCACGGCTCCCAAGAAGGCTGAGACAGGTATATCTCAAATTCACATACTGGAATCCCTTGTAGCATCCAGTTGTTCTCCAGTTTCATGGATTGTGGATTCTGGTTCCACTAACCATGCTTGCAATAATTTACAGGGGTTCAAGGAGACAAAAAAACTGGGTGATGGGCATATAATCCTAAGCATGGGAACTGAGGCCGTGACAGAGGCTGAAGCAGTTGGAGATGTCGTCTTGCAGTTTCTTGATGGAAGAAGTTTATTACTTAGAGACATACTTTATGTATCGTCCTTGGGACGAAACTTAATTTCTGTTTCCTTATTGAATAATGAAGGTTTTTCAGTTTTATTTGATGCTTCTTATGTGTCAATTAAATTGAATGGTTCCTTTGTTTGTAAGGGAAAGATACAGAATGGTCTCTATGTAATTAACTCCAATCATAGGCAGGATAACATAACTGAAGCTTGTGTGATTAATTCATCTAAAAGGAAAAATCCCTCAGATAATCCAACACTCCTTTGGCATCTAAGGCTTGAACACATTGCCTCAGACAGGATTCACAGGTTAGTTAAGGTAGGACTTTTAAGTCCAGATGTTTCGAAAAGCCTACCGATGTGTGAGTCTTGCCTGGAAGACAAGATGACTAAAAGATCTTTCCGAGCCAATGGTAGCAGATCTAAGGAGGTATTAGAGTTGGTACACACTGATGTATGTGGGCCCATAAGTGTCCGTGCCATAGGAGGCTTCGAGTATTTCATCACCTTCACGGATGATCACTCGAGGTTTGGATACATATACCTAATGCGACGGAAGTCTGAATCCTTTGATAAGTTCAAGGAGTTCAGAGCTGAAGCAGAAAAGCAGACGAGTAAAAGTATTAAGTCTCTTCGATCAGATCGAGGAGGCGAATACCTATCGGATGAATTTATTGGATACCTGCGTGAGCATGGGATCGTATCCCAATTGACTGCACCAGGGATACCACAACAAAACAGTGTATCTGAGAAGAGAAACCGAACTTTGTTAGACATGGTTCGGACTATGATGAGTTATGCAATATTACTACCTAGTTTTTGGGGATATGCCCTAGAGACAGCAGCATATGCTTTGAACTTTGTTCCATCAAAGTCAGTACCCCTAACTCCTTGGGAGCTGTGGTTGAAGCAAAAGCTAAGCCTACAGCACTTTAGGATTTGGGGTTGTGCAACACATGTACGGAAGGACAAACGAGATAAGATGAAGTTAAAAACTAAGGTATGTCTGTTCGTTGGGTATCCAAATGGGACAAAGGGTGGTTTATTTTATGATCCTGAGGATAGAAAGGTTATCGTCTCGACGAACGCCGTATCCGTAGAGCAGGATTATTTAATAAACCATAAGCCCACCAGTAAAGTAGTTCTTGAAGAATTGCTTGGTACTGATGGGAGTACGCAGACAGAAAACATAGTGGGAGCCGATACCACTAAGATAAACAATACTGTAGAATCGACTCCTATGGAACCACCGTAGGCTCGTCGTAGTGGGAGGACCACAAGTGCTCCTGATAGATACATTGGAGAATCCTTTATGGTAGATCCAGAGTTTCAGGAGGATAATCCTCTGAACTATGACGAAGCGATGGTATCCTCTGACCATGCAGCATGGTAGGAAGCCATGGAGGCAGAACTGACATCGATGTCCCAAAACTCGGTCTGGACACTTGTAACACCACCTCACAATATTAAACCTGTTGGGTGTAAGTGGGTGTACAAAAGGAAAAGAGGTCCGGATGATACTGTTAAGACTTATAAAGCTAGACTAGTCGCTAAGGGTTATACCCAGCAAGAAGGGATCAACTATGACGAAACCTTTTCGCCAGTGGCTATGCTTAAGTCTATCCGGATTCTCTTATCCATTGCAGCCTATTATGATTGGGAGATCTGGCAAATGGACGTCAAGATCGCATTCCTCAACAGGGATTTAGAAGAAGACATCTATATGTCTCAGCCTCCAGGCTTTGTCATAAAAGGTTAGGAAAGTCTGGTGCGCAAGTTGCAAAGGTCTATTTATGGATTGAAGCAAGCATCCAGAAGTTGGAACATGCGTTTTGATCAGGCAATCCAGTCTTATGGATTTGAAAAGAACGTGGATGAACCATGTGTTTATAGAAGGAGCGATAAGACTGCAGTAGTTTTTCTAGTGCTTTACGTAGATAATATCCTGCTCATTGGAAACGATATTGGATCGTTGTCTACAGTGAAGGTGTGGTTATTCTCTCAATTTGACATGAAAGGCCTAGGTAAAGCGAGTTATGTTCTGGGGATCAAAGTAACTCGAGATCGCCAGAACAAGACTCTTTCGCTGTCATAGTCAGCCTACATAGATACTATCTTAGTTAGATTCAGTATGCACAACTTCAAGAAGGGACTGGTTCCATTCAGACATGGAATGAAATTGTCCAAGGATCAGGATCCTAAGACTCCTGGGGAAAGGACAGAGATGCAGAAGATACCTTATGCTTCGGCTGTAGGGAGTCTGATGTATGCTATGCAGTGCACGAGACCAGATATATACTATGCAGTAGGCATGATGGGCAGGTATCAATCAAATCCGGGTCCAGGGCACTGGACTACTATGAAAAGTATACTCAAGTATCTACATAGGACGAGAGATTATGAGTTAGTTTACTCTTCGCAGAAACTGACGCCGATTGGGTATACGGATTCTGACTTTGCGTCAGATCCGGAATCCAGGAGATCGACGTTAGGGTTTTTGTTTTCATTAGGAAAAGGAGCTGTCAGTTGGAGGAGCGTGAAGCAAGGATGCATCACGGATTCGATGACAGAGACTGAGTACGTTATGGCATGCGAAGCACCTAAGGAGGCGGTATGGCTCAAGAAGTTCCTCACGGACTTAGGATGCGTACCGGGAGCTCAAGATCCTATTGTCCTTTACGGTGACAATAGTGGAGCGGTAGCACAATCCAAGGAGCCAAGATATCACCAGAAGAGCAAGCACATCGAGCGAAAATACTACATTATCCGAGACTTGCAGAAGCGAGGGGAGGTTGCAGTGACTCAGGTGGCATCTGCAGATAACATGGCGGACCCTTTCACAAAGGCATTACCGACCAAGGCTTTTGAGAAGCACGTGGATGCCATGGGAGTTAAGACTGTTGTTCCCCGCTAGGCCAAGTGAGAGATTGTTGTAGCTCGTGTGTTCTTAGCCTAGAATTTCTGTATTAACATTAATAAAGATGGCTTTGGTTATTGCTTTAATTAGAATACTACTCTAGTATATGATAATACTCATATAATAAAAGGACCCTAGGGAACACAGTAGGCCACTGAGGCACATGGAGGATCCATGCTTGGGAGACCCAGTGGACCAGTTCTGTGTAGACCTAGAACTAGTTCACAGCTTAGGTGATGCCGATCGCTTCACCGAGAACAAGCTGTTAGCAGGTAGAGGATGTGGTGAAGTCTCCACCACGGGAACATGGGATTCCCATTCACCTGACCAAGCACGATGATCGTGTTGAACAGGAACCAAGACGGTGCATAGTTCAGTGATTCAGATACTGGTGCATAAACCGTCTTACTACTATAGATAATATGTCCTTAACCCTGAGAGACCATGCACACTGGGCTAAGCAGTTGTGTGGTGCTTTGATGTGCCAACGTGTGCGGACCTTCCATAGTCCAATACCACGGTACGTTGGGTTACCCGGCTGGCGCTTGAGTGACATGTAATCCCTACAGGTTATCCGACGTCCAGTGTTGGATGGGTGCGTTTTGATGAGTCAATCTATCCACACAGTTAATCCAGGCCTGGTGGTTGTCAGTATGACTGACGACGATCCGGATGCTAGGCATAGCACCGAAAGGTGTGTGGTGTTATAGATGACGAGTCATCAAACCCTAGTCAGATGATCGATCGGGATCTGACGGTGCTCCCCACCGCCCGAGTCGTATCATGGCACCAGTAATAGGAGGGACTAAGGATTATCGGAGTATAGTAGAGAACAGGGTTATGAGGGAGTAACATAAGTTTAGGATCATTAGAGTTCAACTCTCGTCGCACTCTGGGTGGTTACGCGGGTTAATCGGATTAGGGCTGCTTAACGAAACTTTCGGTGTGTCACCGGAACAGTTAATCAGGGATCCAGTTGGAGCTAGAGATCCCGAACCCTGAAGGTTCCTCCCTGCCATTGTGTATAGGAATTATTCCCCGACCTAGTTGGATACGTTGGATGCGAAGTAGCGCGATGGAGCGCAAGCTCGGAGCCTAAGAACATAATTCACATGTGTTACGGGCCATAGGGATATTTTGGTAAATACTGAAATATGGCCCAGAACATATTGAATATGGATCTTAGAATGAGTGGAACAATTCCAGAAGCTCATAGGCGCTGACGGAACTCGATTCTGAGTAGCGCACCTCACTCAGTCTCTCTTTTAGTTTTCCACTTTTCGTGAAGGGCGTTTTCGTCCAGGCTTCACGATAGACACTTGGATATCCCTAAATCCGATCCCCCCTTATCCCTATCCATCTAGGGGCCGGCCCAAGCCTCCTTGGAGCCTTGGGTGACCGTCCCTATAAAAGAATAGGGAGAGGGAGGGGCCGGCCTAATGCTCCATCTCCTCCAAAAATCCGACCCCCCCTCCTTTGCTCCTCCTTTGTGGTTTCGGCCAAGGAAAAGAGAGGAAGAAGAAGGGAGAAGGAAGAGGAAGGAAGGAGAAGGAAGAAAGGAGAAAGAGGAGAAGAAAATCTTGTGGCTCGCCATCGTATTCGCAACGGATTCCTCCGTCGGCTCGTAATCCCTGCACTCAGAGACGGGATTTCGAGGATTCTTCAATTCGCAAAGGACAAGGTGCTATTTGACAATTTCCCTTACGATTCAAGTGCGGTTCTTCATCGTTCCGTCGTCTCCGAATCATAGATCCAAAAGGTATGATGATTCTAAACACCTAACTAGATGCATGCATGTCTTCCGTAGATCGTAATATGCCTCTAGGGTATCCGCACATATGCTAAGATCATAAATTTGTATGTAGATTGTTTTGTAGAATTAATTGTAATGAAACATACACCGTATGATCTTCGGATCTTTCCTTTTGCTACTGCTGCGACTCTGATTAGTGGATCCAATTCCAACAGACCGGTCGGTCAATTTTGACCAACCGACACCAGCACTCAAAGAAATATGTGCTTTTGACAGGGGGTTGTTATTTTGCACCAAGAATCCAAGCCAGCCAGGATGACCTCGAGCTAACTTTGAGGGGGTAACTGTGGATGCAAATTTTGGCAAGAAGCCCCACAGACTGCGGGACCCACCATCCCTACCTGGGGAGTCCACAGAGACCACCATGGGACCCACCGGCCCTGCCTGGGGGGTCCATAGAGATTACCGCGGGACCCACCAGCCTTGCCTGGGAGATCCACAGAGATCACCGCGGGACCCACCGGCCCTGCCTGGGGGGTCCACAGAGACTACCGCGGGACCCACCGGCCCTACCTGGGAGGTCCAAGGAGACCACCGTGAGACCCACCGGTCCTGCCTGGGGGGTCCACAGAGACTATCGCGGGACCCACCGGCCCTGCCTGGTAGGTCCACGGAGACCACCGCGAGACCCACCGGCCCTGCTTGGGGGGGTCCACAAAGACCACCGCGGGACCCACCAGCCCTGCCGGAAGGGTCCACGAAGACCACCGCAGGACCCACCAGCCCCGCCTAGCGAGTCCACAGATACTACAGCGAGACCCACCAGCCCTGCTTGGGGAATCCCCGGATACAAAGGCAAAAACAGCCATTTGCCCCGAATTTCCACCGAGAATTCTTCTATAAATAGCAGACTCTTCCAAATATAAAGGATCTGAAAAATCTCTCTGAAATCTGATTCCAAAAACCAGAGAACATAATTCAGAATCCCAAAGCTCTGGAATCCCAACTTTCGATATTCCAGTTTCCTCGATCTTCTTCTTGTTTCTGAAGAGTTCAGCGACACTTAAGTGACACTCGGCCTGTCGAGGTCACTTCAAGCAAAGAGTTAGTGAATTTGAGTTGCTCCCTATAGCACGGAGACGTAGGCTTCGGCTGAACTCCGAGATCACATCTTGTGTCAACCTTCTCTCTGTTCGCATATCTAAAGTCTTAACTCAAAGTCACCAAGGCATCGACCTTCAAACCTACCTTCCAGTCAGCAGATCGATCAAAGACCTTCGACTCAACTTCAATTGACTGGTGAGGCGGAGTCTTCGGATCGGCATGAATATTTTCCCCCAACAATATATATATATATATATATATATATATATATATATATATATATATATATATAATAAAAAACTAGAACTTTTGAGGCATGTACCGAATTTGCTTTCTTTTAATTAACATGATTTTCTCCCACTTATATAAAGTTTGTTGATGTTGTTATTGCAAGCCCCTTTCGACAAAGTCCTATGGGAGTCTGCATTCTATAATAACATCAAACTCACTTTGACTCTAGACGTTTCTGAAAATTAGAGGGAGAGAGAATCAAACAGGGAGCCATTGAATTTTCGATGCATCCTAAAGTGTGGAGTCTATCTTTTTTTTCTACCTTTGAATGGACACATTTCACATGCTATCTTTTAAGAAAAATTGCACACGCACCCCTTCACATCAAAACACACCTTCTAAGATCAAAAGACACTTATACAGATCTGAATACATCTTTACAAACTCATATGTGTAAAATAATAAAAACATCCATCCCTAAAATTTTTCAACACCAATTTCTCCACATCACTAGTGTGGAGATGTTTGATTCACCCGGGTGTGGAGCCAAGTACTATTCTAAGATTAGGTATAGGGGCATGTGGAACTAGCTTGGTGAAGCTAATCTCCTTAAAAAAAAATTCGGTGACTAATCCCTGATACAATATTTGATTTAACGTACATGACATCCAAATATGGTCGATTACGTCAGATCTTTCTAGTTAACAAATGTCCACTTTACCCCCTACATGCAATATACTGTACAAAGAGGAATCACGTGGAAAGTAGCAGTTTGGCAACGAAAATTAGCGATTGCTACAGTGATTTCACTATAGCAAAAATATTTTGCTACAATGATTTCAGCGTAGGAAAAAAAATTATTAAAAAAATAAGATTTATCTAAAAAAAAAATTACTACGATGATTTCACTGTAGCAAAGAAATATTTTGGAACCAAAGATGAACAATTGATTTTTACTATAGCAATTGTTTCTCTTTAGTACCGAATTGTTGCTCTTTGCTACAGTGTACCAAAGAGAAACAATTAGGTATTAAAGAGGAACAATTACTATGGTGATTTTACTGTAGCAAAAAAATTTAAACCAAATTTTCAAAAAAAAATTTTAATAATTTGCTACAATGATTTCATTGTATCAAAGAGCAACAACTCACTACTAAAGAGAAACAATTTGTAATGTACTGTAGCTGCCATTTACTGCATTGAAAGTATGTGGGCTTTTAATTAGAGATATTTCTGTTATTTAAAGAGGATAAAAGTCAATGGAGGGACCTGCTGCAAGTTCATATGTTTCAAGAAGGACCTAGTGTGTATCGGGATGTTTGGTCGTCCTTTACACTAATCATATCCTATGACAGGGACCTACCACCAACTCCCTTTTTTTTTTGTCAAGCTTCGACAGATTGCGTACCAGCCCCAATATCAACGGCCAATACGTCTCTGCCAATCACCTAGTTACTCTTTACCAATTGTTATTTTTTTGCTACGATTGTTACACTTTATATGTAAGGCTAAAATTATCATTTAAAAAGTTTCGTTATTACATGTGCGCGGCAGAAGGAGCCCGCGTTAACCAAAACTAATGGATATTTGCTCTTAATCAATTGTTAATCTTTTGCTACGATTGTTACACTTTATTTGTAGGGGTAAAATTATAATTTAAAAAATTTTGTTATTACATATGTGCGGGAGAAGAAGTTCGCATTAGTCAAAGTCCAACTATAAGGGCTTAACGTTAAGTTCAAACTTTACATATCCTTAACGTTAAATGAAAACCTTTTTAAGGAGCTTACATTAATAACCCCATTTATAAAAGAAGAAAGTAGAATCACGTACATTGCATGTACTTTGCAAAGGATCCAATTACCTTGAAACAAAATTTTTATACATGCATTTATTAATGGTTTACGTCTGAATCAAATCAAAACATTATTTGTGTGTTGGATCCGACTCATTTAAACGGACCGATCCATTTGATGTGGCCCATATATAGTGCCAATAGATTTCAGGTAGCTCTTCATGGAGGGTTGTGACCTTTCACGCATGAAGGATTGTGTCCCTCCATGGATGAAGAATTGTGTCCCTTGGTTGTGTCTCCTTGATGGGTTAGAAGCTTTATCGATAGAGGTCCTTGGTCTCCAAAACCATCATGTGAATTGCTTGTGAATTTTCATCAGTTTCACACTTGAGGACAAGTTGGGAGGGGTGACGAAGACCAATGATTGCGCAAAGAAATAGATATAATTTTGTGATTGAACTCTCTTTTTCAGGGCCAAGGCATGGTATTAACGCTTTTTATTCTATCATTCATCTCCATAAAGAGAATTAAAAAGTTAGTGAATAATGGAGTCTTAGAATCTTTTGACTTCTCCGACTTTTGTACTTGTGTGGATTGTATACAGGGAAAGCAAACCAAACGGTGCTACAAAAGTGACATCGAATCGAAGTCTGGGATCTCGTTAAGTTACCTAAGGGAGTCAAGTATGCCAGTTGTAGATGGGTTTTTAAAACCAAAATAGACTCAAGGGGCAATATAAAACTATATGTGGCTAGATTTGTCGCCAAAGGGTCCACACTGAGGAAGGGTATTGACTACTACAGGGAGTGTCTCGACATCTTTCAGGCAATGGACCTATTTCGGGCTCAAACTAAGTCTTTCGGGAATATGCACCGACCCACTTGAAAGTTTCCCTATATACGCACTCATGGGTTATTCAATGACGAAGGAATTGACCCCTAACCTGCTTACCCAAGCATCAATTGCTTTGCCAACTCCCCTATCCGATGGTGGGTATATATGGCACATTTCTTATGAGATATGGATGTGGTTTTGAATTCTACGAGAGTAATTTAGATTCGGATTTAGATCCATGTAGGCTACACTCTTTATTGTTTTTGAGAAATCCCTCTTGTTTGGAGGGGGGTTTGGCATGGACCCCTACCTGTCTATTGCTCCAAATAAAATTACAAGGATCGAGACAAGAAGAAAATTACAAGGCACTCAATTGCATAAAAAAACCACCTCCTCTCACCAATTATGCGGCATACGAGCGGACCAAAGCGTGCCTAACTAGCTGCAGAATCTGAGAATTGACCACCTACTCAGTGATGTGCGTATTACAGAAGATTCTAGAATTCTGCTCCAACCAAAAACTCCAGCATGTTGTGATACAGAAAATATCCCACGTCTGTCGACAGTTCACCGGCATTCCTCTCCTACGCGAAGAGCTCCGTAGTGGTAGTATGGACTTGATCCCGTCCCAGATTCTCCTAGAAAAAGCACATTACAGGAGTAAGTGATTTGAGAAATCCTTGCTATAACAAAAGGGCCAATGAACATCATTAATTTAGATTCGGATGATTTCTCTTTCTCAAGTTCTTTCGTAAGAAACTTGTCTCTAATAGTGAGTCTTATAAAGATTTTCTTTTTAAGGGAGCCTTCGATCTCCAAAAGTGTTTAGCAGTTGGGCACTTGAAGGAATCACTAAGCCAACTATAAAACGAATTCACAAAGAATTTATCAGAGTGATGCGGTCTCTATTTAAATTAATCCGAAATGTCCAAAAGAGAAAAGTTCTCTAGGATACGATGTAAATCTTCCTTCTACTGATTCAAATGATCCGAAAGATTGTTGATCAACAGTATTCTCCATCTCATGCAACCGTCATACTTGTACGATAGACACCTGATGGAGTCCCTCTTATTCATTACTAAGTCATAGATTGTTTTCCTAGAACTGAATATGATGCCCATCACCTAAACAAAAAGTGCATCCAGATTTGAATGCATGGCCTGTTTTGATAATTCCTCTCCAAAAGGGGGACAATCTGCCTGAAATCTGGCCTCCTCGATCACTTGAACGGGTGAGAATCACTCGAAATACCTCTCCCAAATAATCTTTTAATTTCCAATGATCGTCATTCAATCTTTGTAACCGCCACCACCACTTTTCTAGAAGGGCAACGTTGACGTCTCTCAAGTTCTTCACCCCAAGACCCACATTCTCTTTCGCCTTACATACTAATCCCACCCATTTCAAGAGATGGTAATAGAATTGCACAATGAATGTGGGAATCGAAGTGCAAACTACATTAATAATAAGCATCCGCCTTCCCCCAATTAACAGAAATTTACCTTTCCACCCATATAGTCGCTTCTCGATCCTCTCTATCGACGTCACCCGTTCTTGTCTCCTAGGTTTCCAATTATTAATAGAAATACTTCGATATTTCGACGGGAAGCCATCTGCTTTGCAATTGAGACTAGAATCCAATCTCTCCCCTCTGATCTTTCTCCTCACCAATGTAGAAAAGAGAGGTTTTGCTGAAGTTTTAATAGGCTAACACTATTTGGCCATGCTTTTGGCCATTAAGATTAGTTGGGGACAACATGTGATGGTGATGACAGGCGTGGCTTGGCCGTTTATTTTTTTGAGAGGTACGTGGCTTGGCAGTATTACCTCGGAAGTTGGTGGAGACGTAATTTGACCCTTGCACACCTGACCTCCATTGATTGATGTAGTAGCCATGTAGCTTAACCACAAAACAAAAAAAAATAATTAAAAATACTAAATAAAAATTAGTGATGCTCTCTTATCTCCAACAGCCTATCCTATCTATTCTAGAGAGCATAGAGTAGAGAGACATGATTATTTTTCTAGAATAGTCATACTTAGAACCCCCCCCCCCCCCCCCCCCCCCCCCCCCCGAATGAGGTGGCCCGCTGTGGCTAGCGGTTAAGTTGTTAGGGTTGTCCATCCCCATGTAGAAGAAGGCTCATAAAATCACGAGATCGTGCACATGATCCTGGCCTAGAGCCCAGGTTGTCACGCTCGGGCTCCAGATTGTGGGCGCTCGGGTACTGAATTTGATAAAACATTGTTTTCAAAGATCGTGCGCATGACTTAGGATTGTGAGCACGATGTTGGGCCGGGTTGACGGGTTCCGATTTCGACTGGTTCTATTTTTCAGGGATTTAAAGGGGGTTTTCTCTCTGTTGTTTGGAGAGACCAAAACGTGGAACTCAAGAGACTTTGGTTAGGAGAGAAGGAGAGGTCTTGCACAGCTATGGACTCTTGCCAAGAGGAGGAGAGATCTAGATGGGGTCGATCCCATGGGTTGATCAGAACGAAGCTTGGAGGTAAGGCTTCGAAGCTTTCTAGGATATCTATTGTGAGCCATAAGGGATGAGAGGTGCACATAGATTTTGTTGGTGGAAGAAAAGGAGTCTGTACTTGTTCGTTCTTGCCGCCATTGATAGTGAAGCATTTCCTCATAGTGGTTTTTTCCACAAAGATTTTCACTTAAATCCTCTGTCTATTTGTGTGATT
Organism: Chamaelirium japonicum; assembly: GCA_947650365.1. Lineage (NCBI taxonomy): Eukaryota > Viridiplantae > Streptophyta > Magnoliopsida > Liliales > Melanthiaceae > Chamaelirium > Chamaelirium japonicum. The sequence continues at coordinate 92,104,669 of OX393549.1, read as the reverse complement.
GTTTTTCCTTCTCTTGTGTATTTTTGATTGTGTGGTCTTTATCTCGGAATCGTTCCTAGAGAGGATTGTTGGCTATTGTAAACTGGCCGAAATCCCAATATATAGGTAAAGCGCCATTTCGACGATTGAATAGAGGTCATGTTGGAGAGTCATTTTGAGGATTTCACTTGCCAAAATGGCTAAGGAGAAGTGTAGATTTTGGCTAAGGAGAAGTGTAGAGAGGCTGTTGGAGATGCTATAAAATTTTGAAACCACTTCAATTTTCATAGTTGATACTTAATAGTTTGATACTATCCTTTTATATATATATATATATATCATGTTTAGAAACTTCCACCCGATCAGTCTTTGCAACCAAAACCATTATATTCTCTCTCTTCAGCTTAAACCAATTATGGACAGGCCGGAAGATTAAACATAATCTCCTTCTCACTCAACAAATTCTTCATTCAGTTCATATAGCTCCCTGCTACAAAGCCACCCTATAAGTCGAATTTTGATCCGAAACCCGTGTCATTCTTATTTTATCTCGGGACGGTTGATATGACGTGGGTTTTGAGTGAAATTATGACCAGTTAAAAGTTTCATGCCGGAGACATTTTTCGTTGAACACAACCCTTCTCACCCAAGTATCAATTGCAAATCCCCAATACCCTAGTGTGTGGCCTTGGAGTTTCTTGGTTTATTTGAAGCATGGCGCGCCTTGATTAGGGGTGTCAATGGGTCGGGTCATGTTGGGTTTGTGTCATGTCTAGTTCCGGGTTGTGTTCAAAACCCCTAGACCCAGACCCGACCCGTTTAACTATTCGTGTTTATATCCTAAACCCGTACCCGACCCGTACATAAACGGGTAGACCCAATAACACCCGTTTACCACATGGGTCTATTCAGTTGACCCGATCCGACTCGACCCGATAGACCCGCTGGTACTATATAATACAGTATCGGATTGCGGGTAGACCTGACCTGTTGAATTTTAAACGGGTTTTACCGTGTCCAGATGCGGCCCGTTTATTAAACGGGCCTATCGTGTCGACCCGTTTACAACCCGAACCCGTTTAACCCTGACCCAAACCCTGAGACCCGCTAACTTCGTGTCGGGTCCAAAATTGCCAGCCCTTGATCCATACATATTCCTTTGCATTCCAAGGATGTCTACAGATCTAGCTCTGTTACCATGCACTCTTCAATCTATTTTTACAAATGCTTATGCGTATGACTTACTCATTTTTCCCATGGGATTTTTTCATAAACCCCGCTAAGAAATATTGATGCTATACTAATCCCCTCATTTTTTTAGTTTTATAAATAACCCGCTAATATCTATTTTTGCAAGTAGACTCATCAATAAATTTATGACCATTTTACCATTGGCCGTCACCGGTACTCGTGCACGCCTTCATCGTCGGGGGAGGAGGAAGGAAAAGGGAATCGAGGATGATGATATATGATGATTTGCAGATACACCTATGACGACGACATGCACAAAGACTGAGCAGTCCAAAGATAAAATGATCAAAAAAATTAGCTGCAAGATTTGTTTTGCAAAAATTCAAATACGTGCCGGTTTATTTATAAAACTTAAAAAATGAGGAAGTATTTGTAATATCAATGTTTGTCTAGGGGGTTTAACCAAAAACCTCTTTTCTTACAGCGTCATTAGTGGATGCATGGGGTCTCTGATCTCTCGTTCGTAAAATTAAGATTCTGCTAGACTCGGTGTATCTTTGTTTACTTGAAGATCTCAAGCTTTAAACAAAACTTAAAAAAAAAAAAATCACTCCAAGTATTCGAACTTTGTGAATATTATTAATAAGGACAGGCCACCTCCTTTGTATCCACATCCTATCAACAAGCATTATTAAGAGAGATGAATTACACAAAGGTGACAAAAAGAGAAAGGAGAAGAAAAAAAAAACCTAAAGTTTTCTGCACATCTTCACCCATCTTGGCCGTCACCGCCGTCGGCCAGTCACCGGTGAACCAGCCGCGTGCGGGCCGGGCTTGCCTCTGATGGGCTTGGATTGCTTGGCCGGCGGCTCGGGCATCCTGAAGACCACGCAGCATCTGCCGGAGATCTTCGGAGACGGCGGGTCGCCGGCCGGCTGCGAGTCGTGCATGCTGCTGAATGCGGGCCCGTCGCTGGACCGACGCAGCTCCATCATCCCCACCGATCCCAAGCTCTGCGACGGCCTCAGCTCCCAGCGCCGTACCCCTCCGTCCTCGTCCCTCGGCTGTGCCCTCACCGCCCTGTCACCCAAGAAGTCCCTGTTATCCCACACCAGCCCGGATGACCCCGTCCTCCTGAACGTCTCTACTGATCTCTGCAACGTAGCCATCTCTCTCTCTCTCTCTCTCTCTCTCTCTCTCTCTCTCTCTCTCTCTCTCTCTCGTGAGAGTGTGTGGGTGAAGTATTCAGTGTTTGGTCTACGTACAGAAAGCTAATATATAGAGAGGATCGGAGGGAGGAACGGTGGATGATGAGAGAAGAGGGAAACGCAGTGATTTCTTGATGGTGAGGTGAGGTAAGAAAGAATGAGGATAGGTGGATATTTCTCTCTCCTCAGTTCGGCAGGATTTCATGGGCACATGATCCACTGGCAAGACTCCAACCATCGACCACCCGGCCGGCAGACAGTTGTACTAGAGTAGGGAAAAAAAAAGGGAAATTTTATTCATACCCCATAAATCTGTAATTAGCCCCCATTTCCAACAAATTTGAACACACCCCAATTTTCTTTTTCATACCCCATTCCTATCCCAAAAATGCCCTTTCCCCTTACACCCCACCTTCAATACACCTCAGTTAAATGGCCCGCCCCAACTTGATTATACCCCAATCAAACACATACCCCCTTAAATATACCCCAATTATATGCACTCTTGAATACACCCCACTCTTAAATAAACCCCATGTAGTTGGTTGGTACTTGAAGGCACAAGTAGAGCTGCAACTTGGGCGGGCCAACCTGAACCCAACCCGAGTCCAACCCGAATTTGGGCGGGCTAATCCGAGCCCAACCCGAATTATTTCTCCTCGACCCGACAGAACCCGACACGAAGTTACTGGGTCTGGGTCAGGGCCGGCTAAACGGGTTCGGGTCGTAAACGGGTCGACATGATAGACCCGTTTAATAAACGGGTCGGGTCCGGGTTTAGGGTCTGGACACGGTAGACCCGGGAAGACCCATTTAGTATTCAACGAGTCGTGTCGGGTCGGGTCGACTAGCAATCCGATACTATAATATATAATACCAGTGGGTCTTTCGGGTCAGGTCGGGTCGAGTCGGATTGGGTCGGATCGGGTCAACTGAATAGATCCGGGTGGTAAATGGGTCTTACCGGGTCTTATCGTGTCTACCCGTTTATTAGCGAGTCGGGTACGGGTTTAGGATCTAGACATGATTAGTTAAACGGGTTGGGTCCGGTCTAGGGGTTTTGGACACGACACAAAACTATACACGACACGAACCCGACACGACACGACCCATTCCCACCCATAGCTGCAACTTGGGCGGGCCAACCCGAACCCAACCCGACTTTGGGAGGGTTAACCCGAGCCCACCCCGCACAACCCGGCCAACCCGACGGGTTGGGCTTGGGCTAAGTTTAAACAAACCTTGGGTTGGGTTGGGGTTACAAAAGACGCTGAGTAGGAGCTTTGGGGTTTGGGGTACAAAAAAAAAAGGGCATTGTTGGTATTAAAGAATTGTTGAGTAAGTTATTGAGAAACGATAGGGATAGGGGGCTAATTACACATTTTTAGGGTATGAATAAAATTTCCCAAAAAAAAACTAGGACAAATTACAAAAACCTCTCAAGAACTATACATCTCATTTCATATTGGTCCCTCACCTTTTTTTTTTTTATGAACAACTCAATCTCGTTGTTGAGAATAGTCCCACATTAGTAAAGGGGTGGGAGTTTCATGTCTTTATATGTTGTTGCCCCCTCCCTCTCTTTACCGAATTTAAGAGGGCATATGAATCATAATATGGTATCAGAGCCTAATCGTATCACTCACATGCCGGGTGTGATCTCCACACATCTATCATCCACGTGACAACAACCACAAAAAGATTGACCTACATGTGAGGGAGAGTGTTGAAGGATTAGTCCCACCTCGAATAAGTAGAGGGTGGAAACGATCCTTATATGTATGATGGGCATCAAGTCGTGCATGGTGAGGGAGAAAGCTAATATTCAGTGTGTGGGTGAAGTATTCAGTGTTTAGTAGGGGTGGCAATGGGTCGGTCGTGTCGTGTCTAGTCGGGTTCGTGTCCAAAAACCCCAGACCCGGACCCGACCCGTTTAACTAATCGTGTCTAGATCTTAAACCCGTACCCGACCCGCTAATAAACGGGTAGACCCGATAAGACCCGGTAAGACCCGTTTATCACTCGGGAGTGTAAGGAGCAGTAAGCACCATCAAACGGCTCTGATGAATACAGCCTGCCACCTTACGGCACGGGACGCCTTACGGGACCATTTCTCTTTGAAACCCATATCTTGGCACTGTAGTTGTCGTAGAGGCTGATGGGATAAACAGTGATGGGAGGAAGTGGGTACAGAATGAGGATGGGACCGATGGGTGATGGGAGACAATATATATGGGGTGGGGCCCGGGACTATTCAGTTGACCCGATCCGACTCAATCCGACCTGACCCGAAAGACCCGCTGGAATTATATAGTATAGTATCGGATTGCGAGTAGACCCGACCCGACACGACCCGTTGAATACTAAACGGGTCTTCCCGGGTCTACCGTGTCCAGACCCTAAACCAGGACCCGACCCGTTTATTAAACGGGTCTATCGTGTCGACCCGTTTACGACCCGAACCCATTTAGCCCTGACCCAGACCCGCTAACTTCGTGTCGGGTCCGAAATTGCCAGCCCTAGTGTTTAGTGTACAGAAAGCTAATATATAGAAAGGATCGGAGGGAGGAACCACAAAAAGACAACCACAAAAAGATTGACCTGCATATATATGAGGGAGAGTGTTGACTGTTGAAGGATTACTCCCACCTCGAATAAGTAGAGGGTGGAAACAATCCTTATATGTATGATGGGCATCTTAATACTTGAGTTTTGGGATTGAGGAAATCGATCTCACACCCTAAACTATGCTCCATCTTCATATAGCCCCTTTTATCAATTTTTATTCTGAAAATATCCTTGTCCTGGTAAGCGTAAGTTAGATATTTGAAAACAATTTTGTGTATTATTTTCAGGGTAAAAAATTGGCGGAGGGGGCTAAATGCAGACTAAGCATAGTTTGGGGATAAAATTGTTCAAAAAAAAAAGTTGTGCGACCAATATGAAATGAGGTGTATAGTTCAGGGGAGGTTTTTGTAGTCTGCCCAAAAAACTATCTGAACATCCAAGGGGATATATACACGCGGACATACTGATAATTAGTGATAATTAGGGTTTGGAAAACTCGGGTACAGCGATCAAGTACTAAAGGATGGAGCATGGTGATGATACAAACTCGATCTTGAAGTAATTAATTTTTTTTAAAAAAATTACTTGCTGGATCATCTTACCCACTCGAGAAGGATCGAGAAATCGAATAAATTAGCGACACACTTATCACCTAATTGTTAATTAATTGTTCCTTTCGGCATAACAAATATTTTATTTGCATTAGTAATATGATTAATGTCTGTATCATCTTCAAAATGGAGTATAGGGCCAAACATCCAAAACAACATCTAAACATGTCATCAACAAAAGAACCAAGAGATAAAAGAGTCGCGGTCTAGCTCCCGCTCAAGGGGGTTGCCAGAGGGCTGATCGATCCCTATGGACGGATCCTCGATCCGCTGCATATAGTCCTCCTCCTCGGCATTCTTCTAGCGAAACTTCGTCACTCTTTTTTATTAGGGTCTCTTTCCAATGTGATTGCCTTGGATTTGCATCACTCTCTATCCGACATGAGGATCGAGCCACGCCGAAACATTCAGCTGTCGATGGACAAACTTTGCGTTAACACCGATCGAGCCCCGGCTTCTAGGGAGTAGAGGCTCCACGGCAACAAGAGTCACAAGATTGTAGAAAGAGACTCTAGGATTACTCTCTCTCTCTCTCTCTCTCTCTCTCTCTCTCTCTCTCTCTCTCTCTCTCTCTCTTACATATGGAAAGCGCCTACGGAATATCCTAACCTTCAAGAAGTGCCACAAACCTCTATACCAAGTCGTTATGGGTAGGTTTCCTGCTTTTTTCTTATAATTTAAGGCAATAAAGGCCCCACTCAGGGCTAAATGGAAGGATTAGAGCATCTCCAAAGGACTCCTAACACTTGATTCCTTTGGTATTGTAGCAAATTAAAATCCAAAAGTGAGCTCCAGCAGGCTCCTAAAACGTTCGCTAGAGAAGTTTTCCCCTTTTCTCTCGCTTGGGCTAGCAAGAGGACTAGGGAAGATGTTGGACGGTAGGCCCCTCTCACTTTAACCCCCACTTTAGGGATGGTAACGGTGCAGTTTCAGGCAAAACTGAAACTGCACCGCAACACCAAACCACCACACCGAAACCGCACCGCACCGCAACGGTGTACCATTATATAAAACCGAAACCGCACTATGCGGTGCGGTGCATCGCGGTTTATCACTAGAATGACCTAAATGGTGTGCTTTTATGCGGTTTTGGTTAAAACTGAAACCGCACTGGTACACCGAAACCAAAACCACACCGCACCGTGATGGTTTTATGTTTTGGTAAACCAAAATCACACCATCGGTGCGATTTACCATGGTTTTCGGTTTTAAATCGCAATGTTGCCATCCCTACCCCACATTATTGAACGCTAAGGGCTTTTAGTCATTTACCAAATGCCATTTGGAGTTTTTTTCAACAATAGAGAGAGATTTGAGGAGCCCTTTGAAGTGCTATTCAATTCCCACCCCATACTTTGTCTACGTGACAGTTAGGAATCTCAATAATAGGGAAAGAACCCAGGAGCCCGTTGGAGATGCTCTTAGATTGGTAAAGCTCCTAAGAAAAATCGCAATATTTTTCTCTTTTTGCAATGTAGGGAGAAGACAGTGCGAAGCCATCTGAACCTACATCCTTTCTGCTTTCATGGTAAGAGAGGCTTCTTTTACCTCTTCAATTGTGAATGATCTGACCTACCTCCTCTATCAGCAAGGCTTGATGGTTGTCCCCTTTTCTCCTGTGGGTTAGGGCTTCATCGACCTTTTCTTGGCCTCCTCGGATGCCTGCAGTTGCTCTGAGGGGGCCAGGAACTCGATCTACTGTGCTCAAGGAGGGATCTAGCCACCTCCTTCCCCCCTTATATATAGGGGTTATCCTCGTGGCCGATTTTTTTGCGCGTCACGCCGGCGTCGAAGTGGCGTCCCTCGGCTCGGTCGACAGCCTCCTTTCGGGTGCGGGAGTGTGGATCTGTCGCCAGAAGCAGCTGGATCGATAAATCTGGCCCCAGCCTCTCATGTTGTCAGTGGCGGTTTTCTAGCAAATCCTCCACTAGCCGGCGATCACGGGTCCCAAAGCTAGGGTGGCAGTGGGGTTCGATAGAGGCAGGTGGTGCTGTTGCGACTCCATCTTGGTCGGCGAAAGGTGATGGTTGCGGTGGTCACCTGTTTGATTTTTTTTTGTGTGGCTTATGGCGGTGGTTGGTCATCTGTTTTGCCGGATGTGGCGTGCTCTCCGCCAGTGATCGGAGATGGAGTCCATACATTTAGATTTTTTTTTAGGTTGAATTTTGGGCGTCAGGTTGTGCGCCAGTGTTTTCTCCTGCCAGGTTGGCGGCCTTGTAGTGCGTCGGTCGTGGCGGTCTCCTCCCCCAGTTCCCCCCTGCTTGCGCCTGCATGTGGCACCTCCTAGAGGTCCGATTATGACCTCCCCCTTTGATGAACCAAAAAAAAAAAAAATTCCAGTGTTTTAAAAGTCACCTCGACTCAGCTCCTCCAAGCCTGCATTAATACAAATAACTTTGACCTTCTCTTATATTTTGTCGTCTGAAAATAAGTTGCAATTATCCCAGCCTTCAACCAAAACAATTAAGCTCCGTCGGGCCCATAATTTCCTCCAATCCATAGTGATAGCCCACATTCCAGAATAATTCAGCAAGGGGTAAAATTTAAAAAATTCGGAATGAATCAGGTAAAAGTTCATAAATATATGCCATAAAATATATTATAATTCATGTATAAATATTATTTAGGGGTCCGGGAAGTTGAACTCGAACTCACCATTAAAAATTTCAAATGGTGAACTCGAATGGAGAAGCTGGCACGTGTTCTGAGAAAGTGTTCAACTCTCTTTTACTTTTTACTTTATGTCTTTTCAATGTTCAACCATTTTAAATGCCTGTCATCTCTTACTTGTTTTATGTCTTTTCAGTGGACACATGGCACAATATAAACCATGTTTCACCATTCATTTGTGAACTCAAGTTCACCAAACCCATTTAAATTTCCTATTATTTATACTTAAAATAAAATAAATAACACATAAAATAGGCACATTTGTGAATTATTCATGTCTAATGGATCATTCATGTACAATCAATACTCCCAAACTATCTAGTAATGTATTGTTTGTTTGTTTTTTTTTTTTGGTAGGAACTATGGGGGTTCTATTCATGGCACCCCAGATTATTGCATAAATCCATCTCTTTATAAACTAGAGAGGATATACAAATAGGAATAGAAATGAGGAAAATGAGGTAGACTTCCGAGGCCGCATCAACGCAAGCATTATTTTCTCGTGTAACATACAAAAGCTACATGAAGTGAAGCTTCAGAAAATAGTCATGCAGTCGGTTTAAGACCTTGCAAAAAAGCTCTAGCTTCGATCTTAATGACTTTACCAATATCGAATATCTCACCGTCGGAAAGAATATGTGCGCTGAAGCTATCTTGGATAATGACCCCAACTGCCGATCGAGAACTACATAGAGGGTAGTTCTAGGTTGGCATCCTGAAGTATGTCAAGCATCCTGAAGTATGCTAGTATGTTAAGCGTGTTGTACTCTTTTTTTTTATTGGACTGATTTTTTTCACTGGGTTTTCCTACCAAAAGATTTTAACGAGGCAGCATGATGCGAGTTCACCATTGTTCCTGTAGAACATTCTAATTGGTGGACATCCAAGGGGGAGTATTATGAAATCATTGGATTAGGTGGCTATCCACCGTCCGATCCCCTCCTGGAATTAGGGTTTCCCATTGGTTACTTGGACCCTAAAAATAATATGACCCCTTAGGTGGGGGTATGGCTTTGGTATCTCCTCTCTCTGGTTTCACAACACATTATCAGCACGACTCTCCTCAAGTTTCAGCCCATTGCAATGAAAACTTTGCAACAACAAGCATCGCAAAGAACCTCGTGGCAACGGCGAGCCTCACGGCGACAAACGGTGCGACGAAAAACTTCATGGTACACAAGGTATGCTCGAGACCCTCTCATATGCCATACCACCGTCACAGGCGGTCGAAGACCTCTCCGACTGTGCCCGAACTGTCCGACAGCCCTGAGACGGCATCGACCACAACCTCGGATTCTTAATCCCGTTGGAGACCTAAGCGGCAGCTGCGACACGAACGCGACGACACCCATGGCTGAGACCCAACCCCTTCGGCGATCCTGCCGACTCACCTTGAGTCACACCACCGCCAACGCCGACGTGCCCAAAGGCCGACCCCGACTCCGGCGTGGCCGGCTACTCGAAACCCACGGCCCACCTCAGGCCAACCTTGAACGGCAGTCTTGACCGCCACGACAGCGGCGTTCGACGGCGAGCCCCGGCCAAAATCGACAGCGGCTGTAGCCGGGTGGTGCACGCACCTGACCGGAGGCGGCTAGTGGGATGGAATTTTTTTTTTTTGAAAAAAAGGGGGTGAGTTTTGTCACTATCCTTCAATCTGTGAATCTCCGACAGTTCTTCCAAAGTGTTCAATAATATTTAAAATAAATTATAGGAACCTTCCACTGCTCCGATCTGCGAATCTCCGACAGTCCTTTGGGAAAAAGTTCTCTCTTGTCCATACAAGTCGACCAGACAACTCGCTTAAAATAAGTAAAAATTTATGCTTGTAATCCTCCAACATTCATCAGCTCCAGTATAATGCATTCTCGAACATCCTCCCTATTGAATCACCATTGGTACTAGCTTCATCCACCATCCAATCATCAACTCTCTTAAATTATCCAATCATCGAACGGCTACAAGCATTGTTACGATTCCGTACCCCTTCAAAACCGGTGATGAAAGGGAGGGGACAACAGTATATAAAGACATGGAACTCCCTCTCCTTTACCTATGTGGGACTATTCTCAACACCCGTCCTCACGCAGAGCGTCTCTTGATCAGAGGGAGGAAGAAGATCTTGATCAAAGTAAGAAAAAGGGTGCAACGGGACCACATGAAGGGAAGACAGGATGGGGCTTAGTTCAGATACCATGTTACGATTCCCGTACCCCCTCAAAACCGGTGATGAGAGGGAGGAAGCAACATTATATAAAGACGTGGAACTCCCACCCCTTTACCGATACGTGACTATTCTCAACACGCATAAATAAGGACATTGAGTTGAAACCTGGTCAATCAGAACAAGGTTACGGAGAAAATAATCAATGGTTACCTTCAAAATAAATATCTATGGATCTTCAGATATAGTGTGTCAAAATATGTTCAATAGTTCCATAATTTGTCATGGATATTGAATTGAAAAACTAGCATCGTCTATCCGATTATATTCTAGTTTCGTTAGTTTGAAAAGAAGGCCAGTTAGTGATATGATGAACACGAGTGTACTGATTCGTAAATATCCACTTGATTCATCAGAACTAAATTAAAGGAAAAAATACATATCACAGTAGCTACTGATTCATAAGAAATGTGATTCTCAAGCAAACGCCAATCAAACTACAAGGTTAATACTAAGTATCTTTCATCTAACTTCATAAGTCAAGATGAGCTGAATCATCTAAGAAACTATAAACTACAAACTGACGATACAATCAGAAAAAGGTCATCAAATTACAGTACCGGTTGACGCATGACGGTGCTCGAAACCACCCACGGACTTCATGGCTCTTTGCACTTTGTCGTCGTTGCTCCAAATGAAGCTGACATCACTCAGAGGAAACATTTCGAACTTGCACCGATCAACTCTTAGCGACGGCCTCCGGTGTAGCTCGTCGAAAGGGAGCACGGTGTTCAGGAACTCCATCTTGCTGTCGCTTGTCTTCAAACCATTGCACCACCCTCTTCCGTGGAAGATTCGTCACATGGACTACACTTCCGATCATTGTGTTCTTCAGGGAAAAAAACAAAAGAACAGTAAGCTTACATACCAACAGAACCACACATGGAAATGCTCAAGAGTCAAGACCATGCTCACATCACATGTACACACTGCGTGCAAACATCATTTCCAAAAGTGGAATCTATCTCCAATAAAATGAAGAGGGGAAAAGATAATTTTACAACAATCGTGACCTAGAAGAAACAAGTATTGACAACCTAAACCATATTATCAACCCCATCGATCTAGGAGCATCGCTGGTCATGCTAATAATGAGGACATATTACCAATTTCAGAAGTACAGGAAACCATCCATTTCCTAAGCAATGATTAGGTGAGTGGCATTGACTCTTGTGGTTGCATTTGGTGGATATTTCAGAACATTGTAGCAGTTCTACTCACCGTGGGCCGTTTTGTCCGAGAGTAAACTCTTTCGAGTGTTTCAATTTGCACTTTCTTGAGTCTTTTCTGCATAACCCATCTTGAATGCATGACATGAACAGGAACCGCTACCTCGGGCTTACTATCTGCAACTTTCACAGTTGTGATAGCCGGAGATTCCACAACCTTGCTTTCGGGTTCCGGAGGTTTTTGTGCAATCTCATCCGGTAAAGAAGCACTCAAAAGTAAAAGATTTGGAGGAGGATCACGAAGCAATTCAAGGACTAAAGCTCGATCTAGCCCAAGCTCTGCTGCAAGATTTTTTATCTGCATAAAAGTAGCGCTTGTGAGATTCACCCCAGCATCATCAACATATCATCATAATGGCATCACAGGTCAAGAATAATATTACTAAAACAATTTCTTATGCTCTTCATGACAAATCTGTCAGAATGATACTGACATCAAGCATGAAATAGAAAAACCTAGTATACTGATAACAAAAGCATAGAACAGGATATAAGTGCTATGCTAGCTGCTATCCACTGGTAATGGCCCTAATGGGGCAACAGTGCCATTAATATAGTGGCCGATATAAAAACACTGAATTCATGGTTATGTACTCACACTAGTTTTACGCCGACCGATTTTTAAAGCGTGAGCCAACCTCCGAAGTTGCCAATTTTTAAGTTTTGGCCGTCGGTCTTCTTCCTCAGCTTCATCGTCACTCAAGGATGGAACTCTGGAAAGTTCATCACGGCCATCATCACCAAGTGCATCTTCCAACTCTTGTTCTAGCCTAGCAAGATCTTCTTCGGTTATCTCATCATCAGCATCAGCATCAGCATCGGACAATTTGTCATTTTTTAGATCTTCCTCAAGTAGAGTGAAAAGTGACTCAAAAGCATCTTCATCAACCACATCTCCCTCTCCATCATCGTTTTGCAGTCTTGTCTGCTAGAAGAAACCAGAAGAACATGTGATCAGCTGACATGTGCACATCCTATACCAGAAGGACGGGATAATCTGCACAACTTCAACGAGTTTTCAAAGACATAAATTGCTGCTAAGCTATACCGACAGATTTCCAAACAAGTACATGAACCCCCTTGTATTGGTTCATGTCAAAATTGGCAAGGCATAATACTATTTGTCATGTTTTAAAATGGATGTTTCATTAAATGATAACAATGATGAAAACCGTAAAATAAAATAACTACGAAAAAATATATTGTGCTAGAGATGATTATCCAGCCAATCCATGGTAACAATGGCAGAAGGGGCATAGATGGAAAATGCACCACCTTAACTAAGTTTCTACTATTAAAGAAATAGACTCAATAGAGAAGTCCACAATCTAGCTGTGAATTTGTCACGATATTTCGTTCCACTAACCTGCTTGTTTTTAAAATACGTGCACAGATTCAATACATGTGTTGATTTATACCAACCTTGTGAAAAGTTTTTGATAACTGAAAAACCTACTGTGACCCAGATGTGACCTAGTCTATAAAAGATTTCCGTACAGAAACTTCATAAGAAAAAGTAGACGAAAAGAAACTGAACTTGACAAGTGTGTGTGTGTGTGTGTGTGTGTGTTCTTGGCTATGCCTTTGCTTTTCGTGAAGAAGAAAACAATTGTTCTTTAGCCATGAAAAAAATAGTACCATGGAGAATAAAAATTTTGAAAAAGGGGGAAATAAAAAGGAGAAAAAGAAGGAAAGAAAGAGAGAGGGGGGGGGGGGGGGGGGGGGGGGTGTTTTTTATCTTCAATAAAAAACAATCCACTAAATTTAAATAAAATAAAAGTTAATTAGCTAGAGTTAGAGTCAATAGTATTATATTGACTGAATATTTCGAACAGAGTCGGATTGTTTTTAATCAGATCCCGAACCAAAGTACTAATACCAAACCCAGAGTTTTCTTATTCGGATCATAATCAAGTCCATTAACGAGTAATTATTAAATATTTTATATATAGTATAAATATGTATAAACATGATTTTAGTAATCTAGTAGCATGTTGATTATAATTTTTTCCACCTAAAAGTCAAATTATCTAGAAAGTATAGGAATATCGTACCCATAAACTGAATCAGAAATTAAAAAATAAAAAATTTGAAGAAAAAATAACAAAAAAATTTAAAAAATTTCTAAAAAATTAATAAAATATTAGGGTTTAAGTTTAGATTTAATTCAACTAAATTTGAAAAACCCATAAATTCTTATCGACCCATCATAAGAATTTGAGTTAATTCTACTCACTTTTGAGTTAATTCAACTCAATTTTGAAAAAGAACCCTAAATTCTAATCATAAGAATTTGAGTTAATTCAACTCAATTTTGAAAACCCCCCAAATTCTTATGAACCAATCATAAGAATATGATTTAATTAAACTTATTTTTGAGTTTATTCAACTCAATTCAAGTTAATGCAACTCAATTTTGAGTTAATTCAACTCAATTTTGAAAACCCTCTAACTTCTTATAAACTCATCATCAAAACTCGAGTTAATTCAACATAATATTGAGTTAATTCAACTCAATTTTGAAAAACCCCTAAATTCTTATGAACCCATCATAAGAATTTGAGCTAATTCAACTCAATTTTGGATTTTTTAACTAAATTTGAGTTAATGCAACTCAATTTTGAAAACCCCATAATTTCTTATGAACTTATATCCGGACCTCGAGTTAATTCAATGCAATATAGAGTTAATTCTACTCAATTTTGAAAACCCCCCAAATTCTAATGAGCCCATCATAAGAATTTGAGCTAATTCAACTCAATTTTGGGTTTATTCACTCAATTTGAGTTATTTCAACTCAATTTGAGTTATTGCAACTCAATTTTGAGTTAATTCAAATTAATTCTGAAAAATCCCAAATTCTTATAAACCCGTCATAAGAATTTGAGTTAATTCAACTCAATTTTCAGTTAATTCAGCTGAATTTTAAGTTAATTCAACTCAATTTTGAAAAACCCCAAATTCGTATGAACCCATCAGAAGAATTTGAGAATTCAACTAAATTTTGAGCTTATTCAACTCAATTTGAGTTAATGCAACTCAATTTGTAGTTAATGCAACTCAATTTTTAGTTAATTCAGCTCAAATTTGAAAAAAAATCCCAAATTTGATTAAGTGAAAAACTGCCCATGTGTCTAGGCGGACCTAGGCAGCTGCCAAGGGAAAAAACACCTGCCTAGGGCGTCGCCTAGGTGCCCAAGGGTCCCAAAACGTCTAGACGGCGCCTAAGCGATGCTTTGACTACAGAGCACCGGATACAAAGGCCGCCATCTCTTTCTATATCACTCATAATGTCTCTCATAAACAGGTTTCGACTCCGCTCCTACAAACCCTTCTCCTTTCTCATTGGGTTTTGTTTCAGAGATCACCTATTAACCCATGCTTCGTCCCTGGCCGGAAAACTTCAGATTCAGATATCGCTTACTTAGCTCTGTTCACCGTCCCCCATGTAACAAATCTCACTCTCTTTACTTCAGATTCAGATATCGCTTACTTAGCTCTGGCAGTTTGTCAGCAAAATCCCAAATAAATTTTGAATTAGGAAAAGAAACGATAGAAGAGAACAAAAGGGAGACGCAAAAATCAAAAAATTTAATTCTATTTTGATTTTCCCCTCTCACCTGCTTGGAAGGCACTGTTAGGTCCGTTGCCGAGCTGTTCTTCGCCGGCGAGCCAGGGCCACGGCGGAGGAGGGACGCGACCGAGCGGCCGTGATCGGGACCAAAGAGGGCTGTGGCATGAGCACAAGTAGACGTGGTGCGGTGGCGACTCCACCGTGAGGGCTCGGACGAGGTGAGCAAGCCCTAAAACCCAGAGTGGGGGGAGGAGCGGCAGAAGCGGCCATGGGCGTGGCGCCAAGATGAAATCTCAGAAGGAGGAGGAGAGGGGTGGGTCGATACCGAGCATCTCCACGTCACCCTGTGACCCGAGATCCATGGATCGGAGCGGGGCCTCCACCTCTCCCTCTCATTTTTCCTCCCCAGATTAGGGTAGGTAACAAGGGTGGACATGGGCCAGCTCACGGGCCTCATTTTCTTGTATATCGGGAGTCGGGACGGGCCTATTCAAAAGTATGTATTTACTAGGCCCAAGCCCGACCCATGTCCACCTCTGGTGGTGGGTAGGGGTGAGAAGGTGTAAGAGGGTTACTCATAAAAGGAACCACATAAATCTTTAAACGATGATATCGGAAGTAATCCAGCTCATCAAGACCAGCTTAGCCCACCTAATGCCCTTAGGTGGCTGGGAGACAGAACGGGGCGTAACTGAAAAGTTTTAAACGTTGGGGGTGTAACACTAATACAAGGATAAGATTGGGGGTGAATCACAAAATTACCATGCAAAACTCAAACCGATCCAACCTTTATCGGTTTTAAGGATTCACAATCCGAGCCAAACCGAATTAGGATTGGAATCCAATTATCGGGCTTTGTTTTTATCTTCTATCTAGATCTAGTTTTAACTTAAAAACAAATATTATTGTTCAATTATTTGGCCTAAATAAGATTTTTAACTGATTTTTTAGTTCTCCTACAGTATTTCAGAAGTTATAACTATATTGAGTTTTTGTCGGTTCATTACTAATCAAATACTAAGTTGCCAACAATAATATATGATACCATTACCAAAACTAGAAAAAAATTTATATAACAATTCTTAGATATAACTACCAGGGGCGGACCTACATAGGGGCAAGGGGGGGGCTCAAGCCCCCCCTCACTTTTGAAAATCATGCAAACCCCCTATAGGTTTTCAGCGATTGAGAGCAACAAAGCCCCCTAAAATCCCGTGAGCCCATGAGCGGTTGAGCGGCTGAGCCCCCCCTAAAATCCCAAAACCGAAGCCCCTAAAATCCCGAAACTTCAGCAGCCGAGTCCCTAAAATCTCGAAGGGTGAGTGGTGGCCGACCAAACTCTAAACCGCCTGCAATCGATTCCGAGAGACGTGTGAATCGATTCCGAGAGAGCCTCCAGCCATCGCCGCCCCTCGTCCGGAACTGCCCGCGAGGCCGCGACCTGCTCACCTGCGCTACGCCGCCACCCACCGTCGTCGACGACGCCGAGCATGGAGCACCTTTCACGGCTTTGCCCGCACCCCCAAGGGCCCCAACTCAGGTAGGTAGCAGGCCCTCCTCCCTTCCAGCATTCCCTTCTCTGAGTTCTCTCTCTCTCTCTCTCTCTCTCTCTCTCTCTCTCTCTCTCTCTCTCTCTCTCTCTCTCTCTCTCTCTCTCTCTCTCTCTCTCTCTCTCTCTCTCTCTCTCTCTCTCTCGCTCTCTCTCATTCTCACACACACACACACACACACACACACACACACACACACACACACACACACACAGTGACATTGTCACATAGTTTTATAAAAAAAATTGATTCAAGTTTTTTACTGATTTTTTTGGATACAAATTATAATTTGAATTGAATTGCGTTTTTTTTTATCTTGATCTGCTTTTATTTCTCCTTCAAATTGGAGGATTATGTGCAATGTAAGTTTAGATTGGGGATTTTAATTCAGGGATTTTGATTGGAGGGTTTAGTTTATGGATTTTGATATGACCAAAACTGATCATTCAATCCAATCCAAAATGACTTTAATTTGATGGATTGAATTCCAAACATAGTTTGATTTGGATCGGATTGATAATCCTCAAAACCGACCAGGTTGGATCGGTTTGAGTTTTGCCTTCTAACTAATGCACACCCCTAATGAACAATTATAGTGATGTTGAGCCACAAAACTTGTTGTTAAGAACCGAACAACGGAACCTCTCCCTGCGACCTAAGTTCGACCTCTCTCTCTCTCTCTCTCTCTCTCTCTCTCTCTCTCTCTCTCTCTCTCTCTCTCTCTCTCTCTCTCTCTCTCTCTCTCTCTCTCGTTCTCTGCACAATCACCCGACCTCTCTCCCTCTCTCTCTCTCGTTCTCTACACAATCACCCGACCTCTCTCCCTCTCTTCACGACCCGAAATTTTCAACAAAGAATGGATGAGTGATTCTTTGATCACATATATTGAGAGAGATATTTTCAATAACATTGATATAGAGAAAATTGTTCGACGCTTTCAGAATATGAAAACTCGTAGAGGACTGCTGTCTTAAGAAGACTTTATCAGTTATCCAAAAATGTTAATTTTGTAATTGTTTTTTTTTTTAGACCAGGAAGTAATTTTGCAATTGTAAGTGCTACATTTTGTTATGAATTTTTGTTAAACAGATGGTATTTACTTTTATTTTACTTTTTAATGTTTATGTTTATGCCCCCCCCTGAGGAAAAATCCTGGGTCCGCCACTTATAACTACCATTACCTTGATATTCATGTTGAAAAAAACTACGAGTCCAAACTTAATTAAACAAAACTTCACATAACTTCTTGTTATGAAAGGTTCAAACGATTGGGAGCATGTAAGTCCTCCATTATAGGATGCAAAGTATATATATATATATATATATATATATATATATATATATATATATATATATATATATATATATATATATATATATATATATATATATATATATATATATATATATATATATACACACACAGTAATGATCAGGTGTTCACCGTCGTGCGCGATTAAGCATAGACTCCATGGATCAAAGTCATTCATGATGATCAAGTACAAAGTGATGTATATACCTGATCATGACGGACGATTCTGATCGATGGTGGGTACACCCAACCGTACACGACGACGAGCACCTGATTGCTTATATATATATATATATATATATATATATATATATATATATATATATATATATATATATATATATATATATATATATATAGAGAGAGAGAGAGAGAGAGAGAGAGAGAGTTCTGCTCTCCTGCGGGACGTCCCGCACTGAACAAATCCGGGACAAATGTTGGCCGTCGGATTCCTTCCATCGGATGGCTAGGATTCACCCAGACCAAACCCGGCTGTTACTGTGGCGGCCACAGTAACAGCCGATTTTTGGTCTGGGTGAATCCCAGCCATTCGATCGATGGATCGAACGGCTCAAACGGATTTTCGCTGTTACTGTAGCGGCTATAGTAACAGCAAAAATCCGTTTGAGCCGTTCGATCCATCGATCGGACGGATGAGATTCACCCGGACCAATTTTCGCTGTTATTGTGGCCGCTACAGTAACAGCGAAAATCCGTTTGAGCCGTGCGATCCTTCCATCGGATGGCTGGGATTCACCCAGACCAAAAATCGGCTATTACTGTGGCCGCCACAGTAACAGCCGGGTTTGGTATGGGTGAATCCTAGCCATCCGATGGAAGGAATCCGACGGCCAACATTTGTCCCGGATTTGTTCAGTGCGGGACGTCCCGCAGGAGAGCAGAACTCTATATATATATATATATATATATATATATATAGAGAGAGAGAGAGAGAGAGAAAGAGAGAGAATACGGGGTATGAGCTGACAGCCCATTTGCTCAAATGGGCTGTCAGCCGGTAGCCGTCCGATTGGATCGATCAAAACATCCAATTTTTTTTAAAAAAAGCAACTGTAAAACAGCTGTATTGATTTTTATTTTTTTTACATTATCTCTCTCTCTCTCTCTCTCTCTCTCTCACGCGCGAGCAGGCCACCTCTCCGACCTCCACTCCCGGCGCCGGCAGCCACATTCTCCTCCCCCTCCGGCGTCTCGCTCCTCCCCGACCAGGCTCCACTCCGGCAGCCCCTTCCTCCTCCCCCTCTGGCGTCGCGCTCCTCCCCGACCTGGCTCTACTCCGGCAGCCCCTTCCTCTCACGCCGTCGAAGGTGGCTGCCGACGAGGAAGGAGGAGATCTGAGGGGGAAGGGGGAAGTTGGGGCTGGATTGGCGTCGCCTGTGGTCGCGAGAGGAAGGGGTTGCCGGTGGCCTCCGATCGGGGTTTGCCGGTGCCGGGTGTGGAGGTCGGGGAGGTCCGGGTGGTCCGGAGGTGGGCTGGAGGTCGGGTAACACAGCTGTATTACAGTTGTGCTGTAATACAGCACAATCACAACCCTTTGCTTTTTTAAAATAAGTATCTGTAATACATTTGTAACCAACCTGTCCGAGACCTTATCCTCACCCCCCCCCCCTCTCTCTGTCTATCTCTCTCTCTTTCACTCTCGCGATGGCCCGACCCCCTCCAACTGCGATCCTCATCCCCTCCGGCAGCCACCCGACTCCGGCAACCCTCTACGGCAGCCACTCCGACCCCGGCGGCCCCCTCCAGGCCTCCGACGGCGGCGATCTCCTCTCCCGACGGTGGTCGATCGCAGCCCCCTTCCTCTCCCGACGGTGGTCGATCGCAGCCCAGATCTCCTCTCCAGATCTCCTCTCCCGACGGCGGCGAGCTCCAGCAGCCTTGCCCTCCTTCGGTGTCGATCGCAGCTCCTTCCTCTCCGGCGCCGATCGCAACCCCGATCTCTCCCCCTCCGGTGCCAGAGGGGGAGAGATCGGGGCTGCGATCGGTGCCGGAGGGGAAGGAGCTGCCGGAGGTGAGGGGTGGTGGTCGGGCTCCTGCGATAACTGGGATTGGGCCGGAGGTGAAGGGTGGTGGTCGGGGCTGCTGCGGTCCATCGTCGGCGAGTGATCTGGGCTGCGATCGGCGCCGGTGGTCGGGGCACCGGCGATCCATCGCCGGTGCTCTGGGTTTCAGCGAGAGAGAGAGAGAGAGGGGGGGGGGGTGCGAGTCGGTTACAGATGTATTACAGCAATTTTTTCTAAAAAAATAATGGACGGCTGTTGATTTGAATCGGATGGTTAAGAGCTGACAGCTCAAATTGTCAAATAGGCTGGCAGCTCATACCCCGTATTCTATATATATATATATATATATATATATATATATATATATATATATATATATATATATATATATATATATATATATATATATATATATATATATATATATATATATATATATATATATATATATATATATATATATATATATATGGGCATGCTATAATGCGACATGCGGTAAGTGCAGCACCGCATAGTAGCCGTCTGATGCACAGTTGCGTGCATCGCATGCATGCAACGCGTGCAACGCACGTACCACATGCCGCATTATAGAATGCCCCTATATATATATATATGAGGAATGGGATGCTGCCTATCAAAGCAGCGTTTTTTGCTGCTTTGATACATTGTTTGACCATCCTAGAAGTTTTAGAATTTGAAGAAATTTGGTGAGGGTGTTGTCTAGGGTAAGATGATCATCCTCACAAATTTTCATCAAATTCCAAAACTTCTAAGAGGGTCAAATGGTCGAAGCAAAATCTGCAGATTTTAACGGTGACTGCAGATTTTGCAGATTTTGCTTCGACTATTTGACCCTCTTAGAAGTTTTGGAATTTGATGAAAATTTGTGATGATGATCATCTTACCCTATACATATATATATATATATATATATATATATATATATATATATATATATATATATATATATATATATATATATATATATATATATATATATATATATATATATATATATATATATAAAATAAGCTACAGTTTTGTGGGGGGTACAAAGAACGGTCAGGATCTGTCTTTGAGAGGAGAATAAAATGAGGGGATTAGATAAATTGGTGTTAAGATGAGTGAGATTCATCTAGAAAGAGGGAAACGGCTAATATATAATTGAGTTGAAATATGGGGATGAATTTAAGTGGAGGAAGTAATAAATTAGTGAAGGACCTGATTGTAAAAAAAAATTAATAATCGTTTGATGGGCTTTTATGTAAAAAAAATAGGGATATGTTCGGTATTTATCCGATTATTCACGCGTTTTCTTGCCAAGGGTTATTTTCCTTTGGCTGCCACCTGTACTCGTCCCCCTCCCATCATTAATTCGGTATGCATCATAAGTAGTAGCAAAAAAACCAAGAGAGATCATCAGCCATTGTCGTCTGTTTCACACACCATAGGCTCAAATTTAAATCACTATCAGCCGTCCGATTCAAATATCGATCAAGAGAGAGATCAGTCGTCCGATTCCCCGAGAGCGAGCGCTATCCCGGCCCAGATCTCTCTCTCTCCCCCCCCCCCCCCCCCCACGTGATACCCCTCCCCTGGCACCTCTCTCTCTTGCCCGTGCGTGCTCGCTTCTCTGTCCCCAAATGGAAACCTTCCTGCAATCGCTCCCTCTCACGGCACCGATCTCTCTCTCTCCCCCAAACTGAAACCCCCCCTCGAGAGGTACGATCACCCCCTCTCTCGGGCTCCTTCTCTTTTCGCATAGATCTTGGATGGGGCGGCGGAGATCGATAGGTCGGAGGCGGATCGATGGTCGCGGATAGGCTGGACAGAGGCGGATCGGCGGAGATCGGCATGTCGAAGGTAGATGAGCGACGATAGTAGGTTGGGGATTGGCGGAGATCGACAAGACGGAGCAGATCGGCGAAGATCGGCAGGCCGGAGGCGGTCGGACGCCATGGCCAGGCTGAGATCGGGCTTGGTCGCCGGTCGTTCTTTCTGGATTGGAAGGTTGGCTTGGTCGCCGATCGTTCATGCCTTCACCCCCGATGATGCCACACCAGAGACCCTCTTTCGCCGCTGCCTCATTCTGATCCATAGCTGGCACCTCTTTCCTCCCTCACCGGCACCGGATTACCTGCCCCTCTTGCCAAGATCCTTAGTGACCTCAACAGGTAAGCCTCTCTCTCTCTCTCTCTCTCTCTCTCTCTCTCTCTCTCTCTCTCTCTCTCTCTCTCTCTCTTTCTCTCTTATTTTGTTGGTGATGTGAAGTGGTGCGGATGTAGTGATGGTGGTGATATGGGTGCACGTGTGGATGTGGTGGTGGTGATGATGTGGTGGTGAGCGGGAAGCTCGATCAGTTATCCTCCATGACAAGCGACCCCTATGAGGTCATCCCCGTCGCTGTGGGCCGCACCTATGTTGTGTGCAACTGTGAGATTCCGGTGTGGATGCAACACTTCAATGTCCCAGTCCCACACCATGTTGCTAAATTGACAAAGAGGCGGCTAGCAATCAACATGGAGACAAATTGACATCTACAGGAAGCGAGGCAAATCGACATGGAGACGGACATTGAGTATTGTAATGAGGTTTTTTCAATACAAATCCCCTTTTTTTCATTGTAGTTCTTTGTATTGCAATTTTGTTTGTATCTAAAGATTTTTTTTCCTTTTTTTTCATTCTGAATTGATGATAGAAAGGAAGGGAGATCGACATGGAGATCCCCATGGATTGCATTGATAATGAGGTAATCACCAAAGAAGTTTTTCAATGCAGTTCTTTTCTTTCCTTCTTTTCTCTGTTCATTCTTTATATCTAAAGAAATTTTTTTTCCTCTTTGTTAAATTTAATGAGTTGTTTGTCAAAGTTCCTTTTTTTTCATTTTTGTCCTCTGTTCGAGGGTTTTTTATTTTTATTTTACTAAAATTGCTCTGCTTTGTTGATCGTTGATGATAGGAAGAGAAGATCGGAAGGGGGCAGTCGCAAGTGAGAGGGAGACCAAAGGGGGCTGCTGTCGCGAGAGATGCCATCGTGATGGAGAGGGAGACCGGAGGAGTATACATGTAACTCGACCCGTCGATTGCTAGGTTCAACGATTGATTTTTCATTTTTTTTATTATTTTTCTTTGTGGTTTTTTTTTTTCTGATAAATTTTGTGTTTCAGTTTCATTATCATAGCTTGCAATTGTTAATGACCATATTATCACTTTCCTCAAAATATTGCTCCCGCCCTCAAATCTTTTGCGTGCCGACATGCACGGGCATTACTGTCGTGTATGCCTACCATCGGGCCCCATAGTGAACCGCACTTAGCCACAACAGCTGCGATGCCATTTTGTGACAAGTGGCACGCATCGTACGGTTAGCCTTCTCTGCCCTCTTCTCTCTTAGAATAATAATAAAATTATGCCTCCTTCTCTCTTAGAATAATAATAAAATTATGGGTTCATCGAGTTTTATATTTTAAAAAATATTAAAAAAGTAGAGAGGAAAATAAAGTAACATCAAAATAAACCACGGTAACGCAGTGGTTTGGGGTCCGACCATCGATACCTATTATTTCTGTCCGTTTGGATGGTTCCGGATTATTAAGGTCTACAGGCCATCGAGAGAACCCCAGGCCGGGTGATCGAACATGTGGGGACAGGTGTCGTTGGTTGGACCCCGAACCAGGTTCTGGGCGACTATTTAAAGTCATTCAATTTTTTTTACTTGGTCGCTGGTTTCCTTTTTTCATGGTTTTTTTTTTCACGTTAGCAAGGAGAGAGAGAGATGCGCAACAATATCATCTTCTTTTTTTTCATTGTGACAGTTTTTTCTCCATATTACTATCGTGTTTTGCCACGCTACGTCGATAACATATACATATTACACTATCACGAATGAATTTTAACTTCTCCATCAAATGTTTGCGCCCCTGAAGAAAGTTTTTGGCCATCGAAATTAGCTGTCCGAGTGCTAATAGGCCTATTACCTGGACCTACCGCCGATGATCTCGCAGCCGGATCTAATGGAGCAGATTGATGCATGTTCGTTTTTCGCAGATTAAAGGAGGGAGGGGAGCAGACTTAGTAGAGGGGGGGAAGAGTGTGTGGGGTGATCTCATGATAAAGCAATTTTACATCACTAAAAGTAATTAAATTTTACATCATTAGCAATTAAATATTGTCACCATCGTTAATATATTGTCACTGTTCTATGAATTTTTTGCAATGCCCTCAAAATCTTTTGCGTGCAATCAAAATTTTTTGTCTTGAAATCTTTTACTGCACTCGGAAATTTTTGTTTCTACCCTCTAAATATTGTCACCTCCCTTAAAATATTTTGGCCACCTTTTAAGTATTGTCACTTTCCTCAAAATTTTGTCCTCACCCTCGAAATCTTTTGCATGCCGACAGGCACGGGCATTACTAGTATATATATAGGGGAAGGGGAGCCTGGACCTCAGGTGCAGCATTCATGCTGCACCCGTGCCTGCATGAATGCCACGTGCTTCCCCGTATTAATTACCTAGAGGACGTCCCGTACCGGGTTTTTGTGAGACATCTGTGAGCCGTCAGATCACTAGGATCCAACGAAAGGGATTCATCCCGTACCGGGTTTTTTCGGGACAACTGTGAGCCGTCCGATCTCCAGGATCCAACGGAAGGGATTCATCCCGGACCGAATTCTCGTTGTTACTGTGGTGGCCACAGTAACAACGATATTTTGGTCGGGATGAATCCCATCCGTTGGATCCCAGCGATCGGACTGTTCAAAAAAATTTCACGGTTACTGTAGCCGCTACAGTAATAGCGAAATTATTTTGAGCCGTCCGATCGAAGAATCCAACGGATGGGATTCACCCGGACGGCCAATTGAATCCCAAATGAATCCCATCCATTGGATCCTAGTGATCGGACGGTTCTAAACAATTTCGTTGTTACTGTAGCAGCTACAGTAACTGCGAAATTTTTTGGAACTGTCCGATCGCTAGGATCCAATGGATGGGATTCATCCCGACCAAAATATTGTTGTTACCGTGACCGCCACAGTAACAGCGAAAATCCGGTACAGGTTGAATTCCTTTCGTTGGATCCTGACGATCTAACGGTTCGCAGTTGTCCCGCTAAAACCCTGTACGACACGTCCCGTAGGTAATTAATACGGGAAATCACGTGGCATTCATGCAAGCACGGGTGCAGCATGAATGCTGCACCTGAGGTTTCAGAATTTGAAAGTTACAAATCGCTTTTTACCCAACCTAGAGGTTTCATAATTTGATGAAACTTGGTGGGGATGCTCTCTATGGCAAGTTGATCATCCTCACAAAAAATCATCAAATTCTACAACTTCTAGGGGCATCAAATGTTAAAAGCTTTATCGACCGTTCATTTTAACCGTTAATTTGAATAACATCTTTGATGCCCCTAGATATTATAGAATTTGATGAATTTTGGTGAGGATGATCAACTTACCATAGAGAGCATCCCCACCAAGTTTTATCAAATTCTGAAACCTCTAGGTAGGTAAAAGGCTATTTGTAACTTTCATTAGTAAGAGTATCCCTCCCCTATATATATATATATATATATATATATATATATATATATATATATATATATATATATATATATATATATATATATATATATATATATATATATATATATATATATATATATATATATATATATATATATATATATATATATATAGAGAGAGAGAGAGAGAGAGAGAGAGAGAGAGAGAGAGAGAGAGAGAGAGAGAGAGAGAGAGAGAGGAATGGGATGCTGCCTATCAAAACAGCATTTTTTGCTACTTTGAGACATTGTTTGACCATCCTAGAAGTTTTGGAATTTGATGAAATTTGGTGAGGGTGTTGTCTAGGGTAAGATGATCATCCTCACAAATTTTCATCAAATTCCAAAACTTCTAGGGGGTTCAAAAGGTCGAAGCAAAATCAGTCGTCTGCAGTCACCGTTAAAATCTGCAGCATTTTGCTTCGACCATTTGACCCTCTTAGAAGTTTTGGAATTTGATGAAAATTTGTGAGGATGATCATCTTACCCTAGACAACACCCTCACCAAATTTCATCAAATTCCAAAACTTCTAGGATGGTCAAACAATGTCTCAAAGCAGCAAAAATGCTGTTTTGATAGGCAGCATCCCATTCCTCATATATATATATATATATATATATATATATATATATATATATATATATATATATATATATATATATATATATATATATATATATATATATATATATATATATATATATATATAGGGGTGGGATCCGTTGACAACCCAAAATGGGAGGTAAATTTACCTCCCATTTATAACTCACCATAATCGTTGGTTAGAGGTTTCCGAATTTGCTGATTTTTTGTGAGGATGATCAACATGGCAAGTTGATCATCCTCACAAAAAATCAGCAAATTCTGAAACTTATACGGGCGTCAAATGTGTTATTCAAATTAACGGTTCAAATAGACGGTTCAGAAACATTTGATTCAATCGGCATCCTTCGAAGTTTCAGATTTTGTTGATTTTTTGTGAGTATGATCATTATGTCAAGTTGATCATGCTCACAAAAAATTAACAAAATCTGAAACTTCTAAGGACGCCGATTGAATCAAACGTTTCTGAACCGTCTATTTGAACCGTTAATTTGAATAACACATTTGACGCCCTTATAAGTTTCTGAATTTGCTGATTTTTTGTGAGGATGATCAACTTGCCATGTTGATCATCCTCACAAAAAATAAGCAAATTCGGAAACCTCTATCCACCGATTGAATCAAGTTAAAAATGGGAGGTAAATTTACCTCCCATTTTGGATTGTCAACGGATCCCAGCCCATATATATATATATATATATATATATATATATATATATATATATATATATATATATATATATATATATATATATATATATATATATATATATATATATATATATATATATATATATATATATATATATATATATATATATATATATAGGGGCATGCTATAATGCAGCATGCGGTGCGTGCGGCATCGCACCGCAGCCGTCTGATGCATTGCTGCGTGCATCGCATGCACGCAGCGCGTGCATCAGACGATTGTGGTGCGATGCCGCACGCACCGCATGCCGCATTCTAGCAGTTTTATATATATATATATATATATATATATATATATATATATATATATATATATATATATATATATATATATAGAGAGAGAGAGAGAGAGAGAGAGAGAGGTGTTAGGATGCGGTGTGCGGTGCGTGCGGCGCACCGCAGCAGCCGTCTGATGCACTGCTGTGTGCATCGCACGCACCGCAGTAGTGCATCAGACGGCTACGGTGCGACGCCGCACGCACCGCACGCCGCATCCTAACATTCCTCTCTCTCTCTCTCTCTCTCTCTCTCTCTCTCTCTCTCTATATATATATATATATATATATATATATATATATATATATATATATATATATATATATATATAGGGTCGGGATCGGCTGACCCAGCAAATTTTGCTGGGAGCACCCTTTGATGCACCTAGAGGTCTTAGAATGGGCTGAATTTTTGTAGACATGTTGTCTATGGTATATTGATCATCCTCATAAAAAATCAGCCCATTCTAAAACATCTAGGTGCATCAAATGCGCTGTTCAAATCAATGGTTTTCGACTATCAATTTTTATCGTTGATTTAAATAGCGTATTTCATGCACCTAGAGATTTTAGAATGAGCTGATTTTTCGATTCTTTTTCAGTTTTAAGCTTGAGCTAATTATGTCGGTTTTTTAAAAAGCCATATAATATGATTCATTGCTTGTATCGAAACCGATCATCATCCGTCTCGGGTCGGTTTTGATTCTGCACACCCCTAATTTAAACTCTGAAGTATGCTCCATTTGCATTTAGCCCCCACTGACAACTTTTTATCCCGAAAAGACCCTTATCAATTTCCAATAAGACCAAATAGCTTGGGAAATATTTAACTTATGCTTACTAGGACAAGGGCATTTCCATAATAAAAGTTGACAGAAGGGTTAAATGAAGATGGAGCATAGTATAGAGTTAAAGTTGTTCAAAAAAAAAAAAAGTTGGGGGACCAATTTCAAATGAGATTTATAGTTCTGGGGAGGCTTTTGTAATTCCCCAAACAAAAAGTGAGATGGGAACTTCATTAAAAGTAGCAACCGAGGGAATCAGTTAGAAACGCCAGCCATACGTGAGATACAATCCAACGATCAGAAAGGATGTCTGGAGTTTGAAGAGAAACAAACAGGATGATGGATGATGATGTATCAAACAGTCTGCAGCTTTGTACAAGACATGTTCACTCACTATAACAAAAATCTCAAAGAAGGGAAAAGGAAAAAATTTACTGTAAGACGTCAATGTCCATCTACCTTCAGTATGTATATAGGCACCAAATCCTAATAGAGAGCAAAGATGGGTTATGCAGTCAGACTGACCCAAATCTACCGAGAGAGTATGTGAGCAAGCTTTTTACGGAGTCCGTCGTCATCGTCGTCACCTGAAAAATTGCTCTCGGATTCTCTATCTTCTTCTTCGGCAGCTCTATCCTCCTCTAAATGGGCATCGATATCTCCTTTCACCGCCTGAGAACAGATGGACTTCATTTTCACAGACACTACCTTTCCCTTGTCCTTGAGAAGTTCATTCAAAGGTTTAGGGCCCGCAAAGTCTTCAGACATCGGCAGCCGCCCTCTCAAACGTCGATCAATGTGGCTCTGGGTGCCATTATTGTTGCCCTTGGCTCTACTCTTCTTCTCTTCACGTATCTGTTCAAGAGTCTTCGGGCCAGTAAACCCAGCAGTCATAACCCGAGTGGAATTCGCCTCCTTTGACGCTGAGCCTTGTGAAATCTCGGATGGGGGAGCTGGTGGAGGCTTCGCATGCCTCCTCCTACCTTCCCGCCACTCCCTATGCCTGCTCCGACCATGCCTATCCGATGGAGGATATCCCGGCCAACCTCGCCATAGGCAAGGTACGGACTCGGCCTCACTATATGATGAGCCGATCATGTTCTGACCATGGAGCAACGGGCCCATCCCATGACTCGCGGGTCGTTCCCTGCTATCGCCTCTAGCTCGAGAAGAGCGGCGCTTTCGTGATCTGCGGGGGGTAACCCAGCGAACCTCCATCCTCCTCCGCTTCCTCAGGTGGTTGCGTAGATCCACACCACGTCTGGCATCATCCACTTCCCGCTCTCTGCATGGTAGTTTCCTTTTCTGATGGATCATCGACTTCAAGAACCTCTCCCCCACGAGCTCAAAATCTCGTTGGAAGTACTCAGGAGTATATTGATTTTCCAAATGATCATAAGAATCATATCCGCTATGGTTGTACAAATGGCTAGCATCAGGGTGGCCTATAGGATCATAACCGGTTGAACCACCTTCAAAATCGTACTTGAGTAATGTGCTATGTAGCATCTCAGACTCCTTACCCTGAGCCAGAAGATATTCTGCATCCTCTTGATAGGGTAAGTGATCTGAACCGTCATCCACGAGCACATCAAAGCCCGGGGAGGATTCCCACCACTCGTCCGGTTCAACGCGTTCTTTCACAAGCTCCTCTGAGCTCTGATCTGGGCTAAAATGTCCATTACTATCTTTTTCATATTCAACAGGTGGAAGTGGACTGTCTGGCAAATTGATAGCAGTTTCCTCACATTCGGGCACCGACGGCACTGACGACTCCGCAGAGGGGCTACTTGGCACTGTAACACTCCCTTGAGCTGGCTGTTGGACCTCTTTGGAACGATATTGCTTGATCAGTTCCGGGGTGCCCTCTGGAGGATTTTCTGGAATCTCTACTGATGCTGGTCCTGTATGGCTTTCAGTGGAACTCTTGTGTTCCAGAGGATGGGTGGTGGTGGTGGTGGCGGCGGCGGCCGGTTCAGGAGCTGCTTTCGAGGATTTCTGGGCAGGCAAAATGTCATGCAGAAAGGGGCACTGATTACCTTTGATACAATATGCATTGAAGAAAAAGTAACAAGGAACGTTTGGTTTGCTCGTGGAAACAGCAGAATATGGTGGGAAGTGGGCTGAATTAGGAACAGGATCTGCAAACCCTTCTAATATCTGCAACAAAAAAACAGATGGATCAGATCACAGTATTCTTTTTTCTCATTACAATATTCTGACAAAAAAATATAATTCCAACGCAGCACAGAGGGTGTACAAGGCAGTGAATATACACTACTGTGGCTTCGATATCACAATGGACAAAGTCATGTACATATTAGATATGTGGTTCACCACCTTGAAACATGATGACTTTGATTCGAAGTAAAAAATATAAAACAACAGGGTAATATCAAGAAGTGGATATGAGCTCAACTGTAACAAGGCAGCCTTGATATAGAAATAGACCAAATACAAGCAACATATTACATATATAGTTCTCATTTCTTTTCAAATGAACTTGATTATGACACACATCTATTGTCACTATCATGGTTTCAAATTTCGGTCGAAATGATAAAATGTCGCCGAAATATTTCGGTTTTGGCCCGGACCGAAACGAAAGGTAGGGTTGAAACCTGGACCCTTACCTATTTAGCTTAAATTTTAGCATTTCGGGTGCATCGTATCAGATCGCCAAAAAGAAAACATGAGGGCCCACCGAAACAAGGTGGATTTGGAATCTGTCATGTTTCATTGACCATTACACCGAAGTTTCATGATTTCGGGTGTATCGCAGATTTCGATCGAAACCAGCTCACAGATTTAGAGAAACCTGTGAGCTGGTTACAGTAGGTTTGAGGCTTTATATGCATTCTGATTTCACCTGAAGCCGCCAGATTTCGCCAAAACCAGCCGGATTTCGTGTGGTATACCTCCGGATCTCGCCGAATGGGCCATGGTGACCTTGACCTGACTAAAATCTTCACCGAGAAACATGATGAGTATCCACTGTTTGAGTGGCTCAGAGAATTCGGTTAGCTAATTGTTGACGAGCAAGGCATAGGAGAGAAAGGGAGAGGAAAAGGGCATAGGAGAGAAAGGGAGAGGAAAAGGGTGTGCGCTACCTTCTTAAAGGGGTGTCCTTAGTAAATGAAGGTTGCCCTTTGAAACTATGGTGCCCTTGATAATGAGTAGTGTGAATAGCCAGACTCGATGTAGAGAGGATGAAAGAAAACTCTATCCTGGTGAAGGGCAACATTTATGATAATGCCTTCCTGAACATCCAAAAAATATAAGGCTAGCTGATTTATGTCTATTATGCAGCAAGTCTTGATAAGGTTTGGTGAAGTGGATGAGGGGTTATTCGAGCGCTCATATTTGTAATCATTCCTAATAATTCTTGTTTTCTCGAATGTGTCGACTAGAGATACAACGATGACTATTCAATTGATAAGCCGATTTTATCTCAAGAAAGATGAGATATGGGTTGTCCATCTTGTATAAGACAAACGGACGACTATCATAAGTCTGGGTAAGTAGAACTTTTAGTAAGCTCTAAATACCTTAATCAAGTGGGCTCAAATTTTCTACTAGCTAATGAGTACGAAATAGAGAAAGGAAACTAGTTGGCTAAACAAAGAGATAGCTTAGAATTGAAAGTGCTCGAAAAGTAAAAACGGTACGTGGAAAGCAAAGGAGCTTCAAATGATGAAGGTCACAATTGTAATCCGACTAAGAAGATCACCACCGCCCCTCAACTAACACCACCACCACTTCACTCATTTACCGATGGTCTTAGATTCGAGATAGACCCAACGGGACCGAGCTGAGAGAGGCTGGATACTGACACAGTATGTTCATGATGCCAGTAGCAGTGGACCCGATCCGTCGACCAGAGGTTATAGTGGTGCGTCAGGGGCTGATGACAATGAGATTACTTGGACGAGCAAAGAAGATATGATTTGAACGAGCGAAGATGATTGATTTGATTTCTTCATGATGAAAACAATGTAAATATAAATATATGACAATTATCAAGTTTTTTTTTCTTTAGTTTACTGGTATTCAACCTTGATTATCAGTCTATGGAATCAAACTATATGTTAGGTGTGTTTTTTCTAAAAATAATTAATGTAATTATGTATACACAACTATGAGACTTACATTCAAAAATTAAAAAAAAACATATCATATTTTTTTACTATTTTGATGGAAATTTTGAAATTTTGGTTTCGTCTGAACCGAAACCAAACACGAAATCAAAATTCAAAACTTTGGTCACTATAGAAATAGTAAGAGGCCATTGTTGTATGCATAATTACTAGTAAATGCCCATGCTCGTCGGCACTCTAACAGCAGCCTTCGCGGCGACGTTCATGTGGCACTCAGAACGATCACCTTCAGCGGCCGCGGTTGCCTTTAGGATGTGATTCAATTGCTAGAGAGAGAGTACTAATTAACCTTCCAAAAAAAGTATTAGTTAACATCAGATGGTCATTAAATGACATTAAATAGGTATTTATCATCTTTATAGCAGGTTTTTAATATCTTTATAGTAAGTTTTTAATAGGATTTATGAGATAGCCGTATTCGCACACAAGAGAGAGAGCTATGTTTGAATTCTCTCTCTTCCTCTCTCTTCGGATCTTGATCAACAGCTAGATCCATCCCGTGCCTTTTTTTCCTAGTCAGCTTGTGAATAGTCGTAGCATGTTATATAGATATACAACCTATGAAGCACGGATACTTCAAAATACATGACGTACCCGTACCGGACACGGATACGGCTCGGATACGTATCCGATACGTTTTGGGCGTATCCTGGATTTAAAAATGCCAGGATACGGCCCGGATACGGCTGGGATACGGCCCGGATACGGGAGAGATATGGCGGGATACGGGAGGGATACGGGCCGGATACGGGAGGGATACAGCTGACCGGTTTGGGCTTGGGTTATCAAGTTTGGGTTTGGTTAAAAGTTAAACTCAAACCCAAACCCAAATCCAAACCCAAACCCATTGTCCCACACTAAAAGATTTAAGGATAAATTGCACAAAGACCCCTATAGTTTGACCGATTATCACTTACACCCTCTCATGTTTAAAACCCTACAAATGCCCCCCCTGGAGGGGGTGCAAGTGATAAGTTTTTCAAACTATAGGGGGTCTATGTGTAATTTATCCAAAATTTAACCCCACCCCACCCTGTTTTCTGGATCGAGCGAGAAGAGAGGGAGAGAAGAGAGGCAGGTGTCCGTCCGCGCCCGTCGTCTGTCGTTCGCCGTCGCCCTCCTGATTGCAGCCGTCTACCGTCCGTACCAATCTACAGCCGTTAGCCGCCCGTCTGTCGCCCAACTGTAGTCGCCCACCGTCCCCCCGCACCCGTCCGCTGCCCGATTGCAGTCGTCCACTATTCACCCGTCTCTCTCCCTCACAGCCCCATATCTCTCTCTCCCTCCCTCTCTCTCTTTCTCTTTCTCGCTCTCCCTCACAGCCCCATTTGCAGGCTTTCTAACCTGCCGTCAGGATCTGCAGATATACAATAAGATCGATAAAAAACAGTGATAAAATATTGAGCCAATTATGAAAATTTTATTAAATTTTTTTCAAAAAACAGTGATAAATTATAGCAATTAATATTTTGTTTATATTGAATATGCAACAACCTGTACTTCTATATTGAATATGTTCTTTATGACGCATTCTATCAATTAATAGTTCTATAAATTAATAATTTAGTATTTTATTTAAAATAAATATTTAAAAAATAATAATTTATTGCCGTATCCTTAGCCGTACCCGTATCCTACTTTTTTAGGATTTGTCGTATCGCCGTACCCGTATCGTATCGTACCCGTATCCCGTATCCGTATCCGTGCTTCTTAGTATACAACAAAGTTTGACCTTAGTCAGAAAACCACATCTGGCAAAGAGAAAAGAGACCATAAAACATCGAAAAAGTACTACTAATTATTTATAAAGTTCATTGTTCTAAAAAGTGGTTCAGGTGCCCGACTAAGCGTCCGTTTAGGCATTTTTGGCCTTAGACCGCATCGCATAAGTTGGGACCCGCTTTCCTCAATGTCCATAAGATAAAGACTGTCAATGTTATCGTTGAAAACAATTATTTGTAAGTTTCCTTTCTCTCATTTGTCTTCTTCATTTTAATCTTCTCTTTTTTCTTTTTTAACCAGTACATTAGTCTATAGCGGCTTCCTTAACCCATTGTGACCATCTGAAAGAACGATGATAGTGATACCCTTGGCCCATTGTGAACTTCTAGAAGAAGGATGACACTGTAAACATAATAATTATACAAATTCTAAGTAAAATGTTTTATAAAATTTTTGGCGCCTCAATCTTTGGGCACCCGCCTAGGCATCCGCCCTACCGTCTTAGAACTCCCCTACCGCCTTAGGTCCTAGCGCTTTTTAAAACATTGATAAAGTTTATACTAATTTACAATCATTTTTTCTCTAGATATTGATGTTCAATGCAAGCTTGGAAGCTTACTTAACAAATAGTTCACTTTAAGGTATTAACATTATACAACTTCCACAAATTGTCGAACACTAAAACCCTATTTGTTTATTTCATATTTCACCATCAAATATAACATTTAAAAAATATTGAAAGTTTACATTCTGTTCACTGTATCATGATAAACTTTTATGAGTCGAAAGTGCACCAATACAAGTTACCACCCTCGAGTTTTCCGTGAAAAAAGGGGAAAGAACTCCTTAAAGAAAAAGCGCTAATATTCAGGTTTATGATCAAACGTTTTCACATTTTTCCAACCATTATTATCCTCAAGCAAACATTAGTTCTCGAGCAGAAGGCCTAAGCAATGGCTACTTAGAAACCTACGAGAGTTAGCATCTGCATAGTCGTGTCTATACTTAATATTAATACTTTTAGTCTATTTGTACAATATGTTATACCGATTTAATTGTTGCTATAAATCTAGTAATCATACAGGTGCTAATAGCTTGCAAGCTAATTAGTTATAATTTTTGTTTCCCTCTCTTTGTTTTGTTGCAGTCGACTTTGACAATCCAATTTTTATTTTTAGGGTAAATTACATGTTGGCCCCCTTGTAGTTTGATAGATTATCATCACCCTCTCATGTTTAAAACCTTACAAATGTCCCCTCTGTAGTTTCTATTTCCTTGCACAAACACCTCCTTAGGAGGGGATAAAACCGTAAACGTGATATGATCTTCAAACTATAGGGGTCATGTGTAGGGTTATAAACATGACGGGGTGCAACTGTAATCGGTCAAACTATAGGGGCTCTATGTGTAATTTACCCTTATTTTTATTTTGTTTTCTTTTTAATCTTCATCTTTTCACTCCTATTCTTTCTCTTCATATTTTTTCCTCTTTCTTGCTGTTTTAACCTAAATGTCTATGACCGTATAAAGATCATAGTCCTCAATAGTTAATCAATGACTACAGAAAGTAGCACCTGGCAGCCTCTAGGCAACCAAAGCTCCCAACCACTAAACTCTCTTGACAACATTGCTTGGTGAAAATGCACTTATGTCAAGAGATCTAGGACCAGAAGAGTCACATGTTCCAAATTCCTTGGCATTTAGAATGTTGGCTGGCCATGTATATATCAAACCCTTCTCTTTCCGTACAGAACATTCCATGGGATATACCTTGCATAAGTAATATTACGAATTGTCTCTTCACATTTGTCTTACTTTATAGTTATTCCAGCTCATCAAGGAACAATTTTTCTCAAAGATTTATTGGTTTCTTCAGTGGCCGTACAATGCAAATAGACTATGGTGAAGTGCTTGGTGAAACACTGCCAGAAACATATTCATGCACCAGCTTACAAACAGAGAGTCCTCCTTAACTTTCTTTTTTCAAAAGATTAAATATTCCACCTCAAAGATAAGTTCACAGAAAAATGAATCGAGTCCATAGCAATATACACAGGATTCAAGATCAACTAACTAGGTTTAGGCAAAATTGGAAAAGGTGTTGGGGAAGTAGAAACCGATACAGACATATAATAGATTACAAGATGCATGTATATTATGTGATAATGTTCAATGCCGTTAATAAATATTTCACAAATACTTTGCATGAAGATGGAGAAATGATGGGATCTAAGTATGTCGGGATGGCAGATTAGCACATATTAGAGCAGATCCAGAACACCAATGATGATTTCCCACCATCCGATTTGTTCAATGATGACTTTCTATCGTCTGAATACCCAGATCATGTATTTTGACCATCGGCTCTTCTTCACGATGAGTTTCTACCATTGGATTTGCCAGATGATTAAATTTGACCGAGTACTTTGATCATCTTCGGAAAGAGTTGACTCACCTTTTGGATGGTTTGGATTATTAGATTCTAAGAAGCATATGATGCGGAACCGAATCCATGCATGCAAGCTTATCAGAGCAAATCCTAGTGTGGATTCAAAAGATGAATTATTTTTGGATTTTTTAAACTAATTTTAAACCTATTTTAAAAGTGATGTTTAGTCTGTTTAGATAAGTATGAAGTTTAGATTGTCCTTATATTTATTTGTTAGAAGGTTTATCTTGTTACAATTTTTTATGTTTATTATGTTGTCGTATTTATCTCTTCATATGCCTATTTATAGGCCATGATCATTAATCAAAAAAATTATGGAATGTTTATGCTGAAAATTAATAAAGAAATTAGATTTCTTCTTCTTCGTGGATCCAAAGATCTTCTAAAGAGCTGCCTTTCGATCTGGAGTAGTCCAGAACTCCGTGGAGCAACCCTCCATTGAGCCGGAGTAGTTCGGTAGTTATCCCTTCGATCGATAACATCTTTTCATCATCTTTCTTTTGATTTCGTACTAAATTTTGGTTTGGAATGCACGTGAGCATTTAAAAACTAATTTTGTTTCCATTAACCAAAAACCAATTTCCGGATTGGTACAGATCTAGAAAGCATGGACACTTCCCCAGGCCTCCCGTACCCGTGTCGGACACCGACACTCGTCGGACACTTGCCGGACACGCACCGGACACGCATGTGTCGTGTCCTACGCGCTTCCTGGAGCCGGACACGGTCGGACACTCCTCGGACACTCGGGACACTGCGGGTTGACGGACTGTTCAATATAGGGTCGGGTTACAAGCTGTGGTGATTCAGTTTTGGCTTCAACCTATCTAATCCTCTGAGATTATAACCTCAGAGAATCAGATAGGTTGAAGCCAAAACTGAATCGCAGCCGTTCTTTTGCATGCCATTTGGGCCTGAGTGTGATTCACTTGTCAGGATGGTTATGACGGATGGTTACGATTCAGGTTTGGATTTAACTTATCTTATCCTCTGAGGTTTTAGATAAGTTGAAGTCAAAACTGAAACACAACCGTTATTTTCCATACCATTTAGAGTTGTCTGTGATTCACCGATCGGACTGGATGTAACTAACGATAGCGATTGAGTATGCATCAAATTTTCATTTTAGTTGCTTTCTATGAGGTTTTTTCGGTTATTGAAATATATATGAATTGCAAACACACATAAAATATAAATTTAAAAATATTAATTTATTTTGCCGTGTCCCGCCGTACCCGTGTCCTCCTTTTTTAGGATTTGCCGTGTCGGCGAACCCGTGTCGTGTCGTACCCGTGTCCCCGTACCAGTGTCAGTGCTTCTTAGATACAGATTTATGCACAGTTGAACCTTAAAACAACTCAAACTCAGTCAAAACTTGTCCGATTGACTTGAAACCAAGTCCATTGGAACCCCATCTCTTTCTAACATCTTCTATAATCCCAAAAGCCCCACATTTTATCCAAAGAATGGGGCTTAATTTCAGAGAATTCCCAAATATGAAAACACATTACAAATTTGGCAATCCCTTGATATCTCCAAATCCAGCTATCCGATAGACCCAAAATTGTTACATATCCTTCGTGATATCCAAACCAACCTCTTCACCAATTTTCACAATTTAAAAAACTGAACTTTATGGAAAGATATAAATACCCTTTGTTGTCCACAATTTCAACACTTTTCCAAATCCATTTTTTTTTCACCTAGAGCAAGAAGTTTTTGGTAGGATCTTCTAGTCCGTCCTACATCAAGAAAGTACTAATAAACCTTTAAATTTTGTTAAGTCATTATAACAACTGAAAAATGACTAATATGCAAGACAGCAAGAGTCATGTGATGTTTTTTCATTTAAATTTTGGCCATCAAGACCCTTTGATATTAGATCAATATTCATTTTATCTGATTACTTTTATTTTGTGTTTGAATCATAATATTTTTATGCTAGGCCTTTTTGATAACCAATCAAAGGTCAAGATTATTCCATGGTTATGCATTTGACTGCATTATGGCTTCTCCTTGCAACAAACAGTATTAACTCACCTTCAACACTCTCATTTACCATATTACCTTCCAGCTATTTCAATAGGACCTTAAACTACCTAGGAATGTTTTGAGAACATGTGGGTGAGATGAAGATTCAAGATGGACAAGAGAGCCCCTAAGGATCTTTGTTATTATCGAGAGTAACAAGAAGAATCCACTGGTAAAACAGCTAAAGATCATCGTGTAGATTGTTCTATCAAGATATGCAACCTTGACTAGAATTTCCTCAAATGTATTTCTGACTACATACGTAGTTGCACTTATCATGAAAATCCTACTACTAAATGGGGCTAAGATATTGCAGTGTATTAGTGAGCTTTAACATGTTACTACCAAATAAGGGAAAAAAGAGAGAAAATTATATTTACTACCTAAAAGTCAATCTAAAACCTTTCAACACAACTATCATCAAATATTTAACATGCAATGTCAGCTCTAAAGTTCACATCTTTGAAGCTTTTGAACCCAATAAAAAGTGTACTGTGTACACATGTCGAATTATAATACCAGCTACCAATATTGTTATACCAAATTTGAATGACACGTCCTCCGTAGAAAGATATCCAAATAAACTAGCACTTCTAAAGAAGAAGTAATGTATAAACGGTCCTAATCCATCATATAACTAACCAACTCCGGCTTATTAGCTCCCAAATATTCATGAGCCTCTTTCCATCACATTGGAAAGCATATTTTCCTGCCATGCTTCCACCAGACCAAAGATAAGGCTACGCAATTGCTTATATTCTCCTTCAAGCAATTGACAATTTGACACTGGTTTCCAAAGAAGACTTGACAAGAAAACAAGCTAGTCACTCGTACAAATGGAGAAAAAAAAATATCTTTTAATATAAGAAAATGTGATTACTCTATGTTTTATCACACATGCACAAAAACTATGCTACTTGCATACCAATATGGGGGGCTTGATTACAAGAGTGGACCTATTTCAGAATCATTTGAATCTCAAAATATTACAAAACATGTATGATAAGGAGAAATATATATATATATATATATATATATAGATATATATATATATATATATATATATATATATATATAGAGAGAGAGAGAGAGAGAGAGAGAGGAGCATGACTTTGTATGCCCATGCAAAGAAGTCTCCAATGTATGCTCCTCTATTAACATACATAGAGGTTTCCGAATTTGCTAATTTTTTGTGGATGTGATATCCATGTGAAGATGATCATCCTCATAAAAAATCAGCAAATTCTTAAATCTCTAAGCATTTCAAATAAGCTCTTCAAATTAATGGTTGAAATAGATGGATGATAAAGCTTCTAACATTTTGATGGACCTAGATATTTCAGAATTTGTTGATTTTTGATGGCTATGCTATCTATAGCAATATGATCACCCTCACCAAAAATCACCAAGTTCTAAAACCTCTAAGTGTATCAAAATGATAGAAGTTGTATCATCTATCCATTTCAACTGTTAATTTGATGAGCTTATTTGAAATGCTTAGAAGTTTCAGAATTTGCTAATTTTTTGTGAGGATGATCACCCTAACAAAGATATCATATCCACAAAAAATTAGCAAATTCGGAAAACTCTATGTATATTAATAGAGAAGCAAGCATTGAGGCCTTCTTTGCATGGATATACAAAGTCATGCTCCTCTCTCTCTCTCTCTCTCTCTCTCTCTCTCTCTCTCTATATATATATATATATATATATATATGATCAGCTGCGGGACGTCCCGGACGGAAGAAATGCGGGACAGATTGTGGGCCATCCGATTTACTTCGATTGGACAAATGGGATTCATTCCGACCAAAAACCGCGCTGTTATTGTGGCCTTACTGTAGTGGCTACAGTAACAACGAATTTTTGGTCTGGGTGAATCCCATCCGTTCGATCGAAATGAATCAGACGACCCAAACAGGAATTCGAACGGGAGACATGCGGGACAGATTGTGGGTCGTCCGATTCACTTCTATCGGACGAATGGGATTCATTTCGACCAAAAACCGCACTGTTATTGTGGCGGCCACAATAACAGCCAATTTTTGGTCCGAGTGAATCCCATCCGTTCGATGAACCCGACACCACCACCGACCACTATCGGGACAATCGCCACCACCTAAGTTGTCGCATTCAATAATGAAACCGGCTCAGGCAGCCCCGACTCAACGAACCGGCGACCCCAACCCACCACCACCAGCGACCATCAGGACCGTCACCACCACCATGGTCGAGAGAGAGAGAGAACGTGCATATGGGGGAAAGGGTGAAATGATAGCAAAAGAAGATTTATCAAACAGGGCCAATCATAATTCCTCATAACTTTTTTATCTTTTTCCTTAAGGAAAAAGTTTCCCTTTTAGATGCACCATCTCTTACTCTCATTATACTCCCTCTTATATATATATATATATATATA
Source organism: Chamaelirium japonicum (assembly GCA_947650365.1). NCBI lineage: Eukaryota > Viridiplantae > Streptophyta > Magnoliopsida > Liliales > Melanthiaceae > Chamaelirium > Chamaelirium japonicum. The sequence continues at coordinate 92,063,812 of OX393549.1, read as the reverse complement.
TATATATATATATATATATATATATATATATATATGTGTGTGTGTGTGTGTGTGTGTGTGTGTGTGTGTGTGTGTGTGTGTGTGTGTGTGTGTGTGAGAGAGAGAGAGAGAGAGAGAGTGAGAGAGAGAGAGAGAGATAGTCAAAGTGAGAGAGAATGTGAAGAGAGAGAGAGAAAGGGGGAATATTTAAAAGGGATTTTTGCAGAAAACCCCTCATAGTATAGATTTCTTTCTCCCCCTCCCCAGATGAACCGCACTCACTTTAACCCTCGTGATAAATTATGGCCACCACCTAAGAAGCACTGACACTGGTACGGGGACACGGGTACGACACGACACGGATTCGACGACACGGCAAATCCTAAAAAATAAGGACACGGGTACGGCAGGGACACGGCAAAATAAATAAATATTTTTAAATTTATATTTTATGTATGTTTGCAATTCATATATATTTCAATAACCGAAAAAGCCTCATAGAAAACAACTAAAATGAAAATTTAATACATATTGAATCGCTATCGTTAGTTACATCCAGCCCGATCGGTAAATCGCAGACATCTCTAAATGGTTTGGAAAATAACGGTTATGTTTCAGTTTTGACTTCAACCTATCTGAAACCTCAGAGGATAACATAAGTTAAAGTCAAACCTGAATCGTAACCGTCCATCATAACCATCCTGACAAGTGAATCACACTCAGGCCCAAATGACATGCAAAAGAATGGCTGCGATTCAGTTTTGGCTTCAACCTATCTGATTCTCTGAGGTTATAATCTCAGAGGATCAAATAGGTTGAAGTCAAAACTGAATCACCACAGCTTGTAACCCGACCATATATCGAACAGTCCATCAACCCGCAGTGTCCCGAGTGTCCAAGGAGTGTCCAACGAGTGTCCGAAGAGTGTCCGACCGTGTTCGGCTCCCAGAAGCACGTAGGACACGGCACATGCGTGTCCGGTGCGTGTCCGGCGAGTGTCCGACGAGTGTCGGTGTCCGACACGTGTCCGACACGGGTACGGGAGGCCTGGGGAAGTGTCCATGCTTCCTAGACCACCACTTATCCCCCCTCATAAAGATGGACGACCGAATATATCTCCCAAAATATCTATTGTCGTCCCTTATTATTATTATTATCTCCAACCTAATTCCAATAATGGATAACTCCCCCGCGGGGGTGGATTGACCATAGAAGTATGGATTTATTGGGCTGATTATAATTTATATGTTTCAATTTTTTTTAAGATAATGGTTAAAATACATCGCAAGATATTTGTTACAAAAACATAGTAAGATCTATCTACGAATTTGCTATCAGTGTCTCCTTATTGTGGAAAACAGTTGCTATTAGTTTCTCCTAAAGATGGCCCAAACCAAGTTGCATATTGGAGAAATAAGAGGAACCAATTTCTATATTCTAGAGACATCAGTAACAATCAGGTTTAAGAGGTCAGAATGGTTAGATAATCAATAAGCAGCAGGTCACATCAACCCACACCTTGTCCAAGAGTACAGAGTGACTAGTAATGGGGCGACAAGATTGAGGAAGTCACACAGGTTAGAGGCGTCTTGTTAACATAAGCCCTCCACTTTCCTTTCATTTCTTTTTTTTACAAAGAAAATTACTCTTTCTTTTTCACATTTCTCTCTCCTTTTAGGGCTTCTATAATACGGTATGATCAGGAAATATAGGATTATATTAAAAAAAAAAAAGGATTTAAAAACAAAGAGTATAGTTAGGCTTTTTTTATCTAAAAAACAGAGAAAATTAGGAATACACATAATTGTTATGTCCAATCTTACACCTCAATTTGTTGCATCTAATCACTCTATAGTCTATATAACCATACCAGAAATGGTTTAGTATTTGGTAATCCTCAAAAAAAAAAAAAGAGGGTATCATTGAACAAGAATACACCCTCTTTTGGGATGAATGGTGCCCAAAAAAAATGACAGTTTTATTGATAAAGATTCGACATATATCTTTCTTTCTATTAAACTACCCAATTACAACTTAAAGTCCATACCAAGCATATACACACATCGAGGTAAGCCATGATAATGATGAATTGTAGTCATACCGAAGGTATCGTCCATTACTTTCATACAAGGCATTTCTAAATTGAGAATGAGATAAACTGCACAGCTCAATATCAAATATGCATAATAGATATGCACATAACCAAACATAGCCTAGTACCCAGAAGCTCGAACATGGTAATCAATAGAAGATGAAAAAAATTCTCATAGAAGAGAAAGAACTCACTGGGTGCCGGAAAGGACAGTTCAAATTGCGGCAGTTCCCATTCAACCAGTACCAGCAGTCTCTTGGATTGATTCTCGCACTCTCGTTATGACGATACTCGCATTCACTCCCCTGAGAGGTCAGAAAAATCAAAAGATATGTGATGTTCTTAAATTATTGAGCTGAGCATTCTCATATCCCCAATAAGCGCAGAAACTTCAGAAAATTCAAAAACCCTAGAACCCGTAAACAATGGCGGCTTGAAAGAGAAACGAATGTAACCCGAATCGGCGAATGTCCAGATGCAGAACAAATCGAATCCAACCGAACATCGTTCCACCCCCACAAACCCTAGATCCGGATACCGCGAAAAAGATCGAAAACGAAATTTTTTAAAAAAAAAGGATTGATCAAATGCTGGCAGAAAAGAGCGGACTGCCACACCGAAGATATTCGAAGAAGAGAAACAACTGCGGATTACAACAGAAAGGAGAGAGAGAAGAAGAAGAAGAAGAAGGGAATCGAGGGTAAACCTTCTTGCAGGTGAGGGGAGAGGCCAGGAAATAGACGCAATCCGTCCTGCTCTTCCGGATTTCGTCCTCCATCGAAGAGAATCACTCAGAGAAAAGGATGGGATAGGATCGGGGTGGAAGCCGCAGGCATTTAGATTCGATCGAAGGCGATCTCGAGCGGGAGCGGGAGCGGGAGCGGGAGCGGGAGCGGGAGTGGGGTTTCACGGTGAGCGCAGAGAGAGAAATGGAGGGGTGTTTTTTTTTTCCGTCTCCCTTTGGCTTCTTGGGTTTTTATACGCACCCGGCGTGGGTAACGACTGTAGAGAGCCTAGATGATGATTTGGCGGGGCACAATGGTCCGTGAGATCGAGGATCTGCCGCCATTCAATTGATCAACCTATGTTGTGTTTATTTTGGGTGCTAAGTGACATCGATTGGAGAATTGAATTACTATTTTACCCCTTTTTCAAAATAGTTTTGTCGTGCCCCTACTTGTAGAAATCCTCGATTCCGCAAAAAGATACAAGGGTTAATGTGTCTAAAGTCCTTGAAAGCACATCGATGGGGGTGAAAAGGATAGGCAGGAGATCCGTTTCGTCTAAGATCCCTGGTTAACAGATCGATTCAATGAGAAGGGTTGCCAAAAAGACTAAAATGCCATCACTAATCAGCCTCCCCTCTCTCCCATTTCTCCCGCGAGCATCGATGGCGACGCCCGTGCGAGCAACGGTGGCGGAGGCAGGTCGCAGGCATGAGTAGCGGACCGGGCGGCGAAATCGGCCTCGAGTTGCAGTTGCTCGCCGCCAACGCAAATTATTGGGCCAAGCTGGATTTGAAGCTGGCGACGACGAGCAGCAGAGATGAGATGCCATGGGGAGCAGAGGGGTTCGGTTTAGGATTTCTAGGCCTAGGGTTCATCCCATGGCATATAGATCTCAGGGTTTAGGGTTAGGTTTAGGATTTCTAGGTCTAGGGTTCGGGTTTAGGTTCGGATTAGTTTCAGAAAGGAGTGACATGATTTAAAATTTTAAAGTGCAGTGAGAGATATTTTCATCCACAGGGTTTAGTTTCGGTTGGCCATCCTTTAGCTAAAACTAATCTTTTTTCAGGAACCATCCACTAAGTTCCCCATAAATACAACCCAAATTTTGAATTGGGGAGCTGACGCAATGGAGCTGCCTACTATCAGGGAACAAACCTAATAAGGAGCACTCCTCATTCGTATGTACTTACCGGTGTTGTGTCTTATTTCTGTAGTTTCTTTGTATGCTTTGGGACTTTTTAGAGCCCCCTCTTTGTTGCTTTTGGTTTTCTCGGAGGTGCGTCTTTTTTAAGCCATCTTTGTTGTAATTTCTTTACTCCATTATCAATAAAATTTGCCACTTTTACCATTAAAAAAAAAGTAAAGACAGTTAAGAAACGGAAAAGAAGAGATAGCCGTAAAATGTACCCCGACCATTCAGGGTCGTATATTATTTTATAGGGTGAATAAACTCAGGGCCCAAGCAGCCATGGAAAACCCTAATTCCGTTAGGAGAGATCGGACGGTGGATAGCCACACGATCCACTTGATCTCATAACACTCCCCCTTGAATGTCCACCAATTATAATGTTCTACATGAACAATGATGAACACGCATCATGTTGTCTCGTTAAAACCTTTTGGTAGGAAAATCCTATGGGACAAAACTTATCCAAAGGAAAAAAGAGTACAGTGCGTTTAGTATACTTCAGGATGCTTGATATACTTCAAGATGTTGTACCTAGAACTGCCCTTCCCCTGATTATATTGTTCGAAATAGAGAAAAACTCCCCCTGTTAATTACAGCATTTAACAATATGTTTGATGAAGCCTTCGAAGTCCAATGTTGTGCACCAACTTTGGAAGATTGACTTTGGTAGTGACTTGGTGAAGAGGTCTGCAAGGTTGTCATTGGATCAAACTTGCTCCACTTTGATTGCTAGAATTAGTGTTTTAAATAGAGGGTGAGGATCAAAGAGAATGAGGGGTTAAGGGTGGGGATGCATTGAGCCAAGAAAGGAAAGAAAAAGGGAGAGAAACAATGAAGGAAGGAGAGAGAAAACGGGAGAAAGGGGGGCCGACCTCGGTTTCCATACGGAAAGGGACGAGAGAGAGAGAGAGAGAGAGAGAGAGAGAGAGAGAGAGAGAGAGAGAGAGAGAGAGAGAGAGAGAGAGAGAGAGAGAGAGAGAGAGAGATAGGGGGGGGGGGGGGTTCGGTTAGGTTAAAGCCCCCTAGGTGCCACTTGACTGCCATGTCATTTAAGGGGGTGCCGGGATGGGTAATAGTCTTTTAATTGACGTGCCACATCAATTAAAGAGGTGCCAGTGTTGCTCGGGAGTGCTAGAATCATTCCGAAAGCTCCTGTTGCTAGCCTGTATGCATAATTTTATTACTTTCAGCCAATAATTACCTTCTGAGGTCCGGGTCTACACCGAATAGCCTGTAAAAGTGGTCATAGACAATTCTTCACGACATAGGACTTTACTAAATGCAGAAAAATGATAAAAAAAATGTCTAAAACATCCAAACGTGCCTCAAAATAACTGAATCGCAGCAAACGGCAACCGAAAGTAAACTAACAAGTCTCTACTATAAAAATCTGAAATAAGTGACTGAAACGTAGTCCAATCGATGCATCTCAGGATGCATCACTTCCTACCGCCGAAGCATAAGGAATACCTCTCATGCACTTTACCTCCTTGCGAGTCTTAGGACTGATCCTTGGAAAGAGCAATTTCATGTCTGAATGACAAGAATCCTTTCTTGGAACCAACATAGTAAACCTGACTATAATATTATCTATATATGCAAATATAGATAAGCCTAGCATTATATTTTTTCGATCAAGTGTAAACTTAATCCTCTATAATGTAGGGCTTTTCTTAAGTTCTTTATATCAAAATGCTTAGACAACCAGATTTGAACATCGACCACATTCCTACATTATTCCTAATGGGAAGTATGTCATCAACATACAAACCAAAAATATTATCACGCTTTCTTCACACATATGCATATATGCATCATCCGGATTTTGATCAAAGCTATTCCAACTTTGGGATGCTTACTTAAGTCCATAAATGGTCTTTTGGGACTTACAAACTTTGCTTTTTCGACATTTAGCTATGAACCCTTCTGCTTATACCTGAAGGGATTGGAGCACGCACTAGAATCGATTCACATATTTATAACTATGGATCAGGTCAAATGCAATCTCACAAATTAGAAGATGAACAAGATGACTTCATACAAATTAAAGCATGTGCATACAATTTAAGGACTACTTTGAATTTTACCTCACAAGCCATTGTTTGTGGTGGAAAATCTCGGATGAATACAAGCGTGAAGAGGAATCTCGCATGCCTCGCAAAGCAATGCATATCCCTCTTCTCATGCCAGTGACGGTAAACTTGTAGGAGATTTTCTTTATCACCATGCTCTTCTTCTTCTCCTCCGCAAAAGACCCCGAATCCATGTATGCGAGCATGGCTGAAATCCTATTTTTCTTGCTCCCCTATTTTTTTCTCTTCCTCTCTACTTTTACATTAGCCTTAGGGCTTCAAATTGATGAGGGAGACCTAATTAGTGACTGGCCCTAATCATTGTGGAGTCCTTAGGGGGCCGGTCACCCATAGATGGAAACCCCTTTTAACTTGTGGCCATCCTCCCCACAATTAGGGGAGAGAGAAGGTAGGGGATCGGCCACCCTATGGGAAAGGCTTTTCTCATGTGGTCGGCCCCTCTTAAGAGGTAGAGAATCTAGGGGTCGACCCCTTATGAGGATGTGTTTCCTCATGTGGTCGGTCTCCTATTAAAGGGGGAATCGCACACTTACGGTACATGCATGAGGATAATAGTCACCCTTCTGGTACATAAATACATCCACACATAAATTGAATTGACTAATTTTACAAAGGTTTGACACACTTTAGCGAACCCATGTGGGTCCCACATATGGGGTCACTTAGAGAATCCTAGTCGTACTAGGACTCCCACTGAAGAGAGCAAGTAGAAAGAACCACCAAGTCTCCTAATGGAACCCTGACTTCTAGTGACTCCTAGTCCTACCTATTCTTGGTCTCCTTCACCATTCTAGTGTTACCCATGGCTAGGAACCCTACATGCACTAAGACTAGGCCAGCTCAGCTATATGAAGAGGCTAGGAGTTTGAACCACTACTAAGCCACGACTGCACTCCGAAGTCACTAAATATTACACGAGTACCCATCTCTACTGTATTGTATTGAACCCCTCATTCTTTTGGTGTCCGTGAAACTACCTGAGATTATAGACTGTCCCTCCTAGAATGACTCATCCACTTGAATCTCAATATTTCAAATTTCTTATGATCATCATCTTTACTATAAAATTATCTTGCGAGACTTGATTATTAGCCTTTCATGAAAGTTACTCAAGGAGATACTCAGCTCCTCTCGGGGAGTGAGGAATTTCCACAACATGCTTGTGTTCCCCAGTATTCAATACAAGCCACCCAAGTTACCCATGATAGACCTCATTGATTGGCAGTTCAAAGTGACAAGCATCGAATCCCAAGTCCACGGGACATCTTGGTATTTAGGATTTAGATTTGTCCATGCCGTGCCATCAGGCAAACTTGACGCGTTTTGGACTCCATTTTTGGCCATTGGATGGAGATTTCGGAAGAGTGCTCTTATGGGACATTTGTATACTTATTCCCTCAATATATAAGAGGGTCTGGGGTTTTGGCAAAAGAAGCATGAAACATTGTTTCTTTGAGGGTTGTTTGGGGAGGATTTGGCAAGAGATCTTGAGGGAGAAGAAGCTCACGGTGAAGGGAATTCTTCTTGTTGAGGTTGAGCGTGGCTTGTAATATCTTGGTTCCCTATTATAGTGGATCGTCTGATCGTCTTTTCCTGTGGTTTTTTTCCACCAGAGTTTCCACGTAAATCTCCCATCTCTCTGTGTGATTACTTTGTGTGATTTGTTTCGTCTTTTGCTTTCTCTATTTGTGGATTGGTTGTTTGTTCCGTATTAATTTGGAAGAGGATCTTCTTTGCTATTGATCTTTGTGGACCCATAGTGGTCGGAACGACTCGGTGTCGGATTGTTCAATCCGGTATCGTCTCGAAGGATTCGCAACAAACTGGTATCAGAGCGTACCAGTTATCTACAGATTGGTATTAGAACGTACCATTTCTCTCCGTAACTCCTCCTCTATGCACCTACATACACACATATTACTCCACAGCCAATTGTGTTTCAATCACCATTTTCACACAGGGACATGCATACCCACCGTCTAACTCTTACACACACATGCAGTGTTTGAACTCTCCATTTTTTTTCAAGTTTGGTAGCATATATTCTTACAACATAGTTTGAAATCCATTACCAAAGATCTTAACAGGATTCAAGCTACAGAATTTTGACGCACTCTTTAATAGGTTTTTGTTTTTTTGGTTCGAGGTGAGAGAGAGAGAGAGAGAGAGAGAGAGAGAGAGAGAGAGAGAGAGACTGATCTCTGGGAGGCGCCACAGCCTCGTGCAAGCACAAACCACCACTCGACGGAGCCCCCACCACGAGGCGGATCTCTTGAATAGGTTTGATAAGCATTTAATCCTGACGGTTATTGTTCTCCTCAGTAATTTGGTAGATATATCCTTACAATGTTGTTTGAAATCCATTACGAAAGGCCTTACCATGATTCAAGCCCCGAAAATTCCGAGTCTTCCGACACAATAATAAATAGGTTCCTTCTTGTTTAGGAGTACGGACTATGGAGAGAGGTAAATCTATCAATGAAACTGTAACCTGAAACTTTTCATTCCGTTTAATGTTCTTCTGATTCATCTCATGAACCGAAACCTGAATTTTATGGAGTTGAACCAAATATTGGTCTTAAGTCTTCTTATGTTCCAGAAAGTTTCCAATGAGGTCCTTTTCCTAGTTGTGACGACCCGAGTTCCTCCCAAAAGGTACTTGTTGAGGAGGGGAGTAATTGGGTATATTAAGACAAGGATCTCTACTTCTATTACCGTTGTGGGACTAAACTGTGTGAGGCATGACTATCTCAACCCCCCCCCTTCATGCCAAACACATGTGGCAAGGGCACAATTGGGCGGAGCTCCCAGAGCGGGTCCAAGCTTTGATACCATGTGACAAACCCTAGAGAGAGAGAGAGAGAGAGAGAGACATGACCAGGGCTTGGGGAGAGTAGAATGAATATCTCATTGGGCCAATGAGCCAATATAAAGACAATACAATACGAGGCCTCTATACACTAATACACTAGTGTATGTATATACATAATATAAAGACTACAATTGAGATGACCCAAGTACCTCCCTCAACTCTCATTACCAATGTGGGACTAAACCGTGTGAGGTATGACCATCTCCACCCCCCCCCCTCACGTGGGACATGCGTGGCAAGGGCACAATCGGACAAAGCTCCCAGAGCGGGTACTAGCTTTGATACCATGTCACGACCCGAGTTCCTCTCCTAAAGGTACCAGCTGAGGAGGGCAGTAATCGGGTACATTAAGACAAGGATCCCCTACTCCCATTACCGTTGCGGGACTAAACCGGGTGGGCATGACTACCTCAACCCTAGCCTTCATCACCATTACCTCTTTGTTTTGATCTCAAAGTTTAGAAGAAATACAGTTAAATGATATATTTTATTATAAGCTTGATCAGTTTACTTCTTCAAAAATGAAAAGACAACTGAGGTTGTTCTCCAACTAAAGTTTTAAAAAAAATATTAGGTTGAAGAAGCAAAACCTCTCGTCCTCTGTAAAGCTATAGCAAATGAACAGCAATCTGCTGCACATGCTTCTACTTCTTCTGTTTACTGCTGCTTGCTCCTCTTGATCCTTTGTAAACAAAGGCTTCCACTGAGGCTAGTAGGCTTGTTTCTAGCTTATGGCTCTTCACAGCGGCCCTAACTTTCCGAACAACCTGTTGCTTCATCACCTGCCTTTCGGCCGCTGAGAGGCTTTTACACATATCCAAGCCTTTCAGAAACCTCATGACACAGCTGCTGAAACCCCCACCAAGTTTCTCAAAATTCGCGAGCTTCTCGACCACTTGCAATGAAAACATCCTTTCGATGCACGACTTGGATCCCACCCCGACCAGGTCCACAAGGAAAAGCATGCTCATCTCCTTCGTCTTCAACGATTTACTATCCAAGGATTGAGCTAACCTTTCCAATAGGCCTGTTTTAAGAAATCGATTCAAAACTAGAGCGCCTCCACTTCCAAATACAATCTGATGGAGAGCCGTGTACGCTGAGTCCTGCAACTCCTCGTTGTTAGAGTGCATCATCTTAACTAGCTCGGGAACGACATCAAACTCCAAGTACTTGAGGATGAAAGGCTCGCCGCCAGCACAGGCCAGCTTCATCAGTACGAAAGCAGATTCTGATCTAGCCCGGTTTCGTTCGGTGTCGCCATGTTGCAGCAATAATGCTAGTCTTTCGATCAGATGACTTTGCAAGATCATTTCCTTGATCCTTGGCTCACCAGCATTCTCGATTATAGGTACCAGATCCTGCATTGCATCCACGGCCTGCTGAGTATCTCTGTCTAGGATCTTGTGAAGGAGATCTTCAAATGGCAAAGGCTTCGGTGATGAGAGTATATTTCTATCAGATAATACAAATCTTTCCAAACTCAGCCTCACATGCCAAGGCAATAGATTCAATGTTCCAGGCCGAATACATCCTTTTTCATTTGGTCCCCCGAGCTCATAGAATGTCTTCAATGTGATGATAGAATGATGTTGTGCAACCTCAGAACCATTCTCAAGAAGTATGAGAAGCTTCTTATCAACCCCAGAGGAAATCATCATCTCGACTGCCTTGGATTTACCAGCTTTAGTTAGTGATAGAAGAGTCGTAAATACACTGTCATGCCACTCCTCTGCATCTGGGGCAAGCAGTTCTGCAAGTAGATTCATAGGAACACTTTCCAAAACTCTATCGATGGTTTCCGTGGTCCCATGTTCTGCAATCTTCGCAAGAACATATGAAACAGTTGCTTGAGTTGGCAAGTCATTGCAGTCTTCTAAAACCCTTGTGAGTTTATCGATCGCATTTGTCTCTTCAAGAGATTGGACATAGTCACAGTAATCGTCCCAGGTAAATATGATTGTGATGGCCTTGGCGGCTGCAGCAATTACACCCGGTGAGCCGGAGGAGATGAGGTCTGCAGCTCTAGGACCCAGTATTCTACTGAAGCTCCTCCTGCTAGCCTCTAGTTCAGAAGTTGATTTACTTGCCATTAAAGCATGAATAATGGTCTCTAATGTAATGACAGCTTGCTTCTCGTGTACTACAGTTAGGAACAATGTCATCTTCTCCTCAGCGACCATTCGAACCGAGTCCTTCCCAAAGATGAAAAGCCAAGGTGCAACTGATGAAGTACTATCCGCGGAAGATTCTATTAGAAGGCTTTGGATGGCATCGCTGGTTTTGTTGTCGAGGTACAGGGAAACCATGTCATGGACATGGTACACCATTTGAGAGTCCAGTTTGATCAGTAGGGATCCTTCAACTAGCTTGCAAACAACCAGGGGAAAGACAGTCTCCTGCCCGAGTGACAACCAGAGAGCTTCTAGGCAGGCCTCGGGGACGGGTTCTGACCATGATATAGCAGCAAAATCTATGAATAATCTTTTGGAGTGTTCAGGCATTGCTTCCAAACTGAATTCGAAGGACCCAAAGATGGTTAGAGTATTCTCGGCTTCTTTTTCGTTCACATACGAAACCGGGCCCGGTGCACATGTCGCATATGTGGATAGATTGCATATGGCCTTCTCCCATTTCTCTGCTCTGGTCTCTTTTCTGAGAGCCTTGCCCATGACAGCAACCGTAAGAGGGTGGTGACCACAACGCTCGAGCAGACTATCTCCGACAGGCTGTAGAATTTATCAGATGACAACTCAGCCATGAATTAAATACAGGCCCACTTCAAATAGACAATGCATTCAGCTTGTAGGAAAATTGTAATTCCAACAATGTGGGATTTGGACTATTTTAGCTTTGTTAAAACAAGCACCTCAACATATACTTCTATCTCCGGAACCTTTTCAGGATTCTATTGTTGTAGGATTTCAAATCTAAACAAAGAACCACAAGTATTTACGAGAATTGCCTTTTATTTTCTCTATATGTTCCTAGTTATTAAATGACTGACTTATCTGATCATACTAAGAACCACTCACTTTAGCGAATAAAGTAGTAGGAGTGGCAATGGGTCGATCAGGTATGGGCATGGTTCAAAATCTCCCGAAATTTCTCGAAATATTTTCATTTTTATGACCCTCAAAATGAAATGTAGTTGACAGAAATATTTTGAAATTTATCAAAATTTTCAAAATTCCCCAAAATTTTGAACCTCAACTCCTAAACCCTTAAAACCAAAACCCAAAACTTTGAACCCTCAAAGCAGATCGGTTGACTTCTCTGGTGTGAATTTTTTCGAAAATTTGTTTTGATGTGTGTGATATACCATCCAACGCTAACCTGGGAAGATCAATTCAACGAAAAATGCATTCGAAAGTTTGTTTGATTAAATTGAAGTGCACTTTTTAAAAGTTTTGATTATGGTAAATCTTAAATTCCTTTCAATTAATCCGTTTCTAATTGTTTAATTAATATGAGATTCTTGAAGAAAAAAATCAGGTTTTAATATTGATGAAATCACTCGACCTTTGGATATGTTGCAGGTTTTAGACCATTATGTAGTAGTACAATATACATATAAATACATGCAACATGGATCTCCTAAACCTTTCATAGTGTAAAATTTTGATTTAAGCATTTCCCAATATGTATCTATACTTGACTTATGATTGTCAAGAGTTTCGTTATAAGAATCAATCAACTTAATGATATTTTTATCATTTCTATAAAACTGCAATATTTTCACACTGTCGAAATATTTCAACGCAATATTTCCATATTCTGCAGTATGAAAATATTGGCCGAACTCGAAATTTTGAACCTTGGGTATGGGTTGTGTCCCTTCAATAGATAGAGGCATGGCCCATACTCAACCCATACTACTTTCTAGTGGGTCAGCATGCCTGACCATACTCTAGCAGGTCAGATGTGTAAACAGATATCCGGACCCCAACTCTGCCACGGCTTTATAATTTTATTATGAACTTTCTTTGTTGCATCACTATAGTAATTAAAATCAACAATAAATCAATGTGACAAAAACAATACAATAGCACACTGCATTCAATGGGAAATTTATCATTACAATCCAAGTCTTATCTATTAAGATGAGGTCGGCTCTGTAGAGCGCAACTCTAACTAAGAACGCTCCACCCATGGAATCAAGTGTTGACAAATTTCTTACAAACCGACCGAAATGTCTTTTTTTCATGATCTAACATTAAATTGTGCAAAATTTTGATAGTACCTAATTCCGGTTCAGCATCACAAATGTCGCCCAAAATGATTGCATTTAACCGAACTCCAACATTCTGGCTTTTCTCAGGACAAATTCATAGAAATTTTCCATATTTTTCTCTATTCCATTTTTTTCCCCCAAAACAAAGCGACATTTGATCAAAATTTGAGAAATTTTAAACGAAATCTTTCCTTAAAAAAAACAAAATATCCACAAACATTTAATCGATATCCAACAAATTTTCTTTTCTTGTCATACCAAAATCGATATAAAATTTGACATTTAAAACCTTGGCTCCACCTAAGTTGATAATAATTTCCAATTGTAGCCAACTTGATGTGAGTCGTGTCAGATTGGATCTGAACTTGAGCAAGGAAATTTGAGAAGAGTTGGACCCACCAAGAAACCTAAGAGACTAGTTGGCACTTGCCTTATTGGTTTATGCAATTTAAGCTCATGAAACCAGGGAACAAACCTCTCGCACCTCTAGACTAGTAAAGACTCCTAGAGGAAGAGAAGAGGAGGCAAAATATAATTGTTAGCGGATAGTCCCACATCGGTGAGGGAGGCATCCATCACCCGCTTAATATACCCACTGTGGACCTCCTATTACAACCCGGGTTTTGGGGCGTGAGGGTATCTAACATGATATCAGAGATGGTCGGGCCTGGCCCATCTCCGGTACCTGCTCTAGGTGCTCCCCACCGATCGTGCCTTGCCACACGTGCTCCGCGTGGGACAATCCTTGCCACACATGCTCTGCGTGAGGGGGAGTGTTAGCAGATAGTCCCACATTGGTGAGGGAGGCACCCATCACCTATGCTATCAAAGTCGGGACTAGTCGGCGACTAGTCCCCGACTAGTCCCTAGGCGGCATTTTGCCGACCGATTAATTTCGATTCCGTCATTGCTGGGCGGAATCCCGACTAGTCCTCGACTAGACCGACTAGTCCCCGACTAACGACTGCCGACTAGTCCCCAGGCAGCATTCTGCAAGCAAAATTTTTTTTTTAAAGGAGTCTGCGCAAGCAATTTTGTTTGGATTTTTTTACATTGACTCAAAGTATTGAGTCGCAAGACTCACAACTATGGCTCTTCCCTGTAATCATATGTTGAGCACCTGAGAATCTCAGATAAAAACATAGACAAATAATTAGTTTATTTGTTGATATCCATATAATCCTATAATCAAAATTGGGGTTGTTCACTGATTAAACATTGTAGACACACGAATTTCGCTCGGACCCGAACCCGACTTACGTGTGCCGACGCGGATGCAAACCCGACACGCGGACCCGACTCGCACGCACCGATGCGGACCCGGACTCAACTCGCACCTAGCAAAGAGGAGCGGACCCCATGCTTCAAGGGGGGCCGGCCCCTACTAGGGTCCGAACCCCATGGGGCCGGCCCCTACTAGGACCCGAGCCACATGGGGGCCGGCCCTACTAGGACCCGAAACCCATGGGGGGGGCCGGCCGGCCCTGCAAGGAAGGAAAAGAAAAGGAAAGAAAAGAAAAGAAAGAAAAGAAAAGGAAAGAAAAGAAAAGAAAGAAAAGAAAAGGAAAGAAAAGAAAAGGAAAGAAAAGGAAGAAAAGGAAGGAAATACCGACATGCGCGGGGGGAGGTTGCGTATGACGTCTGCACACACGCGGATCTGCGCCGATCCCTCGATCCGACGCACAAGACGAAGCGCCCGATCGCCATCGATTTCGTGTGCGAAATCCAGCCATAATTGCCTCGCCAGAAAAGGAAAACAAATAAACGTTATTCCCCTCATCAATGGATGAATAAACCCAGGGTAATTATGAGAGAGATACAAAAGGGATTTAAAATTAAAAAGTTCTCATATCTCTCTCCCCACCCCTTTGCCTATAAATAGAGGGGGTGGGGGAATGAAGAAGAGGTCGAAGACTGAAGACGAAGCGCGGGAGCTCTGCAGAAGAGGAGACGCTTCTTCACCGACCCAAGGCTTCACGAGGCACAGTCAAGCCTGTCCCGAGGGATCGGCTTACTGAAAGCTCTCATCAACGTGAAGACCCTTGCACACGAAGATCAAGCCTTCGACTCCGTGCACGAAGAAGAAAGCTCGGAGAAGAAGAACCCTTCGACTCCGAAGACGCCAGAAGCAAAGGCCGGAGAAGAAGATCGGAGCGGCACTACCCCGTCGTCTCCAACAAGCCTTCGACTCCGATCAAGCCCAAAAGCCCGGAGAAGAAGAGGAGCGGCACTACCCCGTCGTCTCCAACAAGCCTTCGACTCCGATCAAGCCCAAAAGCCCGGAGAAGAAGAGAAGCGGCGCTACACCCGTCATCTTCAACAAAGCCTTCGACTCCGATCAAGCCCAAAAGCCCGGAGAAGAAGAGAAGCGGCGCTACACCCGTCATCTTCAACAAAGCCTTCGACTCCGATCAAGCCCAAAAGCCCGGAGAAGAAGCGAAGCGGCGCTACACCCGTCGTCGTCAACAAGGCCTTCGACTCCGATCAAGCCCAAAAGCCCGGAGAAGAAGCCGACGCCATAAAGGTCGAAGGTCGAAGACTGAAGACGAAGCGCGGGAGCTCTGCAGAAGAGGAGACGCTTCTTCACCGACCCAAGGCTTCACGAGGCACAGTCAAGCCTGTCCCGAGGGATCGGCTTACTGAAAGCTCTCATCAACGTGAAGACCCTTGCACACGAAGATCAAGCCTTCGACTCCGTGCACGAAGAAGAAAGCTCGGAGAAGAAGAACCCTTCGACTCCGAAGACGCCAGAAGCAAAGGCCGGAGAAGAAGATCGGAGCGGCACTACCCCGTCGTCTCCAACAAGCCTTCGACTCCGATCAAGCCCAAAAGCCCGGAGAAGAAGAGGAGCGGCACTACCCCGTCGTCTCCAACAAGCCTTCGACTCCGATCAAGCCCAAAAGCCCGGAGAAGAAGAGAAGCGGCGCTACACCCGTCACCTCCAACAAATCCTCGATCCCGATCAAGCTCCAAAGCCCGGAGGAGAGAAGCGAAGCGTCATCACCCCGTCGTCTTCAACCAACGCCTGCACCATCCACGAAGAAGAAAGCCTGGAGCAGATCGTCTGAAGCGTCGCTACCCCATCGTCTTCATCAACAAAAGCCGACGCTATAACCGTCGCACGAAGACCGTCGCTACCCTCGTCGTCTTCATCAACAAAAGCCGACGCCACAACCGTCGCACGGAGATCGGTGCTACCCCCACTATCTTCGAAAGCATTCTTCGACTCCGATCACGCCAAAGAAGCCCGGAGAAGAAGAGAAGTCCAGTCGACACGCAAACCGTCGAAGCACCGAAGAAGTAGCCCACGTCGTTCGAAGAGGAAGATCGAGTTGACGCTGAAGCTAAAGCCAACGCAAGAAGCCAAAGCAAAGCCCCAGTAAAGCCCGCGCCAAAGCAACGCAAGTGCCAAAGCCAAGCGACTACGCCGGCCACGAGCAAAAGCACCGCACGTTCTAGCCGATACGACGCGAAGTCCGGAAGAACGAAAGCATCGCAAGTCTCCCCTAGCTACGTCCAAGTGCAAGCGCCGAAGCAAAGCAAAAGCCAGAGCCACGCCGGAGCCAAGCCAAAGCCAAAAAGCCAAAGCCGAAGCCAACGCCAAAAGCTCGATCGACGTCGCGAACCGACGATCAAGGACACCGAGGTCAAGCAAGGAACGAGGAAGACGCGAAGACCGAGGAACGAAGCCGAAAACCCCCCTAGCCGAGAAAGCGCGAAGCACGGAAGGGACAAAACAACGGTGGACATTCCTTAGCCTCTCCAAAACCCTCTCCCTGTAAAGACCCCTGTCCTGGGCAACTCCTTCAGAGCTCTCGCACGAACACCACGTGGAGACGCGGATCAAAGGGATCCCCCAGAAGATCTTTCCCACAATCCCCTGATCAAAACTCGCCGCAACCCGGACTCGCTACACCCGAGCCACCCGGGTCCCGGCCACACTTGTAATCTGATTTTGCGCAATAAAGACGACCCGTGCTTTTTCCCGCGCTACAAACATCATCAAACAAATATTGTGATGAATTCTTAGTTCTGAGTCTTTTGACATGGACATGAAGCCAATACAACTGTGTTATGTTAGACTGTTACTTATGTATTTATACCCATGCTGTGAAGTGTGAAGGTATGTATTGTTATTAACCGACTAATATCATATACTTATTGACATTTATGCTAGTTCATATATCATATATGTTTAGGGAGGGGAGGAGGGGTTAGAATAAGTTTTGGCCGACTAGTCCCGAATTAGTCCCGACTACTCCCGACTAGTCCTAGTCGGCCCTTGGCCGACTAGGGCCGACTACCGACTTTGACTGCATAGCCCATCACCCGCTTAATATACCCACTGTGGACCTCCCCTTACAACCCGGGTTTTGGGGTATGAGGGAATCTAACAATAATATTGGATATTACACTCATCTCTATGACACAAATTATAATCCAACAAATTGAAGTAAAATAAGACTCACATACACCAAAATGTTCAATATACATTTAATAAACATACAAAAAAGCAATTGGAGATCGAATTACACCCTATTGAGAGTCTTATGTTTTATGTTTTATACAGTCTACGTATTTTTTGGAGAATGAGGAAGACCCACATATAAATATATATAAATATATATATATATATATATATGTTAGGAGATGACGGCTAGGGTTTGGAGAGGAATAGAATGCATTCCATTGAGGGACTCAAGCCCAATATATGTACATGTATATCTATACAATCCGACCCGACTGTACAGTAAACCCGACCCGACTGTATGTACATTAACACTCCCCCTCAAACTCACGGTGGATCATGAACCGAGAGTTTGCCTAGAAAATGTCGGAAGCGAGCAATCGTCAGGGGCTTCGTCAGAAAATCAGCAGTCTGCTCCGATGAGGAAATGAAAGGCAGGGAGATGATGTGGTCGATAAACGCCTGGCGAACATAATGACAATCAACTTCAATATGCTTTGTTCGCTCATGGAAGACCGGGTTGCTAGCAATCTGAATAGCACTCCGGTTGTCACAGAAGAGCGGGGTGGGCCCGGATATCACCACTCCCAAGTCGAGCAGAAGACGGCGAAGCCAGACAATTTCGGCGGTGGTGGAAGCCATAGCCCTGTATTCGGCTTCGGTGCTGGAGCGAGCAACAGACTCATGCTTCTTGCTGCGCCATGAAATCAGTGAATCACCCAGAAACACACAGTATCCTGTAGTCGATCGACGAGTGGCTGCATCTCCTGCCCAATCTGCATCGGAGTAGGCGCCCAGCACCAACGGAGAGGTGGAGGGAAACAGTAGTGAACGGGTGATGGTGCCCCGGAGGAAGCGGATAATCCGAAGAACAGCTGCATAGTGTACTGACCGTGGAGCCTGAACAAACTGACTGACAATGCCAACAGCATGGGCAATGTCTGGCCGGGTCATGGTGAGATAGACGAGCATCCCAACCAGCCTCTGGTAGCGGAAGACATCCTGGAGCGGCTCACCGTCTGTAGCGAGAAGCTTCAAATTGAGCTCCATGGGTGTATCAGCAGTGCACGTGTTAGTAAGAACAGCATCAGCAAGGATGTCGGAGATGTACTCCTGCTGGGAGACCAACAGACCACGAGCTGACCGGGCAATCTCAAGGCCCAAAAAGTAGCGAAGAGATCCCAGATCTTTCATCTCAAACTGACTCTGGAGGTGCCGCTGGAGAGAGGCGATGGTGGCACTGTCATCCCCAGTGATGATCATATCATCCACATAGAGGAGAAGAACTGCAATGCCCTGACTGGAGGAGCGAGTGAACAAGGCATAGTCGGAGTGACGCTCAACAAAACCGGCGGCCAGAACTGCACTGCGAAATCGCTCAAACCAAGCACGAGGGGCCTGCTTGAGCCCATAGATGGCTCGGCGCAACCGACACATGTGCCCTGGAGGAACAGAAGTGCCCGGAGGATGAGCCATATAGACTTTCTCGAAGAGATCACCGTGGAGAAACGCATTGGTGACATCCATCTGATGGAGAGGCCACCCTCGAGCAGCTGCCACAGCTAAGAGGGTGCGCACAATAGTCATCCGAGCAACTGGAGCAAACGTCTCCCGTAGTCAATCCCATACTCCTGGGAGAAGCCGCGAGCAACGAGGCGAGCCTTGTGCCGCTCAATGGATGCGTCAGGTCGAGTCTTGACCTTGAATATCCACTTGCAGCTAACAGGCACCACCCCGGAGGGACAAGGCACCAACTCCCAGGTCTGGGTCCGCTGAAAAGCCTCAAGCTCAACTGACATGGCCTGCCGCCACTCTGGATGTAACGCTGCTTCACGGTACGATTGGGGCTCCCGATGGGTGTGTATAGCAGTAAGAAAGGCCTGAAAGGATGGTGAATAGGAGACACTGGCAGAGTAGCCAGAAGAGTCAGGAGAGTCAGAAGGAAAAGCAGAGTAGCCAAACCTGTCAGGAGAGTAGTCATATCTGTCAGGACGGTGATGTTCGCGCGCTGGGTAGCGCCGAACAGGAGCAGGATCCACGACCGGGGAGGAGGGGGCAGCAGCATCAGGCGAGGGAGTACCAGTGTGAACCGACTCTGGAGGGGGAGCTGCAGACCGACGTTTATAGACACGAGTAATGGGTGGTGGTGGAGGTGGCGAGGGAGACTGAGGAGGTGGTGGTGGTGGTGGAGGTGGCGGTGGAGACTGAGGAGGTGGTGGTGGTAGTGGAGTAGGCGTGGATGGGGCAACAGAAACCGGGGGTAGAACAAGGATGTGGAGATGTGAGGAGGGCAAGGAGGATGACGCAGGAGGCAAGGAAAGATCCCGAGACTCAGGTGCAAAATACGGGACATCCTCAACAAAGGAGACGTGACGGGAGACACGGATCCGACGAGCTAAGGGATCATAGCAGCGATACCCCTTGTGCTCACGACTGAGCCCCAAGTGAACACACCTAACAGACCTCGCAGAAAGTTTGGTGCGCTCATGGAGAGGAAGAAGAACGAAGCACGTGCAGCCAAACGTGCGAAGAAGAGAGTAGTCAGGTGGGCTGGAGTGAAGGCGCTCGTGAGGGGTGGCACCGGACAGAGCAGACGACGGAGTGATATTGATGAGGTAGACAGCCGTCATGACAGCTTCAGCCTAGTAGGAGTGAGGAACAGACGCAGAGAGAAGCAAGGCTCGTGCAGTCTCAAGGACATGACGATGCTTGCGTTCGGCAACGCCGTTCTGCTCATGGGTGTGGGGACAGGACTGCTGGTGAAGAGTGCCGTGAGACTGAAGAATCTCACGCATCTCAGAGGAGAGATATTCCTTGGCACAATCAGACCGAAAGGTCTTGATGCGCCGACCAAACTGGGTGTGTATCATAGTGGTGAATCTCCTAAAGATGTGAGGTACTTCAGATCGATGACGCATAAGGTAAACCCAGGTGCACCTAGAATAGTCATCGATAAAGCACACATAATACATGTAACCCGATAGAGATGCAACAGGAGCAGGACCCCAAATGTCCGAATGGACTAAATCAAATAAAGCATCAGACTGGGAAGCACTAGCAGAAAAAGGAAGAGCTAGATGCTTTGCCAGTCTACAACCCGTACAGACAGAGAGGGGGGAGAAAGACGCTCGACCCAAAGCGCCCGAACGGAATACGCTTTTGAGTCGATCACTCGATATATGACCTAACGTTCTGTGCCACAGGTCGGCATCAGAGGTGACAGACATGACAGACGCAACTGAAGACACATGAAGATGGTCCAATTGGTAGAGTCCTCCTGCCCTACGGCCCAGCCCAATCCTCTGACCCGTCCGCGAATCCTGCACAACACAAACAGAAGGGGTGAAGGTGACAGTCAGACCAGAGTCGCAAAGAGAACTGATAGATATCAGATTAATATTAAGACGGGGGGCATGATGGACATGGGGTAGGGTCAGGCGACCAGAAGGGTCAGAGGTGGTAGTGATGGAGCCACATTGCGGAATAGGGATGAGAGTCCCATCCGCAGTGCGAACCTCCTGGTGGGTGGTAGTGGGAGAACAGTCCGTGAGGACAGTGGAGTCAAAGGTAAGGTGACAGGAGGCACCCGAATCGAAGATCCATGGAGCAGTAGTACCAGAGGTGGCATACAAGCCGTGCGCAGTCGCGGAGCCGGTGGAGGCTAGGTGGCGAAGAAGGAGCTCCTCGAGGCGCTGAAGACGGTCCGACTCAAGCGGAGAAGGTGCTGTGGTAGCAGTGGGGAGCGTCGAGGTCTCTACAGTAGCCGCTGTACCACCAAAGTGGCGGAAGGAAGACGAACCACGTCCACGGCCCCGTCCACCTCGACCGCCGCGTCGATCGTCGCGAGAGGTCGAAGCTCAGCGGGAGGCTCTCTCATCCGGAACCCAGCGGGGGTTGCGTGGAGGACGTGTAGGGCAGTCGCGCTTCATGTGGCCGGACTCCTTGCAATAGTGACAGAAGACAGCCTCATCGGAGAACCCGGCTGCCAGGATAGAGTCGGAGCTAGGACCAAGTGGAGGAGGACGAGCGCCCTGAGTCTGAAGGCGGGTCTCCTCGTCGACCAAGGCGAGTAGAGCATCCTCTAGCCGAGGGAGTGGCTCACGGTGCAGGAGCTGGGCAGCTATGAGAGCAAAGTCCGGTCGAAGCGCTGCCAGAAACTGGTGCAGGTGGCCCTCGTCGAGGTAGCGCTGGAAATCCCGGGAGCGGGGGCAGGCACATCGCTCCGGGATCAGGGAGTCCAGCTCATGCCAATAGGCACTCATCTGACTGAAGAAATCCTGAATGGTGCGCTCCCCCTGACGGGCAGACTGCGAGTCACAGATGAGCTGATGCCGGCGTGCGCCTCCGCGCGGGAGAAAACGGTCCCGGAGATACTCCCACATCGCGCGCGCTGTCGGAAGGCGGCCGATGGGAGCAAGGAGCGGACGAGCAACAGAGTCCAGAAGATACGCCCGGATGGCCTGATCGTGGCGGCGCCACGTAAGAGCAGCAACGGTGGTGGCCGTGGGAGCAGTCGCAGCAGAAGACGCGGCACTGCTGGAGACAGAGGAGGAACCGGAGTAGTCAGTGGGAGGAGCATCCTCGCCGGTGATGTGACCTCACAGATCACGACTGGAGAGCGCGGCCTCGACGGTGAGGGACCAGTCAGGCCAGTCGCTGGCCGATGACAACTGAAAAGCGACCGCCTTCAGCGGTGGAGAGATCGCAACGACGGACGGTACGGCTGGAGAAGCCATGGAGGAGGCTCAATGGAGGGGGGGGGATGTAGGTGGTCGGGAGGGGCTGTAGGACGGATGTAGGGCTGTAGGGGAGCTGTAGGAGGCGGTAGGAGGGTGGTCGGGGGTTGAAGTGGGCGGAGGAGAGTGGTCGGGGGGTGTCGAGGGGGGGGCTGTAGGGTGTCGGGAGGGGATCGGGGGGGACTGGAGGGTGTCGGGGGGGGGGGGCGGTAGAGGGTTCGGGGGGGTCGGGGGGGCTGTAGAGGGTTCGGGGGGGATCGGGGGGAGCTGTAGAGGGTTCGGGGGGGATTGGGGGGGGCTGGAGAGGGTTCGGGGGGGATCGGGGGGGGGCAGTCGGCCGGCGGGAAGGAGGGGCTGGTGGAGGAGGGAGGCCGGTGGAAGGTGCAGCTGGAGGAGGAGGAAGGGGGGTTCGGGTGGCTGTTGGGAAGCGGAAAAAGGGGGGGCCGGAGGAGGAGATGGGCCGGACGGGGTGAGCCGGTGGACGGGGAGGTGCAGCCGGAGGAGGAGGAGGACCGTCGTCGTCGGGAGAACCCTAGAGCTCTGATACCATGTTAGGAGATGACGGCTAGGGTTTGGAGAGGAATAGAATGCATTCCATTGAGAGACTCAAGCCCAATATATGTAGATGTATATCTATACAATCCGACCCGACTGTACAGTAAACCCGACCCGACTGTATGTACATTAACAATATATATATATATATATATATATATATATATATATATATATATATATATATATAGGTTATCAATGTATCATGACCTATATGGGCCAACCTGCCAAACCCACACCAGACTCAACCTGCCCCACTTGTCTACTGATGCCTGACCACTAAATTAGCAAAATAAATATTGATATTCGATGAAGAAGAGGAGAGATGAAGAGAAAATAATAATCTAAAAACTTCGAGGTTCGATTTGGGATCGACGTCTTTCAGGCAATATATCTCCCCTTCCAGTAGAAACAACGAACACACAACAAGTTCTGAGAAAATGATCTTTAGGATACAGTGAAGCCTTTGTCAGAATGTTTAATTAAAGTATGAAAGCTCCGAATCAACCCAAAAACACTCTAAAACAAGAAAAACTGTTGATGCCAACCACTCCACACGGAGAGAGGAAAGCACACAGCCTTTGATATTCCTGCAACCAAAGGTGATCTTGAGGGTTTCTTTGTTTCTTTTGGTGTTCTTATTTGTTCCGAGTTCGGGATTTAGGGTTTTCGATTGTTTTCAACTTTGACCATCTTGACTTTTTAATGATTATGTTGTTGATTTATTCGTGACTTCTATTTGTTCCTGCATCTATGATTCTGTCACCTTTCTTTTGGGAGGTTAATACTTGTTGATTATTGGTACTGGAAAATTCTCCTTGTATTTGCTATGTAATTAAGGATAAAAAATAATTAGGAACAATTGCAAATGCCACTTCCATTTGTAAACAAATTTTGTAGTGCATTTAATTTCTTGCTTAGTTCCACTTGTTGTTTCTTGCTCAATTCGATGTAAATATTTTTCTTTATTCTAGATTTGTTGCTCCATACACTTATTGATAATGTTCATGTGTAATATAAACTGAAGTACGATTAAAAAACTTCTCATGTTAGAAGTTTAGGTGTAATCATTATTAATGGGTTCATGGTGTTTTAATTGTACTCTTTCTATTAATGTATTCTTCATGTTCAATTAATGCCCTAGTTATTGATGTGAATCTCCTATTCTACTTGTTGATCATTACAAATGTTGTTGATGTTTTCATCATTATTAATCATTACACTTGTTACTCAAAACATCTCGATTATACACAAATTATGGGCTTCTTGTTAGATGCCCTCACGCCCCAAAACCCGGGTTGTAAGGGGAGGTCCACAAAGGGTATATTAAGCGGGTGATAGGTGCCTCCCTCACCGATGTGGGACTATCCGTTAACACTCCCCCTCACACGGAGCATGCATGGCAAAGATCCTCCCACGCGGAGCACGTGTGGCAATGAACGATCGGTGGGGAGCACCCGGAGCGGGAGCAGGAGCAGGAGACGGTCAACCCAGCTCTGATACCATGTTAGATACCCTCACGCCCCAAAAGCCGGGTTGTAAGAGGAGGTCCACAACGGGTATATTAAGCGGGTGATGGGTGCCTCCCTCACCAATGTGGGATTATCCATTAACACTCCCCCTTACGCGGAGCACGCATGGTAAGGCACGATCGGTGGGGAGCACCCAGAGCAGGAGCAGGAGACGGTGAACCCAGCTCTGATACCATGTTAGATACCCTCACACCTCAAAACTCGGGTTGTAAGAGGAGGTCCACAATGGGTATATTAAGCGGGTGATGGGTGCCTTCCTCATTGATGTGGGACTATCTGTTAACACTCCCCCTCACGCGGAGCACACGTGGCAACTGGCAAGGATCCTCCCACGCGGAGCACGCGTGGCAAGGCATGATTGGTGGGCAGCACCCGGAGTGGGAGCAGGAGCAGGAGACGGTAAACCCAGCTCTGATACCATGTTAGATACTCTCACGCCCCAAAACCCGGGTTGTAAGGGGAGGCCCACAATGGTATATTAAGCGGGTGATAGGTGCCTCCCTCACCGATGTGGGACTATCTGTTAACATTTTTATCTGAAATTTGTTGAGGAATTGGCTCGTGACACCAATCCCCTATGCTGCAAAAACCAAGGTTCAAAATCACGGTATCGATCGGCCCCGAACCAAAACGTACCGGTACCGGCCGATACAAATCGATACCGGTTGAGGCAAAAGAACCCAAAAAACTAATAATAATAAACAACTCGTACTCGTCGGTACTGGTCTGTATTGTCTTGAACCGGCTGGTACGAGCCAGATATCGATATTGGGGGTCGTACCGATCCCGGACGAGCAAAACCGATACATACCGGTATCGGCCAAGATTTCAAACCTTGGTAAAAACTTTCAAACCCTCAGAACGGTGCTCAAAGGTTCGAGAATAGGAACCTGTAGAGATCGCACACCATAAAGAATTCGATGCACCAATACAATAGAAACGAACAACACGGATTCACAAGCAATCAAGAATTTGGATTATCACTAGCAAGAGAATTACACCATGCGATGGTCACCGTTTGTCGGACCCGTAACCCCTCTTCTTGCTCTTCTCACCAAAAGACACCATCGAAGTAGAGAATACCCCCGTCCGAGAGATCTAGAGATATACCGGAGGATGCTCCAAGAGATGAAAGCATTCGCCGAAGTCGAAGCCAAGGAAGACGCACCAAAAAACCCAGATGAAGCCTTGGATGAACTTGAAGGAGAAGCCAGAGACGATCCTCCACTCCCTCTTGCCTTCTTCTTTCTTCTTCCTTCTTCAGTCTTCATCTTTTTTTTTCTTCTCTCTCTTCCTCTCTCTTCTCTTCTTGCAGCAATACCCTAGACTGGGTTCTCTTCTATCTTTGTCTGTTCTCTCCTCTCTTTTTCACGTCTTGAAACCGTACAGTCACCCCTTGCCTCCCTTTTTATAAGGGAGGAAACTTATGCAATATAAGTCGCAAAATAGCCTAGAAAAAAACTCCCGTACACAATATGAGTCCCAAAATAGCCCAGAAAACAACTCCCGCACGCGACTTGCCCGCGCTGTCTAGCACAATTTCGCTCAGGCGAATCGTCCCTGTGCAAAAATTTTCGGAGTTCCGTCTTTGGATCTTAAGTCGATATCGTCAAGCGACTTGCCAGTCGCCCAGACGGTGCCTGTGCACTATCCTCGGTCCTTGATTTTGATAGGCCAAATTTCAACAAATTTATCACATTTTTTTTTTATTATAGTGGGGTTTTTTTAATGCTTTTATGGAACTTGAGTTGAGGTGTCATCTTGCATGCAGTTTTACTGAATGCTAAAGGGGCTCATCACTTAGTTGATAGGATTCTTTTTGTGATGTCTAACGTTTTTCTTTTATATTTTAATAACTTTGATCATCATGAAAAATGAGAGAAGCTTTTAGCTTCCATACGAGTGAGCCAATATAAAATGAGATTGTAGGTAATGAAATTGAACAATTACAAAGTGAACATTATGGATTACCAGATTATGGATTCCCTATGTATATGGAATATGACCTACGATGTTGGAACTTGGAAGTAGGAAGTCCGGATTGGAACACACTAAAAGTAAATATAACTTGTTGAATTGCTTTCAATCCAATATATGCTTCTTCAGAAAAATGCAAACGAAGTGACAAAAGATGCATATAATAGGGTGGTAGACTAGGAAGCACGGACACTTCCTCAGGCCTTCCGTACCCGTGTCGGACACTTTTGGACACCGACACACACCGGACACGGTCGGACACTCGCTGGACACGCACGGAACACAGCGGGTTGACAGGTTGTTCGATATAGAGTCGGGTCACAAGCTGCCTTAGAGGATTAGATAGATTGAAGCCAAAACTGAATCGCAGCAGTTCTTTTGCATGTCATTTGAACTTGAGTATAATTCACTTGTCAGGATGGTTGTAACGGACAGTTACAATTCAGTTTTGGCTTTAACCTATCTGATCCTCTGAGTTTTCAGATAGGTTGAATCCAAAACTGAAACACAGCCGTTCTTTTCCATGCCATTTAGGGCTGTATGTGATTTACCAATCGGGCTGGGTGTAACTAATGGTTGCGATTCAGTATGCATTAAATTTTCATTTTAGTTGTTTTCTATGAGATTTTTTCGGTCATTGAAATATATATGAATTATGAACACACATAAAATACAAATAAAAAATATTAATTTATTTTGCAGTGTCCATGCCGTACCCGTGTCCTCTTTTTTTAGGACTTGTCGGGTCGGCGTACCCGTGTTGTGTCGTAACCGTGTCCCCGTACCAATGTCAGTACTTCTTAGGTGGTAGAAGAACTCACAAGTAAATATGAAGCATTGACAAGCTCCAAAATAGGAAAAAAAAATCCTGCGAGAGTACTACACGACAATGAACTACTTACTCAACCCTACAAATTTGTTTTGGGTGGGATCCTAGACAGAACATCGTCACTGCAAAAGAGGCAGTTTGGGACTGAATAGTAGCAGTCATTTTTTCAATATTCTATGACATTTAGTTGTTTGTTTACTTTTAACTAATCATCAAAAGGAATTATTTGTAGACAAAGCCAACCATGAAGATTTTTAGGAATAAGGTCATTCCTCCATATAAGAGCCTCACAATAGTATTCCGGGAAGGTGTTGCGGATGGACGAGCGTTTCAAAGGGTTATTGAAGTAGTGGAGACCATCGAGAGCCACAAACGCATAGTAGACTCATAGGAGGATCCGAAGCCTAGTCATATGATGTAGGCAAAGACGGGAGGCAACCTACGATCATTTCTCTAAGTGACAAGGCAAATACGATTTTTTTTAACAATTAAAACTTATTCGCAGCAAAGAAAGAAAGGCCAAAAATTAAAATTTCAGCAACGAATAAATGCATAAAATAAAGCAAAAGATAACCAACAAGGTTCTGATTAAGCCAGGATGATCACGACGGGTATGGGGCTTCTTGTGGGCATGCATTGGAGAATGGAGACAACAAGGTTCGAGATTTTGATTTCGTGTCTGGTTTCGGTCTTGGCCGAAACAGATATTTCGACCAAAATTTCGTTATTTCGGTCGAAATGGATGAAAAAAATCAAAATGTCCAAAAAAAAAAGAAATTTTTTATTTTTATTCATTGAATTTTTTAATTTAAATCTTTTATAGTTGTGCATACATATGTATATGAATTGTTTTTAGAATACAAACATCTACATGAATTGTTTTTAGAAAACACACATTGACATACAAAACCGAAGTAAAAAACCTTGGTCTTGCGCTTCTTGCCGTCGAGGTGTGAGCCCAGCAACCGAATTGAGCCAACATGGTCCTGGCTGGGTTGTGACCTTCGCCTAAACTCCACCTTCTGAAATCTCCCGAAATGGTGTTCTAGGGATTGCATAATTCACTGGTGAAGAGCATAGCATGCGATCACAAGTCGTATGCTTCTCTTGGTAGACGAACCAACCAGGATGTTAGGGTGCTACCACGTTTTGAAGCATTTCATTCGGGTGTTGCCACGTTTTGAAGTGTATCAATCAAGACCGGCGAGATCCGATGGGGTCCGGCGACCTCTAGGCTCCGTCCGAGTCAAAACTAGTCAAGAAGAAGTATTACAAATGTAATGAGTTAAGACTAATCGCACTTGTAATACTTCCACTTGGTTGGTTTTTGCAGTAGCAGATAACTTACGGTGAAATCCGGTGACGATCCGACGAGATCCGGCAAAGATCGGATCCAACAAAATTCCGGTGTAGTACGGCAACGATCCGGTGAAGGTCCGGCGATTTAGGTCCAAGTCTGGATCCGGCAAAGTCCGGCAAAAACTCCGGCAAGATCTAGCTAAGATCCGGCAAATATCTAGTGAGATCCAGTGAGAAATGGTGAAATTCGACGATTTTGATCGAAATCCATGAATTTTGGTCTAAATTTTCGGTGGTTAAGTGGAGAAATGTGTGGCTTTCAAAGTTTTCAGATGCGAAGGCGTGACGCGAGGTGTTTTGCTGGCCAAAGCTTTGAGGCATGAGGCATAAGCCTCAAGCGAGTGTCTGTTTTAATTAATTAAATATATAATAAATATAGAAATAAATATTAATAATTAAATAAAATATAGAAAACAAAGAAATGTATGAAAATTAATAGATTCATATCATAATCAACGATTCCACATCCACTCATCATAATAGTTTACCAAAATATACATAAAGTATGTAAAATGTATCATTATACCTAAATGGAACAATACTTGAGAGTTGAGACAATATTTATAAAACTCTAAGATCCAAGTCAAATGAACCAAATCCACAATTCCATATAATGCCACCATAAAATTCTAATTAAATCCATAATTTTCAACCGAAAGTTTTAATCATCCAAAATAAAAACACACTTAGAAATTATAAATTATCACTTTAACAAAAAAAAAACACAAGTCGAAGATTTGCTCAATCAAATTGGAGCTCTTCACCTTCTATAGTATTAAAAGCAATTTCAGAGCCCATAAAACAATGTTTTTTTTAAAAAAAAAATATCTTCATTAAAAAAAATCACCAAAATCAAGCACAGCTGAGGCTTACACCTCGGGCTTGAGGCGTACGCCTCAGCTGTTTGCACGCCTCATACAGCGCATTTGGGGCATTTTTGCTACGCCTCACCCTGAGGCGCCCCTCGAGGCATAAGCCTCAAGCGCCTTTGTAAACATTGGTGGCGTTCGGTCAAAATTTGTGGCTTTGGACAAAACCAAAGGACCTGATTTACATGATCAGGCCCGAAATCGATAAATTTTTATCGAAATGACCAAAAGCCCCTTCAAAATGACCGGAATCTGGCTTCTTTAGTGTGAAATGACCGAAAGCCCATTCGAAAAAATCAGAATCTGGCTTCTTTTGCCGAAAAAGCGCCAAAAGCACCGACAGATTTTGACTACAGTCTATTTTGCGGGGGCCCCACATGCTTTTGGTCATAAATGACCAAAATTCGCTCGAATTTGGCTAGTTACACTGACAGACCACCAAAAAAGTCCATTTCGATCGAAAAACTCAAAACTTAAAGTGAGAACCGACAGAATCATACAAAAGATTAGTATGACCTCAAAAGGTCACTATTTACTGAATATCAATTTAGATAGAATGAGGGGAATATTTGCTAGACCTCTTCAATTAGCAAATATAACTTAGGCAGTTTAGCAAAATGTGTAAATAACAATCAAATACTTAAATTGTTCAGAGTTCTACGATTACTATGAAGCAAAAGTCAGCATATACAATCAATTTAGATGAAGGGTAATCAGAGTGTCTTTGAGTAGGAATACATGGATACTACATGGCTGAGTTATGATGGATTGAAATACAATATTATCATGAACGAATCAAGTTGCTAAGGCTAATGAGAATGAACAATAAATCCATGCACACCATGTACGTATAAGAAAAGGGATTTAAAACTGTGCACAATCTAGCATGAGAGTTCATGTCCATACCGGAAGGTCTTCGTTGGTAAGCATACTGTGATAAAGAAGAATCTCCTTGCTTATTTCCTTAATGTCATTTTTGTGTATTTCCACCTTTTCTGCTTCTGTAAGCTCATAAACTGCCTCATTCCTGGTTGTCACCAAATACCTACAATCATTGTGGTACAGCTTTGCAAAGCGCTCCACTATATCTTGCTCCCACACATCATCAAGAAGAACTAGAATGCTCTTCCCAACCAACGCTGTTTGGAGCAAGCAACATACATCTTCAAGATCTCCGTCCAATTCGTTCCTAACCTTCTCAATGAAACCAATTTGCACCAGAAACCTGCATATTTTTTTGGCCAAGCGGTTGAGGTATTCAACTCTGCTCCCATTACAAGCTGCTCTACTGCACCACTGGCCAAAGCTGATCTCAACTGCCCCGTGACTAAATTTGCTCGGCGGATCAGATGCTACCTGACGAGCCAAACACGACTTCCCTATACCCGATAACCCGACAATTAGAATTACTCGATTTGAATCCTCTTGTTCGAGCAGCTTTCGCACATGATGGCACTTCTTAGAGATGGGATAACCTTGCTCCGCGCTAACTTTTAACAAAGAAGGAAGATTTTTCGCCGTTGATACTATAGCTTTCTCCACATCCTCAGATAATCTCTGCAGTTCCAACCACCACTGCAAATCGTCTTTGATCGATTGAATCGATTTCGAAAGCGGATCTCCAACCATGGAACTCCAGACTACCTTAGCCAGGCTCTTAGTTTTGTTCTTGGATACGACTCTCCTTGCCTTTGTCAAGTTGGGGTGTAGCCGCTCGATTAGCCCATTCAAGCTTTTGATTTGTCGCTCTAATCGGGCGTTGTGGAGCTTGTGCGCGTGTTTCTGATTGACATGACGCGCCAAGCTCTCAAGATTGGATACGAACTCTTCCAGAGTCCTGATTCGCTTCGGAGCTTCGGTGAGGTCAGTTGAGGCTTTTTCTAAGGCACCAATGGCTCCCACCATGCTAGTCACAATCTGGGTAGCTGATGCAATTACTTGCAGAGGGTCCATACCTTACCAAAAAGAGTGATCAGAATGAGAACCAAATGAGCCAATGACGAACTTCTTTGACATCAATCAGTAGCCACAACAATCAAATCCCAAGTTCTCAAGGGAACACAATCCGATCCTCATTAAACTAAGCCAACAAGTTCACAAGAGTGTCATATCCAGAGTGACAGACCTACATAAGGGCACAAAAAACCTCGAGAACAATCAAAGGCCGCTTTCAACCACTTAGAATGAATCGGTTATCAGCCAAGAATCCATCAACAACAGATCCAAAGTCCTCAAGAATCTAGTAAATTTTCAACAAGACCCAATAGCTGATTTGCGTACAATTATTTAAAAAAAGTATGAAACCCATCAAATTCCACAACACATCCGCGAAATCCCGGATAGCTCAGCTAAATAGATCATGGGAAATCAAAACCCAGTTCCCTTTGAAGTAGAATTCTCACAGAGAATGAATGACCAGGACAAAAACTAAACCATAACAAAATGGAAACCCCAAGCTAAGTAGATCATGGGAAATCAAAACCCAGTTCCCTTTGAAGTAGAATCCTCACAGATAATGAATGACCAGGACAAAAACCAAGCCCATAACAAAATGGAAATCCCAAGCTAAGTAGATCATGGGAAATCAAAACCCATAACAAAATGGAAACTATAAGCTATGTAGATCATGGGAAATCAAAACCCAGTTCCCTTTGCAGTAGAATCATCACAGATAATGAATGATTGGGATAAAAACCAAAATGGAAATCCATCCCAGGAGTTGGAATAGTTGCAGCAGTTGCAGAAAGAAGTTTGAAGACAAAACTGTAGTAATCATACCTTCGACTCATAACCCATGAGAGCGATGATTCAGAGAAGGGAAGCCGGAAAACAGATACTCCCTCTCACTTGTGATCATGGGGCTCTTCCGAATATCATCATCCATGTAGAAAAATTGGTGAACCGGTTGACCAACCGGCTACAGACTGTACTCCTAATAATCAGACTCAAAGCACTGTGCCCACTTTCCGACACCGTGCCTTTGAGATGGCTTAGCATTGCCCCGTAGTCCGTAGAAACGGCTATATAATAAGGTCATTTTTGGCTTACCCCATTTCTATACCAAACTGACCAAATCAAACCAAACCAAACCGGTCAATTTTGATCGGTTTCGACACACTTAATGGATCGGATTGGGTTTTTGAAAAACCAACATAATTGGATCGATTGACGGATTTGTAAATTCAAAACCGATCTAAACCGAATCAAACCGACATATATATATATATATATATATATATATATATATATATATATATATATATAATATTTTATTAAATATATCATGTCTCATATACCCTTGCTACCAACAACCATTGCGATAGTGTAGGACGACTCAAAATAAGTTAAAAATCTTATTTATGCCTAATGATTTGATAACAATTATTATTTTTTAAGTTTGAACTGGGTCCTAATAGAAAGAGGGGGGAGAGCCCAATAAGAACATGGTCCAAAGCCTAAACCGCTCATCCAATCCAATCCAATCCAAACCGACATTAATTGGATTGGATTGGATTCCAATCTTAGTTTGGTGTGGATCCGATTGAAAATCCTCAAAACCAATCAACGTTGGACCAGTTTGGGTTTTGTCTAAATAGGTCGGTTTCGAACCGATGCACACCCCTAGGCTCAACGCCTATGTTATCATATGAATATACCCATGTCGATTCGAAATACTGATTTTACCCACTGCACATTACGTGGCATACCTGTTATCTCCATGTCCAATCGAGGGGGAGGCGGTAAGGTTGCACTCTCCTATGTGAAGTAAATTGGGGGCATAATGCTTGAGAAACACTCCCAAATCCCAAAACCTTGAAACCCTAACATCTGCGACAAATATATTTCACTAGGGACGTGTTTGAGACGCCATTCCATAGCTTAAAAAATCTAGAGATGGAGAAGAGGCAGTTGCAAGTCCTCTCCATAGGCTATGAATCTCTTTTGTGTTCCATCTCTCTCTCTCTCTCTCTCTCTCTCTCTCTCTCTCTCTCTCTCTCTCTCTCTCTCTCTCTCTCTCTCCCTTTTTCATTTACTTTTTCTCGTATATTTTTATAGTATGTGGTAGGTGTCGATCTAGCGTGTTTTTCTAAAAACACCATTATCATCAAGCTCAACGAAGCTCTCTTATGCACCATACAAAATCGTTTATGGTCTACTAAAATAACCTCCAACATTACGATTTGTAACATAGGTTTTGGTAAGAGTAAGGTTTGTAATAGTGGGGGGTTAACCCTAATTATATTTCATACACGTGTATGCATGTGCTTGTTGGCACTTGGATGGCCGCCTTTGACGACACCAGACTTAGTGCGAACCTCGTGCATGTCAGTATTCCCCAACTGAGTTTGACAGACACGACCACCCCCCTCTACCCCAGCAAACTCCAATGGCAGCCACCCCTGACTCTTTAATAGCGACTGCTATTTAAATCCAGACCCTTCTTTATGCTCGAGACCCTAGTATACGAATAACACAATTGTTGCAAAATACAAATAGAACTTCTTCAACCCTTGATTCATATATATTACAATTGTTGCAAAATACGAATAACACAGTTGTTGCAACCTCTGCTCACCGGCGCTTATGCTCTATGTTGGAAAAATCCTATGGTAGAGGCCCACAACATAAGCGATTTACTGGTCGAAAGACCGTAGGTAATGAGCATTCCATGATTAAAACTTTTATAGAAACTAATCTACATGTGCATGCACAAGTGTGTACGTGAATCGAAACCCTAACGGCAATCTAGTGATACAAATATCTAGCATGCATGCAATTCGAATCTACGCTAGATCTACTTGTTAGATTTTGTATGCCTTTTGTGCGGATCTTTTAACTGTGGAGGATTATCTTCGTTGTCCGTGAAGATGAAAGATCACCCGCGAAGAAGATGAAGGTACGCGAGAGGATGAAGCCTTCTTCATTCACCCGATCTTACACGATGCATGGCTCGTCGTTGATGGATCTCTGAGTGCCTCCAAGCAACAACCCTTCTCTGATATTCAAATCACCATGCGAGAAAGTTGATGGTGCATCTGAACCCAAGAGCCACACGCGAGAGATACGAGAGGAAAATAAGAGAGGAGGGAGTGGCTAGGGCTTGCACTAGTACCCCCCCTCTCCCACTGTCTATTTATAGGGGCCAATCACTCTCCCCTTGCGCATGGGAGTTGTGGAACTCCAATTCACTCAAATGTTCTATATTTTCTTGCATACCCCTGCCCTTCGCTCAGTAGCGGTAAACTTGTTGTCCTTCCACTTGGTGCCATGAATCGACTCGAGCGGTAGAGAACGCCATCGGACTCGAGTGATCATAAGACTTGGTTCCTTCCTGGTTAATTGCGCACATCATATCTTCGATTATCCTGCTGAGTAACCGGATCCGATCAACAATCCAACTAATGACCACCAGACCTGGGTTTAATACGACGTAAGTCAGACTAATGAACATACCTCCCATAAGGGATATGAATGACTTGCAGGAGTGGTACGTTGATGCGACGCCAGCCTAGTAACCTAACATACCATGATTTTAGGTCATGTAAGTGGACCCTCACATATTGGTGCAACTAGTTAGCCCACTAGTCGTGGTTCTTCAGGATTTATGACCATTTTACCCTAAGCAAAAATACGGCTTAGTGCATCAGTGTCTGCTTACCGATTTGTGGACTGTGTTGGCATTGATCGGCCATAGACACTGTACCTAGCGATGATCATGGTGAAGACACCCATGCTTTGTCATCCCAATAACTTATCATTATGAGGTGACAACCAGATCATAGCTGCGAATTGATTTAGGTTACATAGGACCAATCCACTTAGCCTTTAACTTATGTGGACTACCATACATCCAAGGCTCTCTGTTCTAATATAAGAACACGCAACAATATTACATACTAATATGCATCTCATATATAACATTCAACCTTATTTATTAAATAAAATATAGTTTTATAAGCTTAGAACACACCTTATTCATTAGTATAATAATAAAAGGTATGTCATCAATGATATAATAGAAGTTATATCACTAGTAACATATAGAAGTTATGTCATCAGTGACATATAGTAGATGTTATGTTATCAGTGACATATAAACTAGAGATATGTCATCAGTGACACATAAGCTTGAACTATATCACTATTGACGTATAGAAGTTATATCACCAGTGACATAATTGAAGCTATGTCATCAGTGACATAATAGAAGTTATGTCATCAGTATCATATAGAAGCTATATCACCAGTGACATATAGAAATTATGTCACCAGAGACATATAAGCCTGAGTTAAGTCACATGTGATATATAAAACTTATGTCATCAGTGACATGATAAAAGCTATGTCATTAGTGGTATAATAGAAGGTATGCTATCAGTGACATAATATAAGCTATGCCAATAATGGTATATAAAAATTATATCATCAAAGACATGAGAAAAGTAATTATATCATTAGTGATATAATAGAAGCTATATCACCAGTGACCTATAGAAGCTACGTCACTAGTGACATATAAAAGTTAAGTCATTAGTAATATAAGTTTGAGCCATGTCACTAGTGACATATAGAAGTTATGTCATCAATGGCATAGTAGAAGATATATCATCAGGGACATAATTGAAGCTTTGTCTCCAATAATTTATAGAAATTATCTCATCAGAGACATAACAAAAGTTATGTCACAAGTGATATATAAGTTGATCTATGTCACCAGTGATATATAAACTTGAGTTACATCATTGGTGGTAATAAATCTTGAGCTTTGTTACTAGTGACACATTGAAGTTATGTCATCAGTGATATAACAAAATCTATGTCATCAGTGACATAATAGAAGATTTGTCGCCAATGACATTTAGAAGTTATGTCACCATCGACATATAAAAGTTATATCACCAGTGATATATAAGCTTAAGATATATCACCAGTGACATATAAAAGTTATATCATCAGTGGCATAAAAGAAGCAATGTCATCAGTGACATAATAGAATATATATCATTAGTGACATATAGAAGTTATATCATCAGTGACATATAAGTATAAGTTATATCATCAGTTGATGCGACTCGAGGAGATCTATGTGTTCACTACAGTGAGCTTCGATGAATTCACCACCATAATTTCTTCCTCGGGGATACCCGATTGTCTTTGAAAAGTATGGTAAATCATTAGAAGCTATTGTCACCAGATACATATATAAGTTATGACATAATACGAGCTTGAACTATATCACCAGTGACATATAGAAGTTATATCATGAGTGACATAATAGAAGCTATACCACCAATGACATATGGAAGATATGTCACAAATAACATATAGAAGTTATGCCAATAGTAACATATAAGCGTAAGCTATGTTACCAGTAACATATAAGCTTAAGATATATCACCAGTGAAATATAAAAGTTATGTCATCAGAGACATAATAGAACATATGTCATATATGATATAATAGAAGCTAAGTCATTAGTAACATAATAGAAGATATGTCACTAGTGATATATAGAAGTTATATCATTAGTGACATAATAGATGTTATATCATCAGTAACATAATAAAAGCTATGTCACTAGTAATATATAGAAGTCATGTCACCAATAACATTTATAACTTATGTCACTAGTGGCAAAGAAGCTTGAGCAGTGTCACTAGTGAGATATAGAAGTTAATTTATCAATGATATAACAGAAGCAATATCATCAAAGATATAAAATAAGCTATGTCATCAGTGATATAATTGAAACTATGTCACCAGTACATATAGAAATTATGTCATCAGTAACATATAAGCTTGAGCTTTATCACTAGTGATATATATAAGTTATATCATCAGTAACATAATAGAAGTTATGTCACCTGTGACAAATAGAAGTTATATTTATGTCACCAGAGACATAGATTAAACTATGTCACCAATGCCATATAAGCTTGAGCTATGTCACCAGTGACATATAGAAGTTATTTCGTCAGTGACAAATAGAAGTTATATCATTAGTGATATAATAAAGCTATGTCATCAATGATATAATATAAACATTGTCACTAGTGACATATAGAAGCTATGTCTTTAGTGACATAATAGAAGTTATGTCATCAGTGACATAATAAAAGCTATGTCACCACAGATATAAAAGACGTTATATCATCAATGACATATAAAGTTGAGCTATATCATCAATGACATATAAAGTTGAGCTATATCATCAATGACATATAAGGTCAGCAGATACGCCCCTGGCCGGCCTTTAGCTAGGGTTGGTAGGCGCGACGGCCAGCTCCGGACAATGGGTCGAAGGACACGCCCCTGACCAGCCCTTGGCAGGGTATCGGCGAGCTCGATGGCCGACCTCGGACAACACATCAGCGGACACACCTTGGCCGGCCCTTGGCAGGGGGTCGACAGGCACAACAGTCAGCCCCAGACAATGGGTCTGCAGGCACGCCCCTGTTCAGCCCTTGGTAGGGGGTCGGTAGGCACGACGGTCGGCTCTTAGCAAAGGGTTGATAGGCATAACGGCCATCTCCAGACAGCGGGTCGGCGGATATGCCCCTGGCTGGCCCTTGCTAGGGGGTCAGCAAGTACAACGGTTGGCCCCGAGCAGCGGGTCGGTAGAAATACCCCTGGCCGGCCCTTAGCAGGGGGTCGATAGACTCGACGGCTGGCCCTGAACAGCGGGTCAGCAAACACACCCATGGTTAGCCCTTGGTAGGGGGTCGGCAAGCGTGACAGTTGGCCCCGAACAAAGGGTCGGCAGACACGTCCCTAGCCGGCCCTTGGCAGGGAGTTAACATGTGCGATGATCGACCCCAGACAGTAGGTCGGCGGACACGGCCCTGACCGGCCCTTAGCAAAGGGTCGATGAGCACGATGGTCAGTTCTGGACAGCGGGTTAATGGACACACCTCTGGCTGGCCCTTGGCAGGGGGTCTGCGGGCATGACGGTCGACCCCGAATAGTGGGTCAGCGAACACACCCCTAGCCAGCCCTTGGTAGGGGGTCGGCAAGCACAACGGTCGGCCCCGGGCAGCGGGTCGACAGACAAACCTTTTGGTCGGTCCCTGACAGGGGGTCAGCAGATTTATTTCGAATAGTCATCGAATCACCTCAACATCAACCCAAGTAGCAGCAGCTTCGAGCTACCCCCCTTCCAGTCGGTCCCAAACAGCGGGTCGGTGAACTTGCCCCTGGCCGGTCCTTGGTAGGGAGTCGGCAAGCATGACGGTCGGCCCTTAGTAGGGGTTCGGCATACGCAGTTGGAGACAACCAAGACGGATTTCTTCAGTTCGTATACCTCTGAAATGACTTCCTCATTCTACTAAACCCTTGGGCACTGATTTACATCCCTAGCTCGCTAGCTCCCTTACCAAAGTACTACTACAGTTCAGAATCGATCTCCTCATGGGCTAAGACTATCCCCTTGCCCGATCCTTTGATGATGAGCCTGTAGATGCAATGGTCGGCAGACGCGACAACCGGCCTCGGACAGCGGGTCAATAAATAGAACTTTAGTCAGCCATTAGCAGGGGGTCGGTAGATTTTTTCCAAATACTCATCAAGCTATCTCGACATCGATAAACCAGTTTTGCACCATAGAGTCCCAGTCAGCTAGGTTAGCATCTGCCTAGCTGGGAGGGGGTAACTATGGGTGTAAAATCTGGCTAATGCCTAATGGTGGGATCGACCACCAGCCCTGCTTAGGGCCAGCGAATATGACGGTGGGACCTGCCAACCCTACTTAGGGCCCACCCATACTATCTGGGGTCTGGTAAATCCCCTCGGGTATTTACCAAAATCCCCGATATTTCCAAACCTCTATAAATAGCAGACCCAACAAATATTCAAGACCAGAACTCATTATTCGACATTCCATTTTCTGTTTTCCAGAGCTCCTTGAGCCCTCTAGTAATCTGACTCTCGTCAAGGCTACATCACCCTCTGTCTACTTGTATAAGCACTCATCGGCCTATCGGGAGTAGCTTTACTTCTTTCGGAGTTAGTGGATTCAAAGGTTGCATTTTATTGAACAGAGACGTAGGTTCGATCGAACTTTGTCACCACATCCTGTGTCAACTCTCTCTTTCTCTCTCCTCTCTCTCTCTCTCTCTCTCTCTCTCTCTA
The DNA here is from genome assembly GCA_947650365.1 of Chamaelirium japonicum. Taxonomy (NCBI): domain Eukaryota; kingdom Viridiplantae; phylum Streptophyta; class Magnoliopsida; order Liliales; family Melanthiaceae; genus Chamaelirium; species Chamaelirium japonicum. The sequence goes on along the minus strand of OX393549.1, from coordinate 92,024,172 downwards.
CCTCAACAGTGTCTGCGTGACAGATCATCACACAACTGCTCAGCACTCTACAATGCATCATTCTTAAAATTCAACCCCAAATCAACTATTGAAGGGAGATCGTACGGCAGTCGTAATTTCCCCCCATAGATGTCATAACTGCTATATGTTATTTGTGATATAGGTCAAACTTATATATCACTGGTGATATATCTTCTATATATTACTGGAGATAAAATTTATATTATTTCACTGATAACATAGCTTTTATTATGTTATTGATAATATAACATCTCTATATCACTAATGATATAACTTATTTTATATTACTGATGACATATTTTCTATTATATAACTGACGGCATAGCTTATATTATGTCACTGATGATATATCTTCCATTATGTCACTGATGACACAGCTCAAGCTTATATATCACTGGTAATATAACTTTTATAAGTCATTGGTAATGTTGAGCGTCCATTTGGTGTGAATTATCCCTTCTTTATCATGCCTATAGTGTTGTTTTTTTACGTAAAACTTTTATAATACACATAAATTGCATGATTCTTTTAGCACCATTACACAGTAGACTTTTATACGAACCCAATGGCATATTGGTTTGCTCTCATCATTGCATGCATGAAAAGTATAAAGTTTGATAGTCGAAATTATCCTTTTTGTTGATAATCGCATGTGGACCTGATAAGCGTCATTTTATGGGTATTTTTTAGGGAATCGACCTAGTTCTTAACACAGTCAGCTCAATAACCATTAAATCAGAAGAACTAATAAAGGCAGTTGTAAGAGAAAGCAACTTTGAGGGTAACCCCTGTATGCAATCAGCTGCAAGCAGAGGAATTGCTGCGACCGATCGATCGGCCACGAGGCCCAATCGATCGGAAGTAGCCATCCCCGCAGACAGACTTCACGATTCCCGATTGATCGGTCGTGAGACCCAATCGATCGGTAGTGCGCATCCTAATACAGAGGCTTCACGACTTCCGATCGATCGGCCACGAGGCCCGATCGATCGGAAGTGTTCAACCGAGCCTCCAGCACCCTAAATCAGACGCCCCAGATTTACTGCAGACCTCCTACAACTTGCACACACTAGGGACCTTATAAATCCATGTTTCTCTTGAAGAAAAAGGGGATCGAAGGCTCTATCGTCCATCATCACCCACGTTTGACCTCGACTATCATCTTTCATCCCTTTCTTTACTTACGAAACCCTAATCTGCCATCATCCACCATCCGAGCCATCATAGCACCATCGTCAAAGCTACGAGTGAAGACCTATCGAAGGAGAAGAAGGAAGACGAAGACCATGATTTCGAGATGAATTGTACTCCGTTCTTACCTTTATTTTCTTTCGATATAATGGAAATCATGCCTAGCTAACTTCCATGCTAAGGCCTAGATGACACCCTAGATCTAGTAGATATTAGGTTTATTTTATATATTCTATGTCATTCTCCTTAATGTCTTATGCAATTCAATTCTTAATTGTTTGATGGTTCAATTTGCTCTCACAATCCATGCTACGTATGTTTTGTAGTTAGCACTATAATTGATCATCATGTAATTAGGTCTATTTTAATTGAATAATTAAAACCCAGATTGTAACGCCCCGATATTTTATGGATTTAAGCAACCCGTATAATACTGGGGTGTTAGAAGAAAAACTTGATATAAAAGAATCCCATCAAATATGAAAATCATTGGAGCCTCTTTTATTCATAACCATATATTACACTAAAAGTTATGATACATGGCTTGATATAAAATTTAAACGCGCCATTTAGAATCTTCGATGTTCAAATCTCCGCTCCCGCATCCTCATAGAATGGAGTATATAGCGGATCATTGATCCCCTCCAGTTTCTTCTCTTTTTGGGATTCCTCTTCTCTGTATCCTGTAGGGTCAGTCTTTGTAGAGGATATAAAACCTGTAGGGGGGTGGGTCTAATCCACTGACTCACCTAATAACCTAGTTTATTCAGGGTAAGATGAATGTACTAAAATCCCTCTCCGTGTTCGTAGTGGGATGTTTTTGCCCCCTTCCTCTCTCTTGGATTTTGATCGGCGGAGGTGGTGTTTTGTGTTCGTCTCCTCCTGGATCGTGCTCGACTTCGTTGGTCGCCGGGTGGGGTAGCGGCCTCCCGGCGGGGATGGACGAGACCTTGGCCCACTAGGCGGATGTTCCAAAGATAAAGTTTCTTGGCCCCCCTCCTCTGCTCGGTGGGGTTGGTCCTGGTGTCTTGGTGCGGCGGCGGCAGATCGGGCGTCGCTGCTGTTCCACATCAATTGTTGTTGATGCTGTTCAATTTTTGTCGGTGACGGCGTTGTTTGGGTGTCCATCGGTTTGGTGGTTTGTGTGTGGTCTCCGCAGGATGGGCGCTGTGCTTGGGTGTCCGTCGGAGCAGCGGTGGTGATTCGCTGGTGTGGTGTCGTCAGGGTTGTCCCGCAGGGGAGTGTTTTGTGTGTGGTCTCTGCCGGATAGGCGCTATGCTTGGGTGTTTTCTTTTGGTACTTCAAAGGGGGGAGGCCACAATCGGGCCTCCGGGAGGTGCCACATGCCGGCACAAGCACAGGAAAGCCACCACCGGCAGAAAAATCGCCAACCAGCACATATCACGACCGTCAACCAGGCAGGACAAGCATCGGCACACCGAGACGGCCAAAATACAACCTAACAAGATCTAAACAAAGAAAAGAAAAGGGCCACCAGTTCCAACCACCGGTAGAGAGCACACCACAAGCCACACCAAAAAAAAAACAACAAAACAAGAAATACAAGCGATCACCGCCACCATCACCAGCCGCCGGCCAAAAGGGGGGAGTCGTAGCAGCACAACTTGTCTCCATCAAACCCCTCCTCCACCCCAGCTCCGGGACACGTGACCGTCGGCCAGTGGAGGAGATACCGGAAATCCACCTACTCACAAAGGGGGCAAGGGCCAGATCTATCGCTTCCGCTGTCTCCGGCGACAGATCCATGATCCCGCACCCTAGGAGAGGCTGTCGACCGAGCGGATGGACGCCACTCCGACGCCGACATGACGAGGACAAAATCCGGCGACGAGTAGCAACCCCTATCTACCAGGGAGGGAAGGAGGGGCCATATCCCTCCCCTAGACGCATTGGACCAAAGTGCTGGGGCCCCCGAGCCGCCGGCGGCGTCCAAGGAGGCCAAGAAGAGGTCGACGAAAACCTAGGATGTGCTTGGGTGTTGCTTCTATCGGGCTGTAGCGGCTCCGGGGGGTCTGTGGTGACTCCCTCACTTCCTTCTACCAACAAAAAATAAAAATGGAAGTGATTTCGAAAGGAGTCCCGTGTCGTAAGGTGGTGAGACTGATGCATCTACAGCCATCAGTTTTCGGTTGAGTGCCATTCTCGTGTCATGTTGCCTACCATCGGACGGTTTTGATGAATCAGGCCCATACCACCTTGCATGCGGGAAGCTTCATTGGAGGCAGCCTAACAGCTATGGGTTGGGTAGTGCTCACTTCCGATTCCAACGGCTATCGTAGGGTGTTCTGGACAGTTCATTTTATGGACAGTCTTTGCAGATAGTATTTGAATCCGAGGAGTTGGAGTAGCGTAGTTCTTTAGTATTTAGAGGAGCTACCATTTGGAGAGAGAGAGAGAGAGAGAGAGAGAGAGAGAGAGAGAGTAGAATTGGTAGTGGTGGTTTGAGCATCTTTCTAGTCATTTGTACTCATAGAGTAGGTTTTTGTATCCATGAGGATGGTCGTGTTGTACTTATAGCTCTACTATATCTTGATTGATTGTAATTTCCTCCAGTTGTATAATTAGATTGATTCTGAGTAATGATATCATTGTACTATTTTCTTTGGAATGAAAAGATTGGTTTTTAAACTTTTTATGATTTGATAAATTATCTCATCACTCTCGTGTTGACCATAAGGTAGATTATGATAAGTAGTTAATAATGAAAGAAATTGAGCAAATTAGGTCATAACCCAAATCTAGCTTGAGAACTAGGGGGTAGTGTGATCGAGGAACTTTAGCTCACCCTTGGGGCTAGAGTGCTGGTGCTCCCTGAATAAGAGATCCTCCAAGCATAGGGTAGCATTTCGGTGTTACCTATACTTGGAAGGTAGTTGTGACGACCAAGATCTAAGAGCCAAGAGACAAGACTCCTAAGGCAGTGATGCCAAGATGGATGAGTGAGGTGTCCAAGGCAACCGAGTTAGTCCCACATCATCTGGAAAGAATGAGATCCTGAGCTACTTATATAATTTTTCCTCCCAAATATAGAAGGCGTATTTTAAAACCGTGCGCCGCTACGGATTTTTTAATAACTCCGTAGTAAGCGTGTTCAACGGAGAGTTGTATTAGGATGGGTGACCCCCCTGGAAAGTCCTTGTGCGGGCACGAAAAAAGCGAACAATGTTTGTGTGTTTGGGGCGGATGTTACATAATGGTATCCGAGCTAGTTCTTCTAGTCTAACCCTAGATGTTGACGTGTATCCCTTAAGGGGGGTGAATTGTGACGACCAAGATCCAATAGACAAGAGCCAAGACTCATAAGGCTGTGATACCAAGATGGATGAGGAGAGAAGGAGATCCTGAGCTACTTATATAGTTTTCCCTTCAAAATATAGAAGATGTGTTTTATAATCGTGTGCCGCTACGGATATCGTAAGACTCCGTAATTAAGCATGCTCGGGCGAGAGTAGTTCTAGGATGGGTGACCCTCCTGGGAAGTCCTTGTGCGAGATGTTCAAAGCGGACAATATCTTGTGTGTTTGGGGTGGATGTTACAGTAGTTCTCCATTTTGTTGAGTTACTTACCCTGGGAAGTCCCTATAGTTTAGTTCACACATATTTCAAACTAAGAAAATACTTTCTTGATTCTCTTTATTTGGTGTACTTTTGCTCAGTGGTATTTTCTCATGAATTATAAACCTATATTTAAACCACACCCTTAAAACCCTTTATCATTGAGTTTTTGGCATTTTTTCTTTTGTCAAAATCAAAGTGTGACACCGGCCATCTTGTACGGGCACAGGCAAAATGGGTAATATCTTGTGTGTTTGGGGTGGATGTTACAGTAGTCCTCCCTTTGGTTAAGTTACATACCTCGGGAAGTCCCTGTAGTTTAGTTCACACGTATTTCAAACTAATAAAATACTTTCTTGATTCTCTTTGATCGGTGTACTTTTGCTCAGTGGTATTTTCTCATAAATTACCAACCTATATTTAAACTACACCCTTAAACCCCTTCATCATCGAGTTTTTGACGGTTTTTCCTTTTGTAAAAATTGAAGTGTGACACCATTCACACTTGCACGTTGCCCTGATTCAATATGCCTTATTTTTTATAAAATAAATCATAAATTTGTTGTTAATGACATACTTCTTGAGATATTTGATCGATATTGTTGATTAGAGGAGGGGTATTGGTTAGGACCTTGAAAAGATGATGCTCCTCCATACCCTTGTGGTGGATTCCAAGTAAGATTTGGATGGTTTCACTAGCCAGGATTATAAGTTTGACTATAAGGGTTATTACCTTCGTTGAACTTACTGAAAGTATCGAGCATATTTGCTTGCTTAGCTTTAACTACTAGTAAACCAGAGCAATACTCGACCAGATGGTCGGTTCTGTCACACAAGACATAGATGGGAGATTCATTAAATCTAGTTAGTTCAGAAGTAGTAGTGTTCCCACCCTTGTTTACTTCTAAGGCTTCGAGTCTTTGTACTAGTGCCACCATTTTAGCATCATTCTCAACGCTAGATTCGACTTTATCGAAACCTCCCTGCTAGTGGTTTTGGGTTTCTTAGGATTAACGCTAACGGGCTCCCATTCTAAAGTGTTCTCTGCCATTTCTTTGAAATAGTTCTAGGCATCAAATCCATGGTAAGGGCAGTCAAGTAAAAGATCCTTGAATCTTTCGATGTATGTGTAAAAAGTCTCTCCCTCCAATTGATGGAATATGTTGAGGGATTGACGTACAACAATAGTTTTCTGCTTGGAATAGAATTTCTTATAAAATACCTCAGCTAACTTCTTCCAAGTCATAAAGGTCCCAGGTTGTATCGAAAGTAGCCAAGCTTTGGAACAACCTAAGTTTGAGAGGTCGTTGGTAATCTAATTAAATTTCATTGTACCGCATGTCTTCGAACTCGCTAATATGTTGGTATGGGTTTTTGTTGGCCATGCCACGAAAGACAGGTAGCATCTGTATCATACCAGATTTAAGTTTGAAGTGAGCCGTAATGACAGGAAGCGTGAAGCTAGAGGGTTGGGTAGACCGAGTAGGGTACATGTACTCCTTCAGAGTCATCGCTTGAGGTGGGTTTCCGTCCGCCATTGTATTGAAAATGGAGACGTTACCCACAAGGGTGAGGGGAATGTCCAATGATTCATTATGAACTAAGCGACTGTTCACGCGAGTCCGCGTAGACACACACCGCTCTAAAAGAATTTTTTTTTTTAAATAGAGAGTAATAACTAAGTTGATTAGACTAAATAGGGCAAATATAGATTAACCTAAATACGAAAACTTCGTTGCAATCCCCAATAACACCGCCAAAAATTTGATGTGATCTAAACTAATCCTAAATTAAGTGGTTAATTTGATCTAAATTAAAACTTGCACGTATACGAATCATTTTGTAGGAGCGATGCGTATTACAAGGTCGATCCCATAAGGATTGCTTATGAGGGGAGTTATCTAATCTAGGGTTATTAGCTAAATACTCCTAATTAATTAAATAACAAGATTGTTTGTTTTGGGTTTGTGAAATTATTATGATAAAGTAACTAAGCAGTATTAAAATATGCAATTTAAAGATGGGAGTGTGGTTTAAGTTGAGATTCGGATATGGATGAGATACTAAGGCGGTCAAATTCATCGTTAGATTATTGGAGATGTTAGATTTAGGTTATGATGTTCTAAATTTAAGCGAGTAGCATGCGAGAATACAAATCTCATGCTCACTCGAAGATGTGATCGTTAGACTTTAAATATGATTATCTAAGATTGGATTCAACTCAAGCATAGGTAATAAAATGAAGCATCAAATATCTAGGTTAAGGACAACGGATTTAAGCACTTAAGTAGAGCATCCAATGTCTAATTTAAGCATGCAAGATCTGTGTAACATCCCAAAAATATTATTGATTTTAATTTACTATAATAAGAAATTTTTTGTACAAATTTCAAAACAAAAATCGGACTGCGCCATTGCATCCGGCTCGTCAAAATGGTCAAAAACCACATATAAACTTTTATGTTTTAATCACGTTTAGAACATTTAAAAATTTTAAAAATAAAAATAGCCAAGGTAGGGTTTGAACTATAGACCTATTGGTAAATTTTTTTTATTCACCCCTCTAACCACAAAGTCACTTAAAATGTTCAAACTAAACTACAAAAATAAAATATATAAAGTGAGTTGGGGGGGGAGACCAAGAGATAAAACCAGCTGTAGACCTTTGGGTTCTGATCGGATAAAAAATGGTCAAAATGGGGAGGCTCAACTGCAGTAATAATTATAATAATGGGCCGATTTTACAATTAAGACCCTGGCCTCTTAGTATTTCGAAAAAAGACCTATAAAAACCCCATAAATCTTCACAGTTCTTTACTCAAGCCAATAACCTCGAAAATCGTGTCCTCCTTACCCCACTTGACCCCACTCTACCCAGCCGCCACCCGCCACCCGCCACCCGCCACCGGTCGTCGCCACCGGTCATCGTCGGTCACCGCTGGTTGCCGCCACCGTCCGCCGCAGTCACCACTGTCATCCGCCACCGGTCGCCGCCACCGGTCGTCACCACCGTCCGCCGCTGCTGTCCGCCGCCGCAGTCGCCTCCGACCGCCGCCAGTAGCCGCTATTGGCCAAAAGAATATTGGTAGGCCAACATTTATTTTCTTTTATTTTGGGCTTAAAGCCAACTAAAGAGATGGGTATGCCCATTAAGTTATGGGCTGAAATCACTAACAGTTTTGGGCTGAAGCCCATTAAACATAGTAGCCACCCATTAGTACTATAATAAAACCACTCTGAAGTTATTCAAACTGAACACAAATGTTAAAGACAACCTGATCTTTTTACTAACGGCAGACCACCTATTATTATCCGTCAATTCCGGCTATTTTGGTTATATCTAGAGCAAACGAACTCCGAATTGAGTTCCGTTTGCGGCCACGTTTTCAGAACGAAAAATTCTACAACATAGATATAAATTCAAATTATTTTAAAAAGAACCTAAATATCCTTCTATGTTAAAATGCATTGAATAGATTAGTTTATATATAAAAAGCTAAGGCATCCAACATCGAAATTTGATTCCGTCTGATCCTTGTAAAATAAAATATAAAACTAACAAAAGTAGAAATATATTTCAGGTCATGAGCATACTAAGGAATCATCGTCGGGTGAAGGATTCTACGACTCCTCACGTAAGAGACTAAACCTAGTAGATTCTTGATAAGTATATATCATTGAAATAATAGTAATGCGCTATAGATTAATCTAATTTATAAGAAGTATTGATCATTCAAATCGCGTATGGGGCTGTCCCTAGCTTGTGGGCTTAAAAGATAATCCTGGGTGTGTGGCTGTCCCTGGCTTGTGGGCATAAAAGATAATCCTGGGTGTGGGGCTAGCCCTGGCTGAGATCAAAAAGAAATCTAGGTGTTGGGCTAGCCTAATCTTGTGACTAAAAGAAACCTAGGTGTGGAACTAGCCTTGTTTCAGACAAAAAGTCCCAGGGTAAGATTGAGATTCCTACCCTGATTTGGGCCAAAAAGGAAATAGGATGATTAATAACTTTTGAATTGCTATTCCTAATCATGTTTGCAAATCCAACCCCCCACGGAGCAGATCCACCAACGACCCCCGGCCTCCCAGGTGCCGCCGGCGACAACCGAGGAGGCCAGGCGGGCGATCGCCTAAACCCTAACCAAGGGAGAAGGGGAGAAAGGGGAAAGTGCACTCTGGAAGCAGAGAAGATAAAATGTAGAATATTACGTTATCTTATCCATTTCATCATGCTAACAAGTAACAACTCTCAAAATCCATCCATTTCCATCATAAGTTCCCTCTAATGTTATCACCTTCGAATCAACCAGAATAAAATAGAAACTCCAAACATAAAATTTGGTTCACATCTGTTTTTTAAAAAAAAAAAAAATTAGAGAAAAGTAACAATTGCATAGAATTCACTGCTTAAACCCTTCATCAAAGGGATTTTCCACTGAAGCAGAGAGACTTAAGACATAAAACTAGAACAACATTAAGGACTCCACCGAGGTAGAGTTCTTTTTATTAGAGCTCTACCAAATCGCCGCATAGTTGTTGGTATTCTGTGAATCTTTAGTTATTGTGTTGCCGCTAAGATCAACCGTCGGCCTTGCGTTACACGAGCCTCTCAAAATTTGTACACCATCTCTTCTGTGTATCCGAGTTGCTTGAGTACCCCTGTGAGCTGCAAATAAGGAAATAAAAAAACAAATAGGTTTAAGGTTCTCCAGACTAAGACATAATTCAAGTTGACAAGAAGATGTTCATTGAAGGCATGCGAAGCTCCAATGATTTTTAAAACGAAGTCATATGGACATCATCCTCTCTTAAGGTGGCACACAAGGCAATAACATAGCCGATGTGCATGCGATGGTGTGATTCAGAGCTGCCGCAATATACGTAGGGTTTAATAACCTCAATTTGGAATTAGTTGCCTCCCCGTACCCCCTTGTTTGATCTTCCCGGGTTTTAAGGAGAACATGTTCTTCTAGCATAAGACGCAAGACATGATGGTCACAAAGGAATGATATAGATACCTCGCCTTGTGATCTGTCCTCTGCCTTGTCTCCAGATGTGTGTTTCATCATTCCCGGGGGACCACATACCTGTAAAGATATTACAAGAGTAGATTATCAATTCTTCTACAAAAAAGAGAAGCTTCAATAAAGGCAAACAAAAAGAGAAATATGTTTTTATAGGAGCTAAGTCATAGTGGAGCAATTCTTTTTAATACTCGTATAAACCGCAATTGCCAGTCCCAAGCTCAAATGAGAAATGAAGGCCCTGAAAGAGAGCAGAGCTCGTAGGATGAACGTGGCAGCGATGAGGATGCTGAGGGCAATGTGAGAAAAAACTTAGAGGGATTAGAGTGAGAAATGAATGTATTAAAGAATGTGTTGGAGTAGCACTAATTAAGTACAAAATTGTTAATGTATATACCGGGTCGGGTTTTTTTTTTTTTTTTTGAACCGGTATATACATAGAACCCAACCCGGTATATATAGTAACAAAGATAATGAAGAATACATTAAGATTGTTTGGGCATGTATAATGTAGAACATAGTCAGCCCCGATATGGAGATGGTCTATGATTAGTGTGGAAGGTCCCAGGAGGAGGGGGGGAACTAGAATAACGTTGATGGAAACTATTAGAAAAGACAAGAAAAAACTTTCATTGACAACTTATATAGCCCTAAATAGAAATGAATGGCGAAGAAGGATTCATAAAGCCGACCCCAAGTAGATGGGACATGACTTGATGGTTATGGTATAAAGAAGTTGAATAATATATCACCATCAATGAATAGATTAGTAGTTGATAAACGGTTTGATGGTTATGGAGCCTAATTTATTTATTAGATGGGTTACACACACAAGATCATTAAACATCCATGTAACCAAGCAGCTAATGTAAACATAGAGTCTGATCTACTTATAAAGAAGCATGACATTACTTGAATTGGATTCAAACGGAAGAACTAAAAACAATACAACTCACGAGTATGAGAGTGTCTTCCTCAGGACCAGGTAAGCCTTTCAAAACCATGTCCGTCGATACATAACCTGTACCCCCTCTCCAGTTCTTAGATGGATTATCTACCGTATAAAATACCTGTATTTTTCACCAACAAAATAAGTAGAAAAGGGTTGAATTATATCTTCTGCAAAAACAAAAAACTTGGTATGTGCAAAATTAAACAATCTCACAATACCTACCTTAAAATTTGGATAGCTGGTTGCGAGCCTGTCAAGCTCCCCTTTTAGCAAAATGTCTTCTGGGGACATGTTAGCATAAAGCAATGATACCTGAAGGAACAAAGATCCACTATGAAGATAAGGTAACCCCATGTTAAGAAAAAGTATTGCAATTTCTTTCCCGTAAAGAACTAAGACTGGTATGTGCATTGATCTTTCATATCATGAGAAGTAACAATTTTGTGGCAAAAATTTATTAACTAGTGAAATCAATAAGAAGGAAGCTAGCATACAGGTCCTGAGGTCCATAAGCAAATTAAATTGAAGGGGACCATTCTAATATGGTACTAGCCTTTCTAAACTATTCTAGCAAGGAGATGCACTTGCCTCCAGGAGTACAAAGTGAATTACAGTTTAGTGCAAGGAGAACAGGATTATTTGTTTCAATAGTAATTTGTTCGAGTAGATGTAAGCAATATTAATATCAAAATCTGAAATACCTGAAGTGGAAAACCAAAAGCCGAAACAATTAACAGGCAACCAATCCCTTGATGGTGAATTGTTTTGGGAAAATTACAAAACCTCCTGTGAACTATACTCATCATTTCATATTGGTCCCTCAAATTTTTTTTTGAACAATTTGAACCCTCAACTATGCTCCATCTGCATTAGCCCCCACTGTCAACTTTGATTCTGGAAATACCCTTGTCTTAGCAAGCATAAGTTAAATATTCTAAAACAATTGAGTCTTATTACAAATTGATAAGGGTATTTTCGGAATGAAAGTTGATGGAGGGGGACTAAATGAAGATAGAGCATAGTTCAGGGATCAAATTGTTCAAAAATAAAGTTAAGGGACAAATATAAAATGTGGTGTATAGTTCAGGGGAGGTTTTTATAATTGGCCCTTTTTTTTGCAAATGGATAACCACAGTCTGCTTCAAGATGAGCTATTCATATCCCTATCAAGTCAATTTTGGAGAAGCTAGCCCGAAGGGAAGTCCTTAAGTTACAGTCATGGCATGTAAAAATGACCATACCGAAACATGATTTTTTAATGGGCTGATAAAAAACGAGATGACAATGTTCACCCTGTTTTGAACCTGTTTTGCTTGTGCTGTCCAATGCATCGCTTTTCCTAAACCAAGATTATAACCTTACGACCAAAACAGTCTGAAACCATCAGAATCAGCCACCTAACTGTCAGACAGATTTTGGACCCTACGCTAATCAACATGCACTCTGTAACAAAAATTATACACCTTGATTGTAGTAATTTTACCGATCCTACTATAATATCTACAATTCTCAACCTTGTGAAAACTAAATTTATTGAAAATAAGATCGTCCTTACTCCTGGCATATACCAAACATGAACTGCCCATATTTGCTTCTGTTAGATCTTCTTTCATTAAAATATTTAATGAGTATCTAATTGTTGTGATTAGAATTTAAAATTTCAGTTTTGGGACTTGCATGTTCATTGCTTAATAATCTTAGCACAATGAATGCTTCAACCGATTTTAAAAACGGACTTAAAACAAAAAAAGTTATGCAAATTAGAAATCATGTAAAAATTATGTTGAAATGTGAAACATTATTTTTTTTACTAAGTCTAGAAAAAAGAGTTTTTATATAGGAAAGTTTTTATTCATTCAAAATTTTCTTTGGCGAACCATGGTTTTCTATATGCGCTTATAGTTTTACTTTTTGTGGAATTTTTTGAGCTAAAAATGAGTTGATTTAACCACTTTTCTAAACATGCGTATTTTATGAAAGATCCTGAAAACTGTTTTTTCCTACTAAAACTGAAAATATACTTTTGATTCATTTGGTTTTTTATTTTTTTGATATTTTTATTGAAATCAAATGGGGGGTATTCATTTATTTACATATAATAACTTAAAGTAATGGAGTATGTAAATAAGATGCTGATAAACAAACCAAACACTTCAAAGAACTCTGGCCCCAAGCCTCTTTTATAACCAGTCAATTTTGAAATTTCGGTAAAATTTTACGAAATTCTCTAATATTTCATAGAAATTTCTGTGTCAATGATTCTGCGTGAAATTTTGCGATTTCGCCACAGTTTTAATGTCGCTTGATTCTGTCAATAGGATTTCGTGATATTTCATATCAGACATTTATAAAACCGATTTATTTTGCAAAATTTTGTGAATTTTTTATTTTTAATTCCTTAGCGCTGACACCTGCGAGTTTAGGCAGCATGTTGTTCTTTCTCGTAAGGAGATGAAATTTCATAGATGGGAGAATTGATTTAACATGTAAGTAGGGCATCATTGTCAGAAGATCGCTTTATTATTTTTATGTTCTTTTATTCTACATTGATTGTGGATGTCAAAAGCTTTTCATAGCCTGCTTTCGGGCATGGATCAGACAATCGGATGATTAGTCATGATTGTTTTTATTATAGGCTAGCCTATGTTGAGAGAGATATTCACACCCAACTAGGTGAATGGGTCAAATTGAATCACTTGTCATTTAATTCACATATGCTGAACGAAGATCCCTCGTATCTAATAAAGAACCATCTATAATATCGAGAAGAGCCAAGAGGAAAGTACCCCCAACCAAGCCGTCGACTTATCTTGTGAAACTACGCATCTCACAACCTGATCTAATCTGATTCCGTGCAGTTATCATGTCCTCTGCCTCCCTCACTCATCTTTTTCCATCAACCAAATTGTAGCCACTTCCTCTTGCCCTGTTCCGATAACCCGTGGGCCTTTATCCCTTGTTTATGTCATCAGATCTCAATAAGTAGATCCAAAGGCCACCGTGAACCCCACTATATTTTAGCCTCCAAATTTTAAAGAGAAGATGAGAAACATAGAAAGAGATCAGAATTTTAGAGGAAAAAAAAGAGACCTTCTCTTGCTACCCTTTCTTCTTTCCCACGAGAAATCATCTTCCTTCCAAACTAGATTCTTCTAAGGCCACCTTCTAGCCTCCCCACCGTTCATCCTACATTGCAGATTTTGCACTTGTCTTACTCTTTCTCCGAGAATTTTTGTCAAGACTCCTAACTCCAATTCTCCTCTTCCACCTTTCTATCCTCACTGGTATTCATCCAGCAATGTGACACACGTTTCAGCGAAAATTCGGAAGCTACACTGCATTGACTGAGGCACTCCAGTGAACGAATCAGCTGCATTCCTCAGCGGTAGTTGTCCCTTGATTTTGGCAGTATATTGACATGGGTTTGTCGTCATTACTTTCTTGGCTCTTATCGGAATTGTCCGTAGTTGCTAATCTGCCAGTTCTTCTCCTTGCAGCATTTAACGATTAGTGAATTGTTGTGATAAGAACTTATAATTTTAGTTTTGTGACTTGCATTTTCATTGCTTAAAAATCTTAGCTCAATGAATGCTTGCTAGTTCTAGTTGTGAAAGGCCTGATGTGGAAATCAGATTTGAATGGCATGTTGAATTACAAGAACCCTATTTAGCAATCAATTTGATTAATAGATCTCTTAGGGGTTACAGGCAATACCACTGGCACACACGGTTTGCATGACAAACAAAACTTTGAAGTAACAGACATCACCAGCTTTGCATGACAAACAAAACTTTGAATTAACAAACATCACCAGCACACGTTGTAACAATGGCTGAAACTGTTAACAAAAGAACATCGAAACATAAGAGACTAAAACTTCCAAATTTCAGTACAAAAGAATGGACACACCTGAGTGTTGTCATCAGGATTCTTCAGAATAGCCTTGATAACCTGCAGCATCGGTGTGATACCTGTGCCACCTGCAATCTGAGAGAAAGGATAAGGCATAAGCACTGTGCATAAATCCCTTTGACCAGTCCTAGCCTGAGCAGTACACAGTATATGACACCAGCATAACATGGAGGTCCAGTGCTGAACTATGCCCACCATGGGTGGTATAACACGTAATTGATATAAGCATGTCCATTCAGATGATAATGACAGCTCATTCGTTGACCCCACCTCGTAGTAGAATGACATCATTCATGAATTGATAATTGTTAACCATATTGTACCGATATCCTGACTTGGTAGTGGTAGGATTGTTAGCAAATCGTGAAATAGAGAAAAGATGGTATGAGAAACCTTGAGTTTTAAAAGGATTTGGAATTCTGTTATAGAAAAAGAAAAAAGCAAATAAAAGTGCATTAAGATAACTTCAACGAGTTATTTATATTTAAATTGATTGTAGTTCACGAAAAAAAATCGACAGAAGCTGCATGTATCTAGCTATGATTCGTGAAACACACCACATATAGCATCAGAGCCGTGTCCACACATCGACACGGACACACGTGTCAGACATGGGAAATTAGGGTCTCGGTGTATTGAGTCTTTTGAGGCCACGTGAACCCATTGATAAGCCATAGGAGAGCGTTGGGTGAATGTAGTATGGCGGGAAGGTTTCAACCTCTTTTCGCGTTCGTGACGTTCGTCCTTTTTCCTTCTCTTTTTTTTTCACTCGTAGGGTTCTGTGTCGCATTAAAACGTGCCGAAAAATAATCCCTTCCCGAGACGTGACTTCCCTTGAAAAATGTGGCTTGGAATACAATGGAGACACGCAGGATGAATACCGCGAAGTACAATGGAGGGGGATTCGCTTCCTCTCCAATTACGCGACGTACAAAGACGGTATTTATTATTAAAACTTTTTATACTGTGCCGCATCAAAGGAGGAATATGCAATAGGGGAGTATTTTGTTTTTTTCATCAAAAAGATCTAGTACCATCGGACGAGGGTTCTTTTTATTCCATTTTCTTTCTTTGATGAGTATTTTCCAGGGTCTTCTTCATCTTCTTTTCCTCTTTCTTTCCTCACTGATAAAGGGTTGATCTTACGAATTCATTATTGTATAAGGCATCACATCATGTAGGTTTATTTTTCTTTTATCTTTTCCCTCTCTTGATTTTACACATTGCAGTTGTGGAGGTCGTCGAGGGACTTCGCTACCCCAGTTGTCGAGGTCGCCGCCGACGTCACCACACCTGGAGAGAACACCGAGCCAATCATAGGTTGGAAGTGAGAGAAGACTGGAAGACGGGAGAGACAGGCGAGTTGGCAGACGAGGGGGAAGGGATAGCTGTTTTGCAAAGTATGGGGGTGAAAAAATCACTCGCCCCCATATATAGAGGGTTCGGACAACCGGAGCGCCGCCTTGATGATCAATATGACATTTAAGCAGCCAGCCAAACACCACATGACGTAAAGGAGGCGATGGGACGTTTTGATGGTTGTCCCCCCGATACATGCCATAACAAAGGTGTACCACGTGTCCCGTCATGATGAGCGCGTCAGCTCACCATGTATGCGACAGCTATCGCACCAACCTCGCTAAGTTTGTACCACCGACCTCACCAAGCACCTACAACCTCGCTAACGTCATAGGGTAGCCCGCCCGGTGAAGCCCGTCGAGATGACATCATTAGGTAGCTCGCTCGGAGGAGGACCGAGCCAGCCGAGATGACATCATTAGGTAGCTCGCTCGGAGGAGGACTAATGCCGAACAGTACGTCGTCACCTTTGTTGAGAAAAAAGAGGAGAGGAAGTGGGGGTGCTTCACACACAGATGAAGGGAGGAAGGAGCCGAGCATCTCTCACGCAAATGAACAGAAGGGGAGAAAAGGCAGGGATTCCCATCACAGAAAAACTTTTTTTATTTCATTCATCCATCATTCAATACAACTGTACATAGGGCTTTATAAGCCTTGAAACAACCCACAACTCATAACCACCCACTAACACAACAACCCATTAACACATAACTACCCATAATCAACATAATTATCCACTAACAACTCATGTACAAATTTAAAACAAATAAAACCCGAAAAACACTTAATTATTTAAAGAAATTCCTGGTGGGCCTCCAAGTAGTAAGTGGGTCTCCAAGTAGCAAGTAAGCCTCCATGTAAGGACCCTAGTAGCAGTTGGGCCATATGGGTTTGATGTCCCCATCATGCCCCCAATGCGTTTTGCCGCCAAAGGCCACGGCAGTGCTGAAGCCATGCCAAAGGTGCCCACTTCGTGCCGATCGGCACGGGCTTCCACTAGTCCTATACAATACATGACTAGATGTAGATATAACATTACAAAGTATATACCACAAACAACTACAATGATATATTTATAATAATCTTGACATGTAATTCCGTATGCCGGTTGTCATGCATGTATGTTGTGCTCGTGTCCATGTTTAGGGATCGTAGACCAACGCCAAAAATACTACCCAAGTTCACTTCCACAGTTAAACCCAATCTGCAATCTACTTAAACACCCTAAAATATCTAATACAAATAGTTATGTCACTCTTGTTTATCTTCACTTGATCAAACAAGCAAATCATGACTCGATTGTAATATTGATTTGGGAGTTTGTTTGAACCGAATTGACCATTGAATAGGTTCGGATTTTGACTGATCTGACCTGAAACACCCCCGAAGCTGAAATGTGCCAGATTTAGATTCGATTATCCAGTTCAACCTAGTTTCAATTAGCTTCGGATCCGGTTCAGTTGAAACGTATTTGAACAAGGTCAAATCAAACACAATTCAACCAAATCAATCCTAAATCGAGCACGAATAGACCGAACCGGCCTAGATTCGGCTAAATCAAAGTCGAACTTCTAATTTTTCTAACCTTTTAATATATGTCTAAAACAAACTAATCGTCTGGACCGGTTTGTTATTCTCCGGGTCCAAACCCGAAATCTTAAACTTCGAACATAATAGGGAGCCTAATTCTTAAGGTGGTAACAATAGACTTAACACCTAACCTGACATGGATCGTCGATCGAATTCAAAGCGAGCAAAAACAAAATAGCTTTTACTCAAATATAAAATTTAAAAGAATAATGACTATAGTCTATATCAGTTCTCATTACCGTTAGAATTTCTTACCATGCCGATTTTCTTTTTCATATTCGGGCTATATCTTAGCTTTTCAATTGGCCTGAAACAGAAGATTAAAAGTGAGAGGAAAGCAAAAAAAATGAAAATAAGGAAATGAAAGGAGCAGCTACTGCTGTAAGAATATAATTCATAGTCCATGTGACTATAGTTACCCTTTTACTTCCACAACATCGCCTTTCTTCAAACTTGCAAAATGCTGACTCATTTTTCCTTCTGGATAAACCTGCATAAACAAACACAATAACACCAAACATATAATGGTGATAAAAAAGACCATACTGCCCCATTTGGAAACTAAAAGTTTCCTTTGAAAGCTTGTTTTGAAGCATTGAAACTGAAGAAAATTAAATTAGTCTGTCAACTGAATTTACTAACTTTCATACACGGTTTCAGTAAAAAATAACCACTGACATATTGGGTGAACTTTGGTGAAAACAAGATTCTAGACTGAAACCTTATACCTTGATTAATAAATCAAAGTAACCTTTAGAATCCGGATCTGATATGGGAGTATACCTGAAACATAATACGATCGGTGAAGTCCTGCACAGCTTAATAAAATATAGATAGCATTGTACATTCTTGGGAGGAGAGATTCTTACGAAACCAATATGCATATTACAGCTTCTAAAGATCACTGTAAGTCATACAAACTGCATCTACAATGCATGCAAATGATGAGGCTCAAAGTCAGAATGAAAAATTACCTGACAGGCTGACACTAGTTGCAATAGGAGGGTCACAAACATAGGAATGGAGCCAAATCATCTTTGGAAGTTTAGGAAATGTAATAACATTCAAAGCAGTAACTAATGAGCTATTCAACACATTGTTCAAAAACTTGAAACTAGTTCTCAACTCGAAAGTCGAGTCAAGTAAACTCGGTCCGACTCGGCCGAGTTTTATCCAAACTCGGTCCAACTCCACCGAATAAATCAACTCGAAATCCGGCCGAGTTAAGACAACTCGGTCCAACTCGGCCAAGTTTTAAAATACTGACTAAGCATATCGATCAATAGGGAAACGACATTGGCAGGACATCATCACAGAGAGGAAAGAAAGTAATGGACAGCAGCTGATAATAGTAAAGTATTTTATTTAAATTTCTTAATAAGCATCTCGAGAATGAAGTTATCCATGTGCATCATCTGTACCTTACAAGACCTGAAACAGCACCACTTCATCTCTTTTCTTTGACCAAGGACCTTACACATCTCCAAAGAACTGGCAATTCGAGAAGTATGAGCAATCTATTCAAGAGTGTACAATCAGGTTCCACCACTTCAGACGTGTGATGGCATCATGGCGCACATCGATAACCAAAAAACACCCAGCCTGTGATTCTATAATTCAGTCCAAACCGAACCAATTAACTCAATTTGATATGTTCCAGGTCGAGATGTGACGGATCAACTAAGTTTATCTGCGACTACGTCGAGTGAAATTTGACGGAAAATTATGCCTAAAGATGTTAAGCAAATTCATATTAGAGTTAAATAAAAAATACAACATCATCTTGACAAGACAAATCTAGCTTAGCATTCACTAAACTTAAATGTTATCAGTTTGCTCTTCATCTTTTAAACTGAGGATTAAAGCTAATCATTCCCTAGATTGTGTGTTGTACATAAAAAAGGACTAATGAAAGCTAATAATTTTTTAAAAAAAAACAACCATATTAATGCATTCCTACATTTATGTAATTAATAGCTAAGGTATGGCATGTACTCCTTGTACAAATGTATAGGATATATGATGATCTCATAGAGATACTTTAAAGACCAGAATTATCAAAATTTTAAAGAATCTTAAATTTGTGAGTATTGTTATTGTTAAATTACCATTTCAACCAAAAGCTTAAGCTGTTATGGAATGGTCTACAGATTACAATGCATATCAAGCTAACACCCCCCCCCCCCCCTCACATGCGGCTCTCTCCTGCATGTGGAGAAGTATACTGATGGGGGATAGATAAATGAAAGTCACTGTTCTAAAAAGCGGTCCGGGCGGCCGCCTAGGCGGCCGCCTAGGCGTTTTAGGGGGTTGGCCGCTCCGCTTCAGCAAAAAGCGGCACTGCAGGCGGGTTGAACAAAGGCGGGCGCCTAGGCGGGATCCGACCCGCCTAGGCGCCCGCCTAGGCGGGTAAAAGGCGGGCGCCTAGGCGGTCTCACTGTATGCAATTGCTTGAGGAAATTTTTTTTTTTCTGTAATGAATTTTCTGTTTCTTCACCATATGCAATTGCTTGAGGAATTTTTTTTTTCAATGTATTGTGATGAAATGTTTAAGCTCTTACGATTTTTTACTATATTGGTTCTTGTATGGTATGAGTTTGGATAGAATTTGGATAACAATATATGATTGGTTGGAATTTGGGTACATCACAATAAAGTTGGAGTACAACTGTATTATCTGGTATACTCAAGTTAGAGGGACAATCGGGTATAGGTATTGAGGTAACCATACCGAAATACCCCTACCCACCCAATCCCCTCCTCCCTTTTCATAAAACTTTTATATTCAGATCGGTAGTTTTGATGTTTGCATATGTAAAACTTTCTAATATTATTTTTTTATATAGAATTATGAATTTATATATATACATACATATAGAATATATAGAATATATTTTATATAGGTGGGTGCCCGCCTTTTTCTCCGGGCGTCCGCCTAGTCGTCCGCCTTCCGCCTTCCGCCTTGAAACCACTTGACCGCCCGTCTTCCGCCTTCCGTTTTTTAAAACATTGATGAAAGTAATGAAACTTGAACCTATGACCTCTGAAAACCAGAGCTATGATACCATGTTAAGTTACCTTTTTAACTCCAAAGATTAAGTTAGTAGAAATGAACAAACAATCCATATCAAGGCCCCACCCCCCTCTCACGTGCGACCCTACGTCTACAGTATGGCATCTGGATCCTTGGGATCTACTGCGTGGCCCGAGTCACTCTGGCGACTAATGTGTCTATTGTAAAAAGAGAGGTCGAGTGATTGATTAGTGTTACAAGCTCAAGGAGAGAACATGTCACCGTGCGCAGCTTAGAACCCTGTTAGATCTATAATCAGATCCAACAGCTTCAGCAACTACTTCAGCATGTCAAACTCATTGGTACCCCCTTCAGTTATGTATGCCGCTTTCGGTGCTACAATGCTAGCGGGGAAGCGGATTCACGAGGGGAAGGGGTCAAGCCTTCGATTTTATATTTTTTCGAGTTTATTTGTTTCTGGAGTGGCTGCATGTGGCACCATATGGTTCAAACTTCAAAGGCTTCTATTTCCTGCGCAATGCACGGGATAAAATGTAAAAAAAATATAATTGACATTAATGCACCTATTCACTTCCCTTTAAAACCCAACAGTTACAATGGTCATTCAATCATCAATGACTAAACATCAAGAAGCATTCGGTTCTAGTTATCCATGTTATAGTCTTTCTGATTTTTTGTAGAACAAAAGATATTTACATGACTTCAAATATGAAAAAATTGTCAACTTTGATAATGGTTACTTTCACAGTTTCATACAGTTGAAGAATTTATTCTACCAAGTTTTCCTACATCAAATGGAAAACCAGATATGGTACAAGAGAGAGACAACACATCAAAATCAATGAGGTATTTTATAGTAACTTACACAGAGACTCAAGTTGTGCAGGCCATTGAAATGACCACATATTGCCAATTTTTTATCAAAACTTTATGAAGTATGGTGACCTATGTAAAATTAAGTATAAAATCTAGTAAATTTGGTGTAATCAAAAATCTTACGGGCGAATAACATATTTTCTTTTCCCTTCCGTTTCCTCTCCAGCGGGAGCCCTGCATTCAAATTGGCCTTCAGAGATATCAACCAGTACATACCAAAGTAAAAGGTACTTATATTTGATTTATTTATCACCAACTAATTCACTGATAAAAAATATTAGATAATGAATGAAGACAAAGATTACATCCCACAAGTAACGAGCATACACAAATTTATCGAGGGCAGATGGTAAGGTAATATCACACAACACAAGCACGTACTCAAGATTTCATAGGTGCTCCTTGACAACTCTTCCTTGCTAAGCCTATCCACATCAACATCCACTATCCTAGACATGCTTAAAGTAAATGTTTCCCCAATCTCAAGGTACTAGTCCCTAACATCCATCAACCGCCAAGTGTACAAGGACTAGCGATAAAGATTGCTTCTTTAGATTTTCAAGAACTACCTAACAATCCAAATAGACAACAAAGAGCTAGATGAGAAGGACAATACCTTGTAACAATACATGAAGCAACATCGAGGCCCAATCTAGCATCAGGATCAAATGAAAACCTGCCAATTTAGAGAAAGAACTGCCAACATTAAGAGTAGTTTGTTCATGTCCAGCAAAATGAGAGTAAAGATTCATCCGTGTTCCCTTCTGAGATGTGGACAACTTCGAGTCTTCGAGTACAAGGTTTTGAAATACATGAACTTTGGGACATATTCACAACAATGTATGTAGACCTACAACTGTCAAAATAATGCATATCGTGGAACCCCTTGCTATATTATAATAGTATGCTTTCTGAGGTTATATGGAAACTCATATTCTTAATATAACAAATGTAGATCACAAAAAGAAGAAAATTCTCTGCTGATTTTTCTAGGAACTCTATTTAGAATAATGCAGTTTAAAATATCACATACGTGAGCAGAGGCTAAAACTTCAATATCTTTCATGATCATGGAGCAGAGATACCCAACCAACTTAAAGAGAAAATATATAGGACGAGAAACCTAGGACATCAAAGGAAATTTAAAATCCACACACACACACTGAATAGAAGAAGAAGACAGACCTGTATAACTGAGTGTTATGGCTCACCCTTGCTGTTTCTTGAAGTTTAAATTCCAACCATCTTTCAGGGTCAAGTACTGAAAATGAAAGAATTTAGTGGGTTATAAAGCACAATAAAGCATAAGAAGGTATATAACCAAGATACCCCATAACTTGCCTTTTAGTTATATACTTAATAATGCTTTTCAAAAGATGAACTCATAAGTCACAAGTAGGAGGTTGAAACATAATAACTCCCTATTTCAAAATGAACTAGGTGTTATGCCCTCTTCCACTTTTAAGTTCTGACATAGACTTTTACAATTTGTTTAACTGATTAATATGTTCATGAATTTCACTTCCTTTCTCTTTTATTTCTTGACATATTTGGATTGGGCATCTCCAAACTATTAGCTAGAAGCTGGAGAACTATAGTATGGATTCAACATAAAGCTATAAACTACTAGATTCAGCCATTAAAAATGAACAAATAAGGGTCTGCTATATAAAGTGCTACTAGATTCAGGCATTCAGCCATGTGATGCACATGGATGGAATCACGACCTCTCTCAAGGAGGAGGATTAGGGTGTGTGGAAAATGAGTACAACATGAGTCTGACAAGTCATGAATGATGGTGACCTAATACAATTGTGATCAGGAAGTGGTAGAAGCTTATGGTAGATGGTAAGAAGGTACATGAAATTTATGTAGTAGGGCTATCAAGAGACTCTCTAATAGGCATGGATTTAATTGTGGCCTTTGGGGGAAACTCATCTTGCCCATCCAACAACAACGAGTCCACTCACAAGTCACAAGTAGAAATGTTGTGTTGGGAATGTCACTACATTTGAGCTCTTTGGCTTATCATTTTTCAACAAAGATGAATGCAATTTTCTGTATCAAATCTTACCTTTTACCCACTTCATTTAGACTTTTTCAGAGTATTTCAGAGTATAGGGGCCTAGAGGGTTGCTCCCTGGTTGAATGAGCTTAAACTACATGGCCAAAAAGGCAAGAATCCCTACCCAGCAACTAGCGTTTTAGTTTTTTCGGCATGCCGCTCTCTTCTAAGTTACCTTGATCACGTTTTCGACACCAATCTTAGAGGGTTGACATATGGTTGATCACCAGTCGGAACATTCTTGTCCATCTTCCTGAAGAAGACTCCATCTTGTTGGGATAAGACTTGAATGATGATGATGATGACGGCACATAGAGAAGTCATGGCACAATATCACTCACAATAATGTGTTGATTGACCCATTCTGTATTTGAATATTAATAAAAATAAATCATTCATTTCCCTTGCTCTCATATATTCTTTACAGTGTTCTGAAATGTTCAAGACACACATGAGGCGCAAAGGTCTCCTAGTGCCTAGGTGCTGGTTGAAGTATGGTGCATATTCTTATAAACAAATATTAAGTATAAAAAGTTCCAAACATGCATAAAATGTGTAAAAAGATTAAGAAAATGAATATTTTAACATATTCGCTAAATTGTATAGATCGTTGTTGCCACAACACAAATGTTGTAGTCTTGTAGCCTTATAGGTTTGAATTATGGTTCTATATAGGCTATTTAAAACAAATAACATCTTCAGATATATCTAATTCAATTATTAGTTATAATATGACTAACTGCCTTCAACTTTAATCCAGTAGGACCAGCTATGCAGATGGCAAAGAGAGGGAGGGAGAGAGAGAGAGAGACATGATTCAACATCATCAGAATATACAGCGGTCCAATGGATTCAAAAGAAAAAAAAGGGACACTCTGAATGACTGAAATATGCTGCAGATCAAAAACAAAAAAGGGAGACAGAACAGCCAAGGCATCACCTAGAATATGCAGCGTATTTAAAAAAAGGCGGGAAAGAACTGAAAAAACAATCATCACCGGAATATACAGTAGGTTAAAAAAAGGGCAAAAAAAGAATAGCATACATGATTGAACATCACCGGAATATGCAGCAGTCCAACACACACACACAAACACACACAGGAGTCTGTTGATTCTAATCGGAGACGCATCATTCAGTCTACCGAGATTTTCACAGGAAATGTTGTAGTTCGAAACTCACCAACTTTATCAGTAGCTGCTTTGCCTTGTGGTTCAAGTTGAGCCTGGGCAGTGAGAATAACTACTTAGCAGATGAATAATAAAATCTAACAGAAAACAATAAGGCTTACTCTTTGCTACTATTCCATAAATATAACAAAAACCATTAAATCAGCAATATAAGTCATGTCCATGTATCAAACATGATAATCCCAAATAATAAAGATATAAACATTAAGTTGAGTTAAATGCTATGACAGTGGCAGTATTTTATTGATCAAAGAAAATATGTCCAAATTGCGAGCATCATACTATATAAAAACCTAAGATGGTACCAAATGTGAGAAGGAAAAAAAGGTTGAATCAAACTTAAATGAATCCATCACTCCAAATTGCATATCTATTTATCAACATTGAACAATAAAACCAGCTATTTTGTATTATTTTAAGTGTGGTGTGGGGTTTCCTTGTCATTGACAAATTTGGTGTTTCTACTGCGTTAGAATGAACAGTTAGGATTAAAAATTAAGTGAGTCAAACTGAGAAACATGAGGGCCCCAACTTAAATTTGATGCCAAACCAGCATAAAACAATTAATAAATAAAATTGGGAAACTTGTATTAATAGTGGGTTTAAATGGAGCTGCATGTTTAAGAGGTCCTAGGACTTCTATTCCACTTAAAAGGAACCTGTAGTATGTAGAAACCACATGAAACCCCTGTGAACTTCTGTTACCCACATTAAGGGTCTCGCAGTTTCTAGGAACTTCTGTTCCCCTCCTCTCACTATATTCTCTTCTTTACATTCCGGGTTTACATGCATACAAACAATTTCTATGGAACGCTGAATAAAAGATATTATCAAGTGTGATCCACTTGACTCTTCCTCTTCTCACTTTTTTTTCTCAAATTGCCTTATATGTCTTCTTAATGGTTCTTTTCTTTAATGTTGCAGTACAATATTCTTCCTGCAATTGAGATTCTCTTGGTACAAAGACTACAAACTAATAAATCGCATTAATTTTCCTTAACACTTTGGCTATACACTTTGACCAAAGATTTGTATCCATAATCACGAAGCCAATTATTAGCAGAAAAATATCATTTTATTATTCCTTCTGCTACCTGTCCAGCATATATCGTAACAGCAGATTTAGAGGAGTAGATTTCTTGCAAATGATCTACAGTTGTGTGTTGATTTCTACCATCCGGTTTCTTGTTTGCTGCATTAACTTGTTCAATTTCGAAAATCTCAAAAATAGTTATTAATTCCTTCCTAAAATCCTGGTTTTATCCCTGTATTAACTTCTCAATATCTTCCCATGAACTCTTCTTGCTTCTATCTCACTTCTTCTATTCATACCTCAACTTTCATTCCTCGAGAACACATGTTCGTGGCACTTCGGAGCACAATCAATCGTTGGCCCTTTGCGATGGAAGTTCATGATGTTCATCAGCAATTACTCCTCGACAAAGTGCTCCACAGACTATTAGAGATCACAGACTATTTTGTTGAGGTCCTCCTCTTCTTAAACGTCTTGTTTCTTCATTGACGTCTTCGGGCCCTCCAGGCCACTACAGTGGAAGAAATATCCGAACGTGGAGGGAGGTTATCGAGCACTGAGGAAAGGGCATGATGGGGGGATCATGGTTACTAACTGATTGGCAGCTAGCCTATATCGCATGAACGCACTGAAGCTGATCCCGTCGAACGGGAAGAATACTTTATTAGTCCTTTTAGTCTCTTTTGGGTATGCTCACCCTTTGGTGACTCCATCCTTTGTATAGCCATATAGATAGGGCCATTGCCCCAATGAGTAATGGTCTTATTGGGGGGGCATTGCCAAATATATGCAGGTAAACACAATTTGAGTCCCCAAATACACGCGATTTCGAAATCTGCAGCCCCATCGTCAGAAATGCATCATTTCCGGGACTATATGTGCTGCAATAAACACTTCAACATCACATCCCAAAGAATCCTCTAGGTGAACACAACCATGAAAGGCATCAAAACCAAAAGCAATCCATCTATCAGTACGAGAAACAAGAGAGAGAAAAATATGCAAATCTAATATATGAGGGTTCGTGACAATATCTCAGTCAGCTGAATTAGGTGCTATTCATCGAAGATTCGAAATATAGAGATATAGGAAAAATTAAAATGGACCCATATCATATGAGGGCTTTATCTATGAAACCCAGAAAGGACTGGTGCTAGAGATTACTATGGTAAGAGAGGAGCAGCAGTAGCAGGTCGCGATTCCACCGGCAACGGCAGCAGCTGCTCCGAGGGGAAATCCGCGGCTGTGATTCCTGCCGCCGAGCCCAAGGGGAGCAGCTCTCGAGAGCCTCCTCAGAAGTAAAGCCATTGCAGTTCCAAGGGGGGAGGAGAAGGGGAACCAGAAGGCCGCCACGCACAGACAGACAGACACAGAGAGAGAGAGAGAGAGAGAGAGAGAGAGAGAGAGAATTTATGTAGGTTCACTAATTGATATTATCACCCCCACTTCTCGACATTCAACCCACTTTGACCAACAAGATCGAAATACCAAGCCCAAAAAAAAAAAGTGAAAATAAATTTTTCTATAAAAATGATTCGTGTCTCACTATTGTATAGGCCCATAACAAGTCAATACACAAGGCCTTCATCCAACACAGCATTTATTAGATGCTAAAAAAATACTTGATTATAAAGGTCCACATTAACCCTCTATTGAATCTATTTATAAACCCAAGTGTGCTGTCGAAATTTTAAAAAAGATTCAAGATTAAGCTGGCAGTTTTATTAAGAGTTGTATTTTTTATTTTAAAAAATTTATTACTTTTTGTATACTTATTGAAATTTTGAAAAATTTATATTTTTGAAATCTACTAATTGAGTTTTACAAAACTAAACTCATTGTTACTATGAAATTTTGGAAAAAAAAAATTGAATACAAGAGTGACCTATAATTAAGTGATATTTATCGAATTAAGTGATATTTACTGATAGTTACAAATAATCAAAAAATATCACTTTCAAAACCAAATTGCCACGTAAACTGACTAAATATCATTTTTTAAAATCAAATATCACGTAAATTGACAGTTGTAAAACTAATAGACACCTTTATCGATAGTTTATGTCTGATAGAAGTGTCTATGTTTTAAATATCAGTTTTACGTGACATTTAGTCAGTTTACATTAAATCAATATTTTGAAAGTGATATATTTGAGTTATTTATAACTATTGTTGAGGGCAATTTAGCTATTTGAACTTTGCTATTTTTCATATGTGAGAGTTAACATATTGGATGATTGCCACATCATAGGGCTTGCTGATAGAAACTATATAATGGGGCTCCCCTACAATTACCCTTTTTTTTATTAGAACTTTTGTTAATTGTTAAAAAAAATTATTAGTATAACAATAAACATAGTTTGAAAAAGTCCAGCCATTGCGGTTTTATAGAAATTGGAAAACATCTAAACATCGAGTAGGAGTCGTACTATGTACAACTCATGTCTTACCTTAGGCAGCTCACGTCTAAAGTCATCCTCCCCTTTTCACAAAGGTAGTCCCCGTCTAAATCACACCCCATTGTTTTCCTCTAATGTGCCCGTGCGACCGCCACCGCCCCCTCGGTCTCCTCCTCTTTCTTTCTTCCTCCTCTTTTCCTTCTTCTTCCTCCTCTAGATCGTGACGCTACCACTCCAGGAAGAATGCACATAAAATGCATCTATTATACATTCGATCATGCAATCTCGAGGAGGAGGACGAGGGAAGAGGGAGGAGGATCATGGCAATCTCGAGGAGGCGGCGGCCTGCACATGGCACTGAGTTGCCCTCAACCCAAATAATATGGAAGCTGGTCTAGGACACGAATCGTAAATCCTTCCAATTAAAGGCCTTACAGTTCCGCATCCACCATAGAGTTAGTAGTGAGTGGAGTGGACTTGGCAAAAATAGCTACACCATTACAAATAGACTATCCAACAAGTTGTATAAATTTCTTCAAATAGACATGAATCATAAATACAAGCTATATAAATAAAAGCTAGCTGGCAAACAAACTCAACATCACCCAAGATTCTTGCAAGTTACAAATAAGGAAAAATTGTTAATCAATAAACAATATAACATAAGACAATATTTCAAATATAAAAAAGACATCTAGTTAAAGACCAGAAGCACATAATAAGTAATGATGCCAGAGGTTGCTATATATATATATATATATATATATATATATATATATATATATATATATATATATATATATATATATATATATATATATATATATATATATATATATATATATATATATGGGCATGCTATAATGCGGCATGCGGTAAGTGCGGCACCGCACTACAACCGTCTGATGCACTACTGCGTGTATGTGATGCACACAGCGAGTGCATCAGACGGCTGCGGTGTGGTGCCGCACATGCCGCATTATAGCATGCCCCTATATATATATATATATAGTCAGGATCGGATGACCCAGCAAAATTTAACCCAGCAAATAACCCAGCACCCTTTGAGGCACCTAGAGGTTTTAGAATGGGCTGATTTTTTGTAGACATGTTGTCTATGATATGTTGATCATCCTCACAAAAAATCAACACATTCTAAAACCTCTAGGTGCATCAAATGAGATATTCAAATTAACGGTTAAAATTGACAATCAAAAACCGTTGATTTGAAGAGCGCATTTGATGCACCTAGAGGTTTTAGAATGGGATGTTTTTTTTGTGAGGATGATCAACATACCATAGACGACATGTCTACAAAAAATCAGCCCATTCTATAACCTCTAAGTACATCAAAGGGTGCTGGGTTATTAATGGGTCAAAATTTGCTGGGTCATCCGATCCTGACCCATATATATATATATATATATATATATATATATATATATATATATATATATATATATATATATATATATGGGAAATGAGTTCCTATGACATGTCACAGGGAATACCCTATGACATATGGTGAATTAGTAACCCTAGAATATTTAGAATGTTCTGAATTTTTATGAGGATGATCAACGTATCTTAGATAGGACCCCCGCAAAAAATCGGCTCATACTAAAACTTCTAGAGGCATCAAATATGATTTGCAATTTAACGGTTAAAATGGATGGCCGATAAAGCTTCTAGCATTTGATGCCCCAATAAGTTTTAGAATGCTTTGATTTTTTGTGGACATTCTATCTAAGGTAAGGTGATCACCCTTAAAAAAATTCAGCACATTCTAAACATTCTAGCATTACTAATTCACCATATGTCATAGGGTACTCCCTATGACATGTCATTGGAACCCAGTCCTCTCTCTCTCTCTCTCTCTCTCTCTATATATATATATATATATATATATATATATATATATATATATATATATATATATATATATATATATATATATATATATATATATATATATATATATATATATAGAGAGAGAGAGAGAGAGAGAGAGAGAGAGACAGAGAGAGAGAGAAAAAGAGAGAGAGGGTTATTACAGTGAGCTGTGGGCTACTAGGGGGGAAAGTGAGCTGCGAGTATTTTGACCCCCAAGAAGTTATGGAATTTGATGAAAATCGGTGAGGTTATTGCCTACGATAAGATGATCATCCTCACAAATTTTTATCAAATTCCAAAACTTCTAGGGGGGTCAAATGGTCGAAGCAATTTCTGTCATCCGCAGTCACCGTTACAATTGCTTCGACCATCTGACCCCCCTAGAAGTTTTAGAATTTGATGAAAATTGGTGATGATGATCATCTTATCCTAGGCAACAACCTCACCAATTTTCATCAAATTCCATAACTTCTTAGGGGGTCAAAATACCCGCAGCTCACTTTTCCCCCCGACAGCCCACAGCTCAGTGTAACAGCCCTATATATATATATATATATATATATATATATATATATATATATATATATATATATATATAGAGAGAGAGAGAGAGAGAGGGGGGGGGGGGCTATTACGTTGAGCTGTGAGCTGTAGTTTTAGAAAGTGAGCTGCGGGTATTTTGACCCCCCTAGGAGTTTTGGAATTTGATGAAATTTGGTGAGGGTGTTGTCTAGGGTAAGATGATCATCCTCACCAATTTTTATTAAATTCCAAAACTTCTAGGTGGGTCAAATGGTCGAAGCAAAATCTACAGATTTTAACGGTGACTACGGACGATAGATTTTGCTTCGATCATTTGACCCCCTAGAAGTTTTGGAATTTGATGAAAATTGGTAAGGATGACCATCTAACCCTAGACAACACCCTCACCAAATTTCATCAAATTCCAAAACTTCCAGGGGGGTGAAAATACCCGCAGCTCACTTTCTAAAACTGCAGCTCACAGCTCACTGTAACATTCCTCTCTCTCTCTCTCTCTCTCTCTCTCTCTCTCTCTCTCTCTCTCTCTGTATATATATATATATATATATATATATATATATATATATATATATATATATATATATATATATATATATATATATATATATATATATATATATATATATATATATATATATATATATATATATATATATATATATATATATATATATATATATATATATATATATATAGAGAGAGAGAGAGAGAAAGGAATGTTACAATGAGCTATGAGCTACGGCAGGAGAAAATGAGCTACGATCATTTTGACCACCCTAGGAGTTTTGGAATTTTGTGAAAATTTGTGGGTGTGTTATCTAGGGTAACATGATCATCCTCACCAATTTTCAAGGAATTTCAAAACTTCTAGGGTCATCAAACGGTAGAAGGTTTATCCACCGTCCGTAGTAACCGTTAATTTTACTTCTACCATTTGATGACCATAAAAGTTTTGGAATTCCTTGAAAATTGGTGAGGATGATCATGTTAGTTTAGACAACACACCCACCAATTTTCACAAAATTCCAAAGCTCCTAAGGTGGTCAAAATGACCATAGCTCATTTTCTCCTTCCGTAGCTCATAGCTCATTATAACATTCCTCTCTCTCTCTCTCTCTATACATATATATATATATATATATATATATATATATATATATATATATATATATATATATATATATATATATATATATATATATATATATATATATATATATATATATATATATATATATATATATATATATATATATATATATATATATATATATAGGAGACGGGGAGCCTGGACCTCAGGTGCAGCGTGAATGCTGCACCCATGCCCTGCATGCCAACTGTCCTGCCGAACAGCCCGCCAATTAATTCCCGCTCGAACAGCCCGCGGGATTAGCCTGAGTCGTCCGATCATCAGATCCAATTGTAGTGATTCATCCGCGGGGCTGATTCTCGCTGTTACTGTGGCGGGCACAGTAACAACGAGATTTACTGTGGCCGTTCGATTCGATCGATCAGACAGATGGTATTCATTTGGGATTGAAATGGCCGTCCGGGTGAATCCCATCCGTCTGATCGATCGAATCGAATGGGCCAAAATAATTTCGCAATTACTATAGCCGCTACAGTAACCGCGAAATTGTTTTGGCCCGTTCGATTCGATCGATTAGACGGATGAGATTCACCCACACAGCCGAACAGCCCCCGGTATTTGTTTGAGCCGTCCGATCTCAGGATCTAACAGCTGGGATTCATCCCACCGTAAATCTCACTGTTACTGTACCCGCCACAGTAACAGCGAGAATCAGCCCCACGGATGAATCCCTGCAGTTGGATCTGGCAATCGGACAACTTAGCTAATCCAGCGGGCTGTTCGAGCGAGAATTAATTGGGCGGGCTGTTCGGCAGGACAGTTGGCATCCATGCAGGGCACGGGTGCAGCATTCACGCTGCACCTGAGGTCCAGGCTCCCCGTCCCTATGGCCGTCCATATATATGGGGAGGAATACTCTTACTCATGGCCTCTACTCATATAGTTACTTATGATCTGGGCCGTCCATTAGATCCCGATGTACGGTTCGGATTAGATGGGGAGTTAAAGCAATGGTGTCCGTATTAAATGTGGGTTTTTAATACGGGTTTTTAATATGTGCATTTAATGCGGACACCATTGCTTTAACTCCCCATCTAATCTGAACCGTACGTCGAGATCTAATGGAGGACCCGGATCATAGGTAACTATATGAGTAAATGGCCATGAGTAAGAGTATTCCTCCCCATATATATATATATATATATATATATATATATATATATATATATATATATATATATATGGGGAGGGATACTCTTACTCATGACCAATTACTCATAGGGTTACTAATGAGTATGACCATCCGATCAAAACCCGGCAGACGACAGAGATTACTTCTCAATCTCTCGCGCTTAAATAGCCCCGCTGCCTTTCTCTCTCTCCTCCGTGCCTCTCTTCCTCCCGCCCCTAATCTTTCTCTCTCTCCTCTGTGCCTCTCTTCCTCCCACCCCCGATCTTCCTCTCTCTTCTCCGCGTCAGCTGTCGATCGGAGCTCCCGACCCGATCACGCCTTCTTACCCGGTCGGAGCAGCTGATCAGACTCTCTGTCTGACGCGAGCAGCCGATCGGAGCCCTACACTCCCCCGGCATCCCTCTACCCTAATCGGAGCCCTAATTGTGAGCTGCCTCCGTTTATACTAGTTTCGATCATAGGTAGGTCCCCTCCCCTTTCTTTTCTACCCCCATTCTATCCGTGATTGGAGAGGACGACGGCTGGGAAGAAATCCGACCAAAGAGGAAGAACACCCCAGAGCATTAGTATTGTAGGAATTTTTAATATCCTTTGATCTGTTAGGAATTTTTTATATACTCTCAAAGTAGTCCATCAGCTGTGTCTGATCAAAATTGAGTTTCAATAATGTGGGTGGCTTCATTGTTTTGTGATATCAAATTGTTAAGATAGACTGTTCATATATGTTTTGATCTACTGCACCATCTCTAATCTTTGATTGTTAAAAGAATATGATTGTTAATATACGTCCATCACCATGATTCTCAGAGTGTCCATTTTATTTTCTCAATGTCATTCTCTTTAAGCATTCTAAAGTTCCATATGGTTGTTACTGTGCTCGCATGCACGCCCTGTTACTTGTTATGTATAGAAATCTTATCTGATTGTTAGATCTGATTTTATTTTTCTATATTATGTTGTTTCATGACAGTCGTTCCATAATCTAAATCTGAAATCTTCAACAAGTGTGATTTTGATAGACAAAAAAAGGAAGGTATTCATTTTGTCGCCACTTTTCTTGAATTTTTGTTCACTAAATAATTTCGTCATATTATAGTTTTGTTATCAAATGCCATCACTTTGATCTCGTGTCTTTTATCATTTACTTAGAAGCAATTCTCATGATGATCTGGCTGTCACCATTGATCCGACAACAGAGTGCTATAGTGATGGAACTTCATGTGAGACTATTAAAAATCAAGATATAGCTCAAAGTTCGAAGGACTGCAGGGATATAAACAAACCGTTCGTGGGAATGTTGTTTAATTTTTTGAAAGAAGTAAAGGAATATTATATAGAATTTGGTTGTCAAAAAGGGTATATGATTCGTGCTCGATCATAAAATAAAGGGCGACACGGGATGTTATAACTTGTGCCAAGTTTGTTTGCTCATATGAGGGAATCCATCGGAAGAAGTCAAAAGAAGAAGGCGTGGACCATAATGGAAAATGTATTATCAGAAGAAGTCATTCGACAGTCAGGGGCGGTTGCAATGCTTATATGCATGTTGCGAATATTCAGGAGACAACTCAGTGGCAAATTACAGGCTTTAGTGATGACCATAATCATGCATTAGTCACTCCTAGCAAGATGATTCATATGAGATCAAACAGATGTATGCCTGATGCAGCAAAAGATTTGACCGAATATTTTAACAGAGAGAATTTGCAAGTAGGAAAGCTACCATCTATTTTTGGTGGCGGTTATTCAGCCATAAGTCTTGACGACAGGGATTGTTGAAATCACCTGAAAACAGTCAGATATAAAGACTTGGAATCTGGAGACGCAAATGCAGTTGTTATATTTTTAAGTAAGAAACAGGTTGAGAATCCACACTTTTTCTATGCTATTCAATGCGATGAAAATGCTCGAGTCATAAATTTTTTCTGGGTGGATGCACGATCAAGAATAGCGTACGAGCAATTTGAAGATGTGGTTGCATTTGATACCAGTTATCGGACAAACAAGTACAGTATGCCGTTTGCTCCCTTCACAGGAGTAAATCATCACTCAGAATCAATATTGTTCGATTGTGCACTATTGCAAGATGAATCCGAGGTAACTTTTGTATGGCTTTTTTAGAAATGGTTAGAGGCCATGGGAGAAAGACATCCGTTGTCTATAATTACAGACCACGACTTAGCTATTGGAAGTGTTATAACAAAGGTCTTTCCCAAATCGCGTCATCATTATTATCTATGGCATATCCAAAAGAAATTCCCAGATAAATTTGCTCATATGTATTTCAAGAAGTCAAAGTTCAAGCAAACTATGAAAAAATGTGTTCATTATATATACACAACTGAGGAGTTTGAAAACCAATAGAATTCTATGATATTGGAATTTGATTTAGCCGGGAATGATTGGCTCAAGAGTCTATACGAAATTCGGCATATGTGGGTACCGACGTACAATCGAAGCACCTTTTTTGCTGGAATGAATACAACTGGCAGAAGTGAGAGCATTAACTCCTTTTTTGATGGATTTGTTTTGTCTCAAACTAATCTGCAAGATTTTGTTACACAGTATGAACAAGCTTTAGATAAAATTTATACAAGAGAGAGGAAAGAAGACTACATCTCTATATATAAGAAGCGGATTTTGAATATAATAAGTCCGATATTGAACCATGCCTCGACTATCTACACAAGAAATATATTTGACAAATTCCGATATGAGTTTGATCAAGTATGTCGTTATAAAGTAGGTGAACATGCAACTAACGGTCAATGACGCATCTTTAATGTTACGACAAAATTTGGCCTACCTGAAGAGTTCAATGTAAAATTTAATTTGCAAACAAAAGATGCAAAATGTGGATGTCAACAGTTTGAGTTTATGGGAATAATTTGCAGACATATATTAAAACTCTTCGATCGTCTTGACATAGATGAGATACCCCCCCTATTTAATACTCAAAAAGGTGGGCAAAAGAAGCAAATAAAAGAGATATGGTGAGTGAAGATGCAGTACTCTTGCTAGATCATCATATGGGGTCAGAAGCTATGCGAATTATCCACATATGTCATCGGTCAACTCAGTTGGCGTGTATGGCCAGAAAATCAGAGGAGGCATACAAGATTGTGATGGAGATAATTGATGAGGGTTTCAAAAAAGTTTCATTAATTGAGCAAGAGTTGCTTAAAAATGGAATTAGAAAGGAAACTCTGAATGAAGGAGGCGAAGGTTCAATATATATTGATACCACTCAAACATCCACATTGGGATCCACAACACAAGATAAACTTTTAGATCCACATATATTTCAAACAACCCCTCGACCTCGGCCTCCAAGCGGTGTATCGTCTCCTCACACGTGCATTTATGTACGATCATATTTTGAATTTGATCACACCACATAAAAAACTTACATCGAGTGCCCTATAATCAAGTATTACCAATAAATAGACGCTACAAACCAGACTTAGCTATTTGAAAGGCACATATATTATTCAACATAAAGTATGATGTATCTCTGGTAGTGGACATGTATAAAACAATCTTCCCGGATTCTTTGATGTGCGAGATGTCTTTATCTTACAAAAACCAGCACCACATGGACATGTGAAATCTGGAAATGTCGTCGAGCTCATGGTTACCCTATCTAAAGAAAAATCATAAAAATAATCACAATGGAAGAAATACATCCATGCATGGTTAAGAGCTAATAACAAATTCCTATCCTTTAGGATAACTTTTATAAGATAATAGACATCTTACAACATTCCTTCATATATTTTATAAGAATTATAGCATAATAACCAAGTAATTAAAAATTAAACAAAATATTTCAAATAAATTATCAAAGCACATAAGAACAGTCTATCATACAAATTTGATATCACAAAACAATGAAGCCACCCACATTATTGAAACCCAATTTTGATCAGACACACCTGCGATGGGGTCTTCTTCCTCTGGTCGGGTTTTGTCTCAGTCGTCTCCGATCTGCAGGTGCGGAGAAACAGGGAAGCGAAGAAACAGGGAACTCCAATCGATGGGCCCGGAGTGAGAAAACAGTGAAGAGGCTCACGTCGCAGATGACAGAGAGTTCTTCCTCTCCGATCGGTCGGCGCGGAGGAGAGAGAGACAGCTGCTCGCACGCGATCGAAACCAGTGTAGAGGGACCTACCTGCGATCAAAACCAGTGTAGAGGGAGGTAGCTCACAATTAGGGCTCCGATTAGGGTAGAGGGATGCCGGGGGAGTGTAGGGCTCCGATCGGCTGCTCGCGTCGGACAGAGTCTGATCGGTTGCTTCGACCGGGTAAGAAGGCTTGATCGGGGTCGGGAGCTCTGATCGGCAGCTGGCGCGGAGGAGAGAGAGGCAGATTGGGGGCGGGAGGAAGAGAGGGAGCTCGCGCGGAGGAGAAAGAGGCAGATCTGGGGCGGGAGGAAGAGAGGCGCGGAGGAGCGAGAGGCAGATCGGGGGTGGGAGGAAGAGAGTTGGGGGCGGGAGGAAGAGAGGCGCGGAGGAGAGAGAGAGGCTGCGGGCCTGTTTAAGCGCGCGAGATTGAGAAGTAATCTCAGTCGTCTGCCGGGTTTTGATCGGACGATCATACTCATTAGTAACCCTATGAGTAATCGGTCATGAGTAAGAGTATCCCTCCGAAGGCGGCCCGTTTCGTGCCAATCGGAGGTTGCCCGCTTCGTGCCAATCGGGGAGTGTGTTGCATTGCTGACAAGTGTGTTGCCACCGAAGACAGCCCGCTGCAGTGCCGACAGGCAGGAGCATGCACTAGTATATATATACCCTCACACCTCAAAAACCGGGTCTTAAGGGGAGCTCCACAAGAGGATATATGAAGCAGCCATTAGATGCCCCCCTTTCTGATGTGGGACTAATCGACAGACTATCTCAACCTGAAGCCATGTCTAAGCTCAAACCGAAAGGATGTAGGGTTGGTATTTTTTAACCCAATTCCAACCCAAGCCCGCCCAAATAGGGTTTAAGCTCAGGTTGGGTTCAGGGACCTAACCCTATCCCTCCCGTCCTAGTGGCAGGTTTATCGCGCGTCTTTGTGGTGGGCTTATCTCTCACGTTGACGAGGGATTTATCCGTGCAACAGTGTGGCAATATGTCAAGGGAAGGTAAGCTTCAAACCATGGTCTATCTTGTGCTCTAAGCCCTAACTGGTCATGTGGAGGTCCCTCAAAAGTTTTTTTAAAAAAAGCGCAAAAGGTCACTCTTCCATGTGCTGGGTGTATTACCTTGCTTGGAGACTGGAAAGAAGGATCATGGAGGGCAACTACAGAAGACATTTGAACCTTTTGAGCCCCATAATTTGCATACAAACAATCAGCATTTGTTGTTCATTGCTTGATGTTGGTGCAAGGAAAACACAAGAAATCCCCTGCACCGCGGATGATATATCAGTATCCAGATTTCCCACATAATTGCACTCAGACCAAGTTTCACTTTGGATGGTTAATTAAAGAACACAAGCACTACACAATCGTCGTCGTCGTCATCATCATCGTTGTCCAAGCTTTATCCTGCCAGATGGGTTCGATTGTAATAGCACGATATCAACCCTCTGAGAATGGCATCGTCGTTGTCGTCGTCATCATCGTCCAAGCTTTATCCAGCCAGATGGATTCTCTCTTAAGCACAAATCATTATCCAAAAAGCTGAACTGAAATTGAATTCCCATGGTTCCAATATCCTCCTCTAAGATACTAAATGAAATGCTAGCCAATAATTTAAGTTCTTTTCAGACCACCCGGCGTCTCTTTTTAAGCATCAGCACGCACCACAGCTCTTTCTGCATGACCCATAGTAGTCGGGACTTCCCAACATATAGGCAGCATTTCTCTGGCATTCCCCAATGCCAGCCCAGTAGGGACAGTTGTCATCTTCGTCCGTGCAGTAAGCATCAGAAGCCAACGGGGAAGGCTTGCTTGTGTTGAAGGCCCTGGCATGCATCCACTTCGTCGCGGACCACTTCCCTCCCTCGAGTACCTTACAGTCGCCATGAAGACTGCTCTCATCGGGTGTAGCATCTGGATGAAGATTGAAGAAAAGGAGGGCATCCCCTTTGACGGGTGTCACCGCGTAACCACTTGCCGCACAGTCGGACCATGTGCTGTCCTTGGATTGAGCATCTTTGGACTGCGGATTAGTATGAGTAAAATTATCCTTTGGATTAAATTCGGAGAATGAAAAGAAGTATAAAATGCAACTTGAGATATGATACAGAATAGACGCATCCGGCCCCTCAAACTGCAGGACCATTGGTGAAATTGAATGTGTTTTGTTTACTCACCTCGGATCGGGGGAAAATTGTCTCACCACCTCGAGTGACATTAGATAGATACATCAGAACAGTCGCAATCCGATGCCCACCAAGATCCATTTTGGATTGATCAATATCGTAGTCAAAGTGTGGTTCATAACTCTCATTTGTTCCATAATGCAGTATCCACATTTCCTCTCCATTCTCTGGAGACAAGAACAAGGCAATGTTAAAGGAACATGCGAGAGATGGACCCTGTTACATGCATGTAGAAGTAGGAGGAGGAATTAAAGAGAGTCAAAGGACAAAAAGTCCAAAAGTGATACCTTTAGGAAGAAATGTCCAAGCTGATATCCTTTCTTCAATCTTTGAGACAACATCATCCTTACAAAAGGATTAAACAGTAGAATAAGTGAAGGAGACTATGTTATTTATACCTATATACTAACAATAAAAATGAACACAAAGTTAACTTAGAGAGAGAGAGAGAGAGAGAGAGAGAGAGAGAGAGAGAGAGAGAGGAGGAGGAGGAGGAGGAGGAAGAGGAGAGGAATCTAGTAAATGATCAACAGCACGAGGAAATGTGTGGATATTTGTTCGATACATACTTTCCAAAGTACAGTGTTAGTTTCATGAAAACATCTAGCACGTGATGAACATCGCAACGAAATGTATGGATACAAGTTCAATACATACTTTCCCACGTGTCATCAGCATCCATATGGAGAAAATGAACCTAAAGATATCCAATGATGCAACACGAAATTGGATAACTACAGAACTGACTCTTTAATAAAGGCACCTGGGTTTATTAGAAATGCAATGATCACCCGTGCAACATAAGAGACGGTCAAATATTCAAATCACGTGAAAAGGATTCAGGTAAGAGGACAGAAGATTGACCCACTTGGACTCTAGTAAAAAATATCCCGCTTTTTGTGCGGATGTTGCTCACTACACCATTTCCTGAATCACTGTCAATCAACACAGAATTCTCCACCGTACCATGTGCCTGCGCTCAAAAAGATGCCATGTTGCAATGTTTTAACATATATAAAAGTAGAAGGGAAAGAAAATACCAGAGAAATGAGGTGGTCACAATCATCGTCCGAAAGAAAACCCTTATACAAGAAAGCCCTAAATTAAAGAAAGACATGGCAAACAGTCAGAAAAACACGAAGTAAAAAAAAAAATGATAAAATTGAACTTTCCTTTACGCAAGTGAAAAGTTATTGAGAAACCATGCTACATAGAGTGACATCTGTTGTTGAATAGGAATTATAAATGGTGAAGAAATTCATCAACACTGATTGCATGGAAAATAAAAGACCATTTAGCCAAAAACATAAGCAGATTAATCACGGTAAAAAAACAACCGACCTTGGATGCCAGGACAGTTGGATTACTTTTGACGGGTCAATTCCAGTTGATAAAGTCGACTGGTTAGGCTGCAGGACAGACTCCAATTTTGTCTCCTCGGTTCCGGGTTCAAACCTATAAGACCACAATATCTGAAATGTAACAATTCAAACGTTTGAAGTGGAAACATTTTGTAACTGAAAAGTAAAAATTTACACCAATGGGCTCAGTTTCTAAGAATTCTTAGACCGAGTACAAAAGAGTATGTCAAACTCATAAGAGAAACATAACTATAGACATAAAGAAAATATTTCTCTCATGAATTGAGGTCAGGTATATAGCTTTTTACTTCCTTGTTGAGTGTTAGTGATATACCTGGCAAAGTATGCGTACTGTTAGTGAGTAGTGACTCTATGTATAGGCCCAGCCCACTAGGCCTAGTGGTGATATATATAACATGGAGAACGGGCACCAGTATCCCTAATCTGCTCTCTGTCTCATCAAATCATACCTACATATGTACATACCTTATACATTTATCATTCTTGGATGAATGTTAGTTTGTTGTACAAAGAGCCTTCATGCATGAGCTTATAGACCCCTAGATTGGGTCGTGCAGCTTCACTACAGTGAGTTTTGTGATTGTACATATTTGGAGTCACGTTACCATGGTATCAAAGCTCTAGAGTCATCTC
Source organism: Chamaelirium japonicum (assembly GCA_947650365.1). Classification (NCBI taxonomy): domain Eukaryota; kingdom Viridiplantae; phylum Streptophyta; class Magnoliopsida; order Liliales; family Melanthiaceae; genus Chamaelirium; species Chamaelirium japonicum. The sequence goes on along the minus strand of OX393549.1, from coordinate 91,982,908 downwards.
GCCGCCACCTACGATAGCAATGGCAGTCAAGAGAACTTTTAAGGTGATTCAATCATAGATTTGTTCCACTCATCACTTTCGTCTAGGTTGTTTTTCCAGTGCCATTGGCTAGCTAATTTGTCATCAGACTGTGGTGAATTTTCCAACCACCATCGACCATCAGTTCGTCAAGTTTCAGTAGTAAGCCAGAGCTTTTGGTCACTTCGACATGGATTCTCAAAATGTGATTTCTGATCGTCAATCAGACAATGTTTTGCATGGTTTCACTTCATCTTCATCCTCTACATGGTACATGAACCTAAGAATAATTCAGGAAAATAACTTCTTTATCAAACCTTTTGTTTTCTTTGTCGGAGCCCCATTGTTTTCCCATTCATGCTCAATTGAGTATTATTTTACAGAATTTCAAATAATTTTAGGCATTATTTACACTATTTTACTAGAAATGTTTGGGGATCTAACATCTTCCGAGTTCCGCCTTCATTCTTATGTATCTACTTGCTCTCATGCATTTGGGTCGCTACATGTTCGTCATCTGGCATGCTTATGTGAAAATATCTGGCCTTTGATGTCAATAAGTGACCACAACCTTCATTGAGGGATTTCTATCCCATGGGTAATTTATGCATGTATCATAATTTGGTCCAGGATGCTGCATATCTTTCCAATTCAAAGCCTTCACATGTGTAAACTAGTTCGGGTCACTCTTTCGTTCCTTTCAGCTAATTTTGTAGATCATGCTTTTTCTACACCCGCTTTTGTCATCCTCTTGTGCTAGGTATTCATGTTCATTTGTGATGTAGCATGTAGAGTGATTAGATCTAGCTCTAATACAAAACTGGTGTATCAAAGATCTAGGAATGATGGGCAATGAACATATACCATAAGTACAAGCAAGAGAGAGAGAGAGAGAGAGAGAGAGAGAGAGAGAGAGAGAGAGAGAGAGAGAGAGAGAGAGAGAGAGAGAGAGAGAGAGAGAGAGAGAGAGAGAGAGAGAGAGAGAGAGAGACTAATTGAGGTTATTCTAAAAAAATAAAGCAATTTTTTATTTCTAAAATTTATGGAACTAAAAGCTTATTACACTGGGCTAAACTAGGACACTTTTAACCCATCATTTACAATCACGTTTCCTATTTTCTGAGTAATAAGTAATAACTAATAACAGAATAGTAAGTGATCTTTTTAGAAAAGAAAGAGAAAGAAAATAACTAAAAGCAAAGGAAATAAACATATCCGTACGAGAGTGAATAGAGCTCATGATGTCTTGGTCTCTGGTTTAGACCGGATAGTTTTGAAATAATAGCACATTTATAGCCCTCCAAGATATTGAAAATTTCTAAAGCAAGGTTCGTATTTTGATCTTCTTGTCTTTAAACTAAAAGGTCCACAACTAGGTCATATAGCCAGGGCTACCCAAGAAGTGGCATGCACACTCACACACACCTCACCTACATAGTTAGTACCCATGCTAAACTTGACTAACCTTGTTACCTTCCTTGAACCAAATTGCCTTTTATAGATTTGGGTGTTTTTCTTGAGATACGTTTAATTTAGTTACCACCTCCATCGAAATCACCATTATGTTGTCAACAATAACATTGCACACTTTACTGCTACAAAGTTCTATTGGTCGGATATGTTTATTCACCACCAATCCTTTGTGCCCTCGACTCGGACATCAGAGAAGTCACAACCCTTCTAATAGAGAGCCTTGCTCATTTTAGCAATAGTAAATCAACTGCATCTTTGTCACTTTCTCCATAAAGAGCTTCATCGTCTTCATTTTCTTCATCACTAGCTATATCAAGAAGCACCCAACGTTGTGGACATGAAGAAACATACCCCCTCTCTCCAGCAAGAGAAGCAACGCACGCTGGTAATGCTACCGTCTCGTGCCTTTGTGCTCGATGCCACTTTCCCTTTGTTTTGATGTTCTTTTCTCCACCTACAACGGGTTCCGATTGTGGCCAAGTCTTATGTAGATGCTCAATCAGGAAGCGAACTTTGTGCAGATCCTTGCATGATGATCGACGACACGGATCTCTGCAGTCCCAAGCATGGGACCTGCTCCTCCGCTCGTCTTGTGTTTTGGCATGTGGCTTCGAGTAAGGATCCTTGAGACTCCCAATTCATCGGACAATTAGGCCAAGTACCATGGCATGAGAAATTCCATGGTTTCCAACAAGCCTACAATAATCAGAGATAATAATATCAAAAGGAGGATATATGTGTATAGTAGTGATTCCATCAGGTGTCGGTAACATAAAGTGCCGCATCACAACCATCAGTTCGAGCCGAGTGTCATTCACCTGTTGGGTTGCCTGTCATCTGATGACTATGATGTGCCACCTTACCTATGGGACGTCTTATTGGATCATTTCTAATATGTATATGACTTGCATCACTCTAAACACCAGCAGAAAGAGGAAATTAGGAGGGAAATCCCTAAAAAAAAATGTGTAACCCTAGTTTTCATGTAAAGCCTAGATGGAAACATCAGACAACTTCTAGACATTCAAAAGAGAGGCGGTGGGAGAACTGTTCATGATCCCCATCTTCTTGTTGCTAATCAATATTTCAAGTGGAACTGCTTAAGGAACTTGAAGACATAGATATTGAACTTTTTCATTGGCTTCTTGACCTTCTTCTTCTTCATCAAAGCATTCTCCACCCGGCTCCCTGTTCGCCCCGAGCCAGCCTATACACCATCGGGGTTTACTACTTCAGCACTTTGGCATGGGAGTCCATCTTCCTCGGCGTTGCAGCGAGATCTTTCCTCACACTACATGGCTACATCATTCTCTGTATCATGCTTGCGGTATTTACAACACACATGAGATATGGTATGATTTTTTTCCTACTTATACATGGGATTTGTGATCGACATTTTTGACAGCTCACCTCCATCTGATTGCTCTTCATTATCAGCTTGTTGCCTTATATCGGTATACATGTTACATGTGCAGATCATTGATGCAGGCACCAATAAGGCACACTACAATCCTGAACCCGTTTAGGGTTTTCTTTGGTCAATGACTAGGGTTTAGTTATCAATATAGCGCAATAAGCCTAAAAAGGACAGCAAACACAGTTATCTCACGTAGTAATAGAAAGTCTATGCAATCAACATGAAACGGGTTTCAGACTTAACAATAAAGATGCACTATCACCACAAAAACAGATTTCAGCATATATAAAATTCAATCACAGCAGAAGATATTAAAATTGCAAGCAGGTATGCATCAGATTTTCATAAAGAAAAAGGGCTATGAATGCTTGCAGAGGTAACCGACAGACTAAATATATCAAATCAGATGATTAGGCACGTTATTAGGCTTCAACTATCAAAGAAAAGACCGGTTATGGCTGCGATGCGGAGCGGAGGCAATGGAAATGAATGAAAAACGAAGCGGATGCAATGGGAGAGTAAAGGAAAAGGATAGATACTGCCTGGGGTTTCCCGCCGTGGGTCGATTGCAAGGATGCGCCGACGATCCTGCACACGGAGCAAGGCCGGACGTCGGGAGAAGCCGGAACCTTCGGAAAACGAAGCCCAAAGCCTTCACGAGGCGAAGTCGTGGAATCGGCGATGATCGGGGACTCGAGTCTCACCCGGAAGCACTCACGAAGAGGCACGAATTCAGCAACTATCAAAAATCTGAAATCTCCTTCAATCTTCCCCTTTTTGTAGAACTAGGTTTCTTTTTGGATGGCCAAGATCAAAGGGAAATCAAGGGGGAATGGTGGGGATGCAATGGGCCAAAAAAGGAAAGGAAAAGAGAGAGAAATAAGGGGAAAAGAGAGAGAGAAGTTAGGGGACGGAAGAGGGGGCGGATTGGCTCGGTTTCCGCACGGGCAAGGGACGGAAAAGCCCTAATTGAAGCCCACATAGCCCTAATTGAAGCCCAATTGATGCCACATCATCAAATTTAAGTTATTTCGCCATCTAACCGTCGGTTTCGAGATCTAATCTCGTCCGTCGGTGCCCCGCAAACACACACACCCATAATTTTATTAATATCATGCTGAAACTCACCCGAGAAGACCCGGATTCAATCCGAAAAGCCCTCGGATGAGATCATGGACATCCCCCATGAACTGGGCAAGAACAGAAATAAAACTAAATGCTGACATAAGGCCAAAAACAGGGAAAAACGGCCAAAAACTGAAATAACGTCTAACAAGTCCCAAACGGATACGAACTGAAGGTGCTGATCAGGTCTTCATCAATCGCTTCCGCTGCGAAAAACTGAAGCCTTTTTTTATATAAAATCTGAAGCAAACGTACCTTTGAAATTCCTTATCTACTGTTGCGAATGATATTAGTATATGCTAATTTTCGTTTTCAGGTTATTATTGTATCCCTACTTGTTAGATCTTAGTCCAAGCTTTATGTGCGTGCATAGATTTTCAGATTTTCCCAGTTCTCCATTGAAACCCTAGTGTAGGTCAGACCTTTGCCTGCATCAAGTTGGTATCAGAGCTCGAAAGAACCTGTTCGGGTTTCTTTTGAGTGCTGAATTTCAGCAAACCCTAATCTTTTCTTTGCTGATTTTGCATAGGTCATCGTCTTGCGTGCTTGATTTGCATTTAGTGTTAGGTTTACGTCTAGCGTTAGGATTGCATCGTGTATCTAACGCCATGTCCTGTCGTCGCGTCCGATCCAATCCTTATTCGCTTGACCCACTAGATACCCACACCTATAAACAATTTGTCAGGCTATATAAATCTCTTGAGCCATGTCCTACCCTTTTCCTGAGATCTTCGATGGAACGTAGATACTCCTCTTCGATTCGAGATCAAGCCCATGACCTGGATCTATCTTCTAAACCTTTTGTTCAATGGGTTTTACGGAGTCCTTCAGTGCCAACCTTGAAAATCAGATATATCGAAACCCAGCTCTTACTTGATGATATTGAGGATGAGTTGGCATGGAGGGAGAAGCAGAACCAGAGGCTTGCCCGATACAGCAGGCCACCACCTCCAGCAGAGCCTCCACCTCCTGTGGAGTACCCGGTTCCACCAGTGGCCCCACTTGAGAAGCATCCGCCTCCTGTGGAGCTTCCTCGGCCAATGCCTACGGAGGAGCCACCTCTTCCGTCAGCGACTACAGAGGAGTTCCTTCCGCCTTCTCCAGTGCCTACAGCGGTGCCACCTCCTCCTTCAGTGGCTTCAGAGGAGCTCTTTCCACCTTCAGCAGTGCCTACAGAGGAGCCCCTTCCTCCAGTATTGACTATAGAGAGGTCTCTCCTACCTTTCACAGAGCTTACAGAGGAGACACCTCCACTTGCAGTTCTTCCTACAGCAGAGACACCCGTAGAGCCTCCGTCTTCCGTGGAACTTCCATCACAGCTACAGTCAGAGTCAGTTGGGGAGCTTCAGACAGCTGAGCCACTTGCGCGCTTTGACTTTGTCGGGACTGACCGACCACCTACCGCTCGTGTGCTCCTGTTTATGTATTTCAGTAGCTTCTGGCCCTCGCTCGACGCCAGCACTCTCTTCGCGAGGGGCCCAGAGGTTGTTGACTGCCCAAGACATCACTTGTTGGGAATTCATCACCAGATCCAGGCACAGCAACGTTCCCACGGTGGTGGTCTCCCTCCTGCTACCGGCGATGTCTTCCGGCGTAAACTCGAGGACGAGTTTTTCGCAGCGGAAGCGATTGATGCAGACCTGATCAGCACTTTCAGTTCGTCGCCAGAGAGTTTTATTTCCTGTCATTTTATTTTATGCTTGGATGACATCATCCGTTTGGGACTTGTTAGCCGTTATTTCAGTTTTTGGCCATTTTTTCCCTGTTTTTGGCCTTATGTCAGCATTTAGTTTTATTTCTGTTCTTGCCCAGTTCATGGGGGATGTCCATGATCTCATCCGAGGGCTTTTCGGATTGAATCCGGGTCTTCTCGGGTGAGTTTCAGCATGATATTAATAAAATTATGGGTGTGTGTGTTTGCGGGGCACCGACGGACGAGATTAGATCTCGAAACCGACGGTTAGATGGCGAAATAACTTAAATTTGATGATGTGGCATCAATTGGGCTTCAATTAGGGCTATGTGGGCTTCAATTAGGGCTTTTCCGTCCCTTGCCCGTGCGGAAACCGAGCCAATCCGCCCCCTCTTCCGTCCCCTAACTTCTCTCTCTCTTTTCCCCTTATTTCTCTCTCTTTTCCTTTCCTTTTTTGGCCCATTGCATCCCCACCATTCCCCCTTGATTTCCCTTTGATCTTGGCCATCCAAAAAGAAACCCTAGTTCTACAAAAAAGGGGAAGATTGAAGGAGATTTCAGATTTTTGATAGTTGCTGAATTTCGTGCCTCTTCGTGAGTGCTTCCGGGTGAGACTCGAGTCCCCGATCCTCGCCGATTCCACGACTTCGCCTCGTGAAGGCTTTGGGCTTCGTTTTCCGAAGGTTCCGGCTTCTCCCGACGTCCGGCCTTGCTCCGTGTGCAGGATCGTCGGCGCATCCTTGCAATCGACCCACGGCGGGAAACCCCAGGCAATATCTATCCTTTCCTTTATTCTTCCATCGCATCCGCTTCGTTTTCATTAGTTTCCATTGCCTCCGCTCCGCGTCGCAGCCGTCATCATCCTTTTTCATCTCTAGTTGAAGCCATAATTTATGCCAGTTTAATAGATTCGCCATCTATAGTCTGTCGGTAACCCTAGCAAGCATCCGTAGCCCTTTTCTTTATGAAAATCTGATGCAAGCCTACTGTTTTATTGCAATACTTACTGCTGCGAATTAATCCTGTTATATGCTGAAATCTGTTTTGTGATAATCTTGTGTTTCTATTGTTTAAATCTTAATCCTGCTTAATGTCGACGGCATAGAATTTTAGAACTGCGTAAGATAACTTTGTTTGCTGTCCTTTTGAGGCTTACTGTGCTACATTGATAAATAAACCCTAGTCATTGACCGAAGAAAACCCTAAAAGGGTTCAGGATTGTAGTGTGCCTTATTGGTGCCTGCATCAATCATGGAGGAGACAGTTCAGCTATTGTCGATGAACTCGAGGATAAGTTCTTTTCAAGTGGGGGACCCTGATGTAGGGCAAATTGCCCTAATGTCAAATGGGAGAAACACGCACCCAAAGACCATTTCGCACGGATCTTGGAGCAAAGTTTTAGACTTATTTTTTGCTATTTTGGTCCTTTAGGATATGTTGATCATTCAGTCATTTGTTTGGTTTTTATTAGTCATTAGACAAGCCGGGATGTAATGGTCATTTATATTTTGTGTTCCTCTTTAGATTAGGAGTCCTAATCCTTGTCGTAGTAGAGTTACAGTCGTTTGCATTTGTTGCCTATATAAAGGGCCCTAGTCCTACATTGTAAGACAATTTTGATGTTGAATAAAATTTAGAATTCTTATCTTCCCCTTCTTGGTGGAGTCACAGAACCCTGTTGGATTCCAGATTTATCGTTCTTGTGGATTCAATAACACACTTGGTGGATTCCCAGGTCCTATCAGAGATCGACGTTGTTCATCTCCTTCCTCGCACTTTTGCATGCCTCAAGATGTATCAAAAGATGAGTGGTGAAAGAGAGGAAATAAAAACTTGGTGACTTAAGAATTAAGTGACCAGGGACATTCTAAGATTTAGGGAAGTAAGATGTATTCAATCTAAAATTAAAATAGAAAATGGGTCAAAGATGAACTATAAGTAGGAAGCCTACTACCAAAAAGATGATAATACAATACGGTTTTATAAACTAACGAGAACCATAACAGACGTCATAAAATAAATATTTACTTGATTTGAAAATATGTAGCTAAAATTCTGGTTTTAGAATGACTTATGTGAGGCTTGATGTAGATATAGGACTATAGATGATCAAATCTATGAAAATAAACAAGTATGAATTCAGGAAAAAAAAAAGCATAGGAGAAGAAATTTGAGGGAAAAGAAGTAATTAAGAAATAACTCAATGATAAGTAGTAGAAGAGTCTCACTTTTAACGGGCATTAAGGTATCACATCTATATGTTTTCTAGGCATCACAACAAGGAACTAAGGCATCTCACCAAGACAATCGCAACAAAGGCATGCAACAAAGAAAAGAAAATTCAGGATTTTATTGGTGAAATATGGTTTCCATATGCCCTTTATATGGTTCAAAGATTGCATGCGATTTCAGTTACTACTCGCAGCTAATAGTACTACACTAGTGTTTTCACAGTGAAAAGGGTCACATGGGGTCAATGTTGGCCTGGGGAGTATCTTGTTTTCACTTCCACTTGCACTCCTGAGTCCTATGCAAATTAAAACCAACCTTCTTTCATTAAGTTAGGAGTCCAAGCAAGAGTGAAAGTGAGTCGGACTCCTAATTGAATAGGATTCCATCTAGGGCCACCATGTTTGGCCTCTTTGGAGGGCCGGTCGCTATGTTTTCTTCCAATATGATGGGCTGCAGCTCCCTTTGAGGATATAGGTTATTTCTCTCTCTTCTTCTCCCTTTGTTCCCCATGTATCTTTATGGTAGATCCATCAATAAGGGTGCTAAATTATGCAAGCAGTTTTATGCGTCGTCAACTCTATCTTTCCCGTAAAGTCTGTGAGAATATGAAGATCCTTTATCAAACGGATTGCATCTAAAAACCCAAGATACGGACGAGGGAGTGGCTATTCATCTTGATCCTTTTGGCACATGTACAAGAAAAGCAATGGATAGTCTAGATGCATGGAGTGATTTTGATCATACCTTTTGATTGGTGAATAACATTGCATATAATTTGAATTCTATTTGAGAACAACGTTTAAATTGAGTTTTTTGAAGTCATGCAAATTTTTCCTTCTAATGAATCTGTCACTGAGTTGTGTGCATGGAATCAAATGTCAACAAAATCACCGAAATATGTCTTTTGTTCAATGGTCCGACATAGAAATTGACCGAGTTTTTAATAGTACCAAATTTACTTCCGACATAACGAAATGTCGACCGAAATGACTGACATTTGACCAAAATATGACATTATGTCTTTTTTCCCAACAATTTCACTAAAAACTTTTATCTTTTTTAACAAAACAAAGCTCATCTTTATCGGTAAGAAATTATATTTTTCCTCAATTTCGATTTTTTTTTCATAATAGACAATATTTTACTGTCATCTTTATCCTAAAGTATTGCTGAAATATTCCATTGTTTTCATATCAAACGAACAAAATCAAAATCTGATCGAAAAACGATAAATTTTCATTGAAAAATACCGAAATTTAACCGAAAAAACGAATTATTTTCACCGAAATTTGTCTTTCCATTTTACAATTTTTCCACCGACAAATTACCGAAAAACGAAAAATTTAATTTTTTTTGACCGACTGACATGGACACTGAAAACGACATTTAAAACCTTGGTTGTGTGATTATTGACACAAGGTATGATTCCAACCATAACCATCAAGCCATGTCCCATGATCCCATCTACTTGGGGGCAAGGTTTGATTCCAAGGTTTGTACTAATTGAGTATATTAAAATTGAGGGCGATCCAGTACAATAATAGCGATTATTGCAATCCATTATTGACAACAACGTTAGGAAAACCGTGCCACTAGGTGCCAATCTATAGAGATTTTTGAAGTGGGGTCACCTACAATACATGTCACCTACAATGCTTCATGAATTGAATCAACTTCCAAAAGGCTATAAGATGATGAACTGGATAAGGGAGGTGCTGCAATTCTACTAAATGGGATGGAAAATTCATTTGCTTAAGACATTTATGGGCAAGGATAATGATGTCTCGGAAAATTAAATGTCTAATGTTCTTTTTAGCTAGGCAAATCCATCTAAATTTTTGATGGATCAAATAGATCTCAACAAATAATGTGTCGCTCGCGGTGGGCAATCAATGTTCGACCAATTTTGGTGGGACCCTAATGTGCCACCAAACTTGGCAAAAAAAAGGAATATTGAAAAATCGTTTACCCGGGACATTGGACAAAAGAACATGGCACAAAGTGAGATTACTCGGGTAAATCGATATCCAACCTAATTTACTCGTCAAAAGAATGGACCCTAAGCAACAATTTGGGTTCTACTCCTCAAGTCCTTTAAAAATATGAAGGACATGAGGGTTTCAAGAGCTACAGAGTTGACTATTTGGTTTTACTTTTTTTTTTTTTAGAGAGAGGTCTATTTCTTGGAGGAATATTTTCACTCTGTTCATTTAATTTAATGGTCGAAGTTCCTGTAAAGTTTTCTTCCTCCCCTCTTCTTTATTTTTGTTCCGTTGATTTCACCTTCTTTGTTGGAGAACTTTTATCCATTGTTGGACATTGGAGCTTCGCATTCTTCGAGCTACATCAGTAAGTTTGAACATTAGATCCCCGTGATGTTTATATTTGTGTCAAAATCGAATGTTTCGATTTCCAATTTACGATCACTTTGACACAAATCTGACATTAGTTTTAAATGAAATCATTCCTAACATGACCAAGAAACAGAACTGTGTGATAAGTACATCGAATCTTTCAAATTAGTTCGTCATAGACCCTCATCGATAACGACGAGGAAATCTTATGCTTACTCATTCCCCCAACAATTCCTTCCAGAAATTGATCGAAACATAATTAACCCAAGAAAACAATCGCTTGTAGCATCAATACTAAATCAAATCTCTTCGATCAGAACCCATATTGAAAAACTCCAAGAAATCAATCTTCATCTCAGAACTAATTAAAACATGGGGAAGTTTGACACAAGTCCTTTTTGAGAGATGACTTTTAGTTGTAGGACACGTTAATTTCGAAATATAGCTCAAGTTTCTCTCGACGAATCTATATATCAATACTAAAATGGAAGCCTCTCTCCCGTGTTGTGACACGTGGATGTATTTTAAAGAGCTAGAATTCTTCTTCCGTGTGTGAACGTTGCTCTCTTTTAAATCCATTTAAAAACCTATCATAAAGATATAAATTTTCATTCAATGGCATTTAATGGTCATTTGATGTTAATCTCTCTCTCTCTCTCTCTCTCTCTCTCTCTCTCTCTCTCTCTCTCTCTCTCTCTCTCTCTCTCTCTCTCTCTCTCTCTCTCTCACAAGTGAATCACACTTCTTCGAACAGTTGCGATGTCGTCTTTGCCAAATGACGTGCATCAAGCACATTGGGGCATTGTCCGGGTTTCTTACTAGTATATACTCTTCCTGAAGACGAATGCATACTCTTTCTGAAGCCTAATGTATACTTGTAGGGACCTTAGCTAATATAGCAAATTATGGTGTCCTGCGGCTAATATTGCAAAATAGTTGACCTATACCTAATATTGCAACAAAGGGAAACAAAGCCCATAAACGTAATAAGATCAGAAATTCCCAACCCTGTGAAATGAAGGGGACCGAAATCTTACATGTGAGACGAGCAGAGTACGAAAGAAATCGAGAGTGCCAAGTAAAGAATAAGCATGGGGAGAAGAGATGCCATGGAAGTGTGTGGGTACTTAGGGACTCCCCATACGCTCCACGCCGACGGTTGCTTCGAGGCTTGAGAGGAACGAGCTCGAATCCTCCGGAGAGTGGATTCATCGATGGCAATGGGCGTGCCCGCCACCGCCGCCGCCGCCCCCAAGATGGTATCTTCGTCCCAGAACTCTACCGGGAGGGCCGGCAGCCTCGCCCAGAACGCGGCCGTGGTCTTCTCGTCCGTGTTGGGGCAGAAGTCCGGCCGCCAGGCGGCCAGGGCGAGCGCCTCGCCGGCAACCTTGCACGGGCCTCCCATGCGGGCCGAGTGAAGATCCTCGTCCGAGGAGAAGCGAGAGACATAATTTTGAGTTTAGATCAGTTCGGCCCACTTAACCAAGCCCATCTGATGATAGAGATGGGATCGAGTCGATGGGTAGCGGTGCAACTTGGGTCGGGTAAAACCGAGGACCGGCCCAACCCGACCTAAATGGGTTGGATTGGTTCGGATATTTTGACTAAACGGGTTGGTTTGGTTCTAAGTTTTGTGGACCGACTAAATATGGGTCGGTTCCAGGTTGGACAATGGGTTGGTTCGGTTCTAAGTTTTGTGGACCCGACTAAATATGGGTCGGTTCCGAGTCCAACCCGGAACCGGCCTCATAACATATATATATATATATATATATATATATATATATATATATATATATATATATATATATATATATATATATATATATATATATATATATATATATATATATGCCACGAGTTGGACTTTTGGGCTACATCACCTGAGTAAACATTAGTTGTTTACTAACACGCGATCTAGTGTCAAGAGAAATCAACGGGTGCTAAAGCCCTAAAGCCCAACGTGGACCTCCAACTTGCTAGTAAATAACCGATGGCTGTTAATTTTTAGTCCAACTACCAACCCAAGAACCAACCCGACCTTAGTGTGAGTTGGGTTGGTTCGTGTGACGATCTATAGGCTACGAGTTAGCCCTATATCGCCTGGAGAGAAGGAGATCATGGGTTACTTATATATTTTTTCCTCTCAAACATAGAAGATGTGTTTTAAAACTGTGTGTCACTACGGATCCCATAAGAACCCCGTAGTTAAGCGTGCTCGGGCAAGAGTAGTACTAGGATGGGTGCCTCCTGGGAAGTCCTCGTGCAAGGCACGGGTAAAACGGATAATTTCTTCTGTGTTTGGGGTGGATGTTACAGTACGGGTCTACGCCCAATTGTGGTTGGTTCGGGTTTCAATATGGTTGAACCGAACTAGTTCGGTTCGGTCACTGTCTTGTTCAGGTGTTGAATCAAGGGGGAGCACCTCGATGGGGCACAGGAGTCATCAGCGATTGGCGCACTTATCTAGGCACCGACGGTGCTTGGTGTTTGGGCACCATTGGCAAGTGGTGATTCCGTAGGACTAGCTGCTAGTGGCAGCAGGCGTCGACAAACGCTGGATCGAAGTGCGGAGGCATGGAGAAGATATATCGATCGGAGCATCTGAGCGTGGTGTACGATCACTAAAAATTATTATCCGTGGAGTAGTCCACCACCAACAGGCGAATCACGTTAATATGTAATGACATGACTTGTAACTCTCCTTGGTCGTTGGTTATTCCGTATAACAATTTGGTATCAGAGCCACGTATTCTGATTCCAGAAATAGGTGGAGGTTCAAGGGGAGAAGTCGGAGTCATGATACAGATTGACATTTCTCCTGATATGAGGGAGAGATTGTTGTGTCTAGGTAGCCCATGAGTTCGATACACTTAGACCATTTGATGATAGACATGGGAGACCCATTCTCTATCCGACCGGATTCCTTGTCTTTGAAGGAAGGCAAAGGGTGGTTGGCTACATTAGCCAAAAAGATTGGATGAAGAGGTTGTTGGGTTGGATGTGGTTTATCTTGCCATTAAGGGATTGGGTCACCCATGCATCGGGGTGTAAAAAAAGCCCATCGTCCATCGCCCGGTCCGAATCCGACTCGGCCCCCCGCCCAAACATACCATCGGCCGGATTCAAGCATCACCTTGAACCCGTAGCCTGGCCAACCCAACCCAAAAGCCCATCTCGAGAGCCCGATATAATTACTATATATTTATTATATATATAAAGATCGGGTAATTTAAATATAAAAAAAATATGATGTAGTGAATTGTGCCTTCTCTTTATCTCTTAAAGGTTTTTTCTTCGGATCCCACCGTTGTACATATTTTTTTTATTAAACATCCTATTTTTAATCCAAACCCTACCCGAGTCTGGGCTCAGATCCTTGGCCGAGGCTGAGCCCGACGGGCCCATCCGGGCTTGACATCCCTAGATTTGGCTGACCCGTTTTTCACCCCTACCCATGCATGCACGCAGCATGTCCTTTTCATCCTCTTATTTAAAGATGTGTTTGCACCTCTTGTGAAGAGGTGTTGGGTTGGTGTACGGTCAAATCGAAAATTGTTACCGCGGTATAGCCCGCTGCCAACGGGTGAATCACGTTAATCTATAATAACTTGACTTGTAACTCTTATTGGTCGTTGGTTATTCTGCACAACACATAGTAGCCGTTAGGCAAGAGGATGATCTCAACCTCCACCCAAAGGAAACCCTAGGTTTTTTTGCCAAGACCTGCTCCATAAAGGCGGGAGGAGCGCCCCTGCCTAGGAGCTGGCCCAACAAGGTAGTAGTGGACCACGCCACCTGAAATCTTCCGACCCTTTCCAAGGGGTCTCACCGGGGGGGTGAGCCCTCTCCGATTTGGACATCCGATGCGCGCGCCCAGCAATGTAGTAGTGGACCACGCCACCCGGAACCTTCTGACCCTTCCAAGGGGTCTCACCTGAGAGAGAGAGAGAGAGAGAGAGAGAGAGAGAGAGAGAGAGAGAGAGAGAGAGAGAGAGAGAGAGAGAGAGAGAGAGAGAGGAGAAAGGAGGGGGGGGGGGGGGAAGCCCTCTCCGATTAAGACATCCAGCGCGCTGCGGCGCGCGAGAGAGAGAGAGAGAGAGAGGAGAGAGAGAGAGAGAGAGAGAGAGAGAGAGAGAGAGAGAGAGAGGGAGGGAGTGCATCTGATTGAGATCGAGGATAATACAACTTTAATTTAAAATTAGGCTAATTAAACGACAGTCCCCGACCGTCATATAATTTACGTTGTTTTGTTATTTTTTTAATTTTTTCTTGGAAATTAAATGATGTTCGACGACTGTCACTTAATCAAAAGCCTGTTGTTTATTTAATGACTGTCCTAGATCGTCGTTTATTATTGTAGTCTTTCTCCCTTTTTGCTGTAGCAATTGGCCGAATGGACTATAGGAGTGCACGACTCCAATGACCAAATGCGATGTAGAGGCACTCAGCCTCCGATGACTGAATATTGCATTAGGCCACACTCGATCAATCGGCCTCCAACGACTGAATGGTTTGTAATGAGCATTCGGCCTCCAACGACTGCGAGTCTATAGGAGCACTCGGCTTGCAATGGTTGAATGAGATTTAGAGTGACTCATGCAGCAATGGCCGAGTCACCGTGTCAAATGGAGGAGGGGGGAAGAGGGAGGAGGTAGAAAAGGATAACTTAGTGGATGGGCCGACAATGATGGAGGAAGAGGAGGGAGGAGGTAGTAAATGATAAAATTGAGATTTAATGAAAGCCCCCATCTAAGGGATGCCTTAGGTAAAATATGGGTTTAATGGGTTTCCCCAACATAGGGTTAATTTAGGTAGAGGCGGGAGATGCACCCTTGCGTAAGAGCCGGCACAGCAAGGCAGTAGTGGACCACGCCGCCCGACCCCTTCCATTCAAGAACCCTAATCGCAGGGGGGGGGGAGGGGTTGGAATCCAGAACCCTAATTGCGGGGACAGGGGGTACTAAGGTGTCGGGGACTTCCATCGTCTCCAGAATGAGCAGGTGATGGGATGTTCGCTCCGCCGAATAAATAGGAGACTGTGCTTGAAGAAGATAATATAGATAGGGAGCAAGATTCGAACCATCGACCTGATCACGATAGATGTGATTTGAGTCTCTGTTTTGGTTTAAATTTATATTCTCACACTCACGTCGTATAGATAAAGTCTAGAATAAATTACACTTTGCCCCTGAAGTTTAGCTCAATAACAGTTAACCCCCCTATAACTAAAAAAAGTACATTTTGCCTCCTTCGAATCTGTTATGATAAGATGAAAATGACCAAATGAGAAAATTAAGTAGTTGACAAAATGGGTACTGTGCTAACATTTCAAACTTTAGGGTGCGATTTGGAACAAAATAAACTACAGAGGAGTTAAGTGTTTTTGAGCTAAACTTCAGGGGGCAAAGTATAACTTACTCAAAAGTCTATATCCCGTACGGCAAAGAAGTCTTAAAACTACACTGTCTACCGGTTTCCTATAAATATATGGGTACGCTCTCTGCATCTCTGCCTACCGCTTTCCTCTTCCTCACCATGATCGTCTGGTGCCGACAATGTTCCCGAGGTCCACCACACGTCCCTTCTTCCCCCCACCGCCCCCACCTCCCTTCTTCCTCCCCCTCCCGCCAGCGTCCCTACCCTCGCCCCATTCCTTCAATAGATCCCTCCCGCCGGAGCCGTGCAAGGATTCGAGGAACGCCCTTTCAAAAAACCCAGAATCCTCGTTCCCCCCGAGTAGCCTTCCACCACCAACCATGGGCCGAATCATCCAAACTACAAGACCCAAATGTGCCTGCGAATCAGTAATTCGAAGAAATTTTCGTGCCATCTTGATCAGAAACCTCACCCCACAATTCCTGATTGAATATGGATGGTATGCGTGATGTAGAGTACGATTAGATAGTAAAGAGAGAAATGGCACATGAGTTGTTGTCGAAGTTCGGGCTTGTAACCACATCTCCGGATAAGAGGTGTCCACCTGGTTTGCAGCATAATGTATACGAGGGGGGGGGGGGGGGGGGGGGGGGGGGGGAGTTGAGTGTTCTCTCGAGAGACCGCGAGAAGCTTCTTACAATGGGGGTTGTGCGGAACACTAGAAGAGAATTCAAAAGAAGAAGAAAGCTCAAGCTTTGACTCTGGAATTCCCTCTTTCACTGATCAACCAACCAACCAATCCTTTTTTTGTATGCCATATGGGTCCTTTTATAGTTGACGTATGTGCTGATATGACAGTGACGACGTGGTGGTGTTGATCCGGGGCCTCATCGTTGAGCCCTCACTTGGGCCTCTGCTAGGCCCCGAATAAGGTCCGCTTGGTCTGTGGGCCATGTAGCGATATTTCTTGGACTTTGACTCATCATTTGGGTCGTTGCGTGGGTCCAAATGGCCCGATTGTAGTCTTGAACAAATTTTGCACTCATAAAAACCAAAAACAATATTAATTTGGTTGAATCAGGTAAGGTTCATGGTTAGTAACTGTGGGGGGTTTTTAGTCGAACCGGGCGGTTCGGGTGGCAAGCACAATCCAACAAGCCAAAGAGACGAGTGAAGACAGTATTTACGTGGAAAAACCCCTTCGCAACGTCGAAAGGAAAAAAACCACGGGTGGGGCGAGAATGCACTAGAACTATTCATTAATTCGGTTACAATCTCTCACCTTAACCCAATTACAAATCCCGAGAACCGGTCTCCCAAACTACCGACCTCTGCAATTTCACTCAGACTACCGACCACTGCAGGCAGCGTCTGACTACCGGTTGCTGCAGACAGTATCTGGCTACCCGGTCGCTGCGGACAGTATCTGGCTACCGGTCGCTGCAGACAGTATCTGGCTACCGACCGCCCTCCGCAGACAGTCTCTGGCTACCTACCAACCGGCCTCTGCAGACAGTCTCTGGCTACCTACCGACCTTAGACAGTCTGCAGACAGTATCTGGCTACCGGTCGCTACGGACAGTATCTGGCTACCGGTCGCTGTAGACAGTATCTGGCTATCGACCCGGCCTCCGCAGATAGTCTCTGGCTACCTACCGACCAACCTCCGCAGCTCCACGAATTCCGGGACGAAACGGGCAGCGTTTCCTCTAGAATTCTTCCTCCTCTTGCTGAAGGGGTAGGTCCCCTTTTATAGTGGCGGGGTGACGGTTACGACGCTCCGCAAAAATCGGGTGGGTGACGTGTCCCCGCAATGAGCTCAACCGTCGCGGTGACGTGGCGCGCGGTTGACACCTGGTCACTTTGGGCCGGAAATCGCGGAGCGTTGTCAGCACCGCGAGATCTCTGGGTTCGACTGCTGCTTCACACCTCGGCTCGTTGCACGTCCCATCGAGAGAGAGATAGAGAGGGGTTGTTGCATGGCCGAACACCCTTGGTCTGGTGACATGCCGACCGAAGTAGAGAGGGGGGGAGGGGGGGTGCTCCCTCCTCCCTTGGTGACATGCCGACCAAACCAAAGAGGGGGGGGGGGGGGGGGTGCTGCCTCCTTGGTTTGGTGACCGGCCGACCGACCCCCCCCCCCTTTTGGTCTGGTGACATGCCGACCCAAGTAGAGAGAGAGAGGGGGGGGGGGGGGGTGCCCCCTTTTGTTCTGGTGACATGCCGACCGACCCCCCCCCTTTTGGTCTGGTGACATGCCGACCCAAGTAGAGAGAGAGGGAGGGGGGTGCTGCCCCCTTTTGTCTGGTGACATGCCGACCGACCCCCCCCCCCCCCCCCTTTCCGTCTGGTGATCGGCCGACCGAGCTAGGAGGGGTGCTGCCCCCCTTTGTTTGATGACATGCCAACCGAGCCCATGGGTGGGGGTGCTGCCCCCTCCTTTGTCTGATGACCTGCCGACCGAAGCCCCATGGGGGGGGTGTTTGTTGCGTGGCCCTCTCCTTTGTCTGATGACCTGCCGACCGAAGCCCATGGGGGGGGTGTTTGTTGCGTGGCCAACCCCGAGAGAGAAAGGTACACACAATACCCCCTCCTGACCGGGCGGTCATCGGTCCCATCCGGTCAGGATCACTTTGCCTCGATTTATGTGCAGCCCTCATTCCACGTGTCAGCCTCGACTTGCACGCCCGCCTCGGTTTGCGTGCCCACCTCGGTTTGCATGTGCGCCCCGACGTGCGTGCCCATCTCGGTTTGCATGCCCACCTTAGTTTGCGTTGGTCGATCGGTCGTACCCCCAAGGGGTCTGTCGACTGATCCTCCCAAGTGTTCACCGGCCGGTCACGCCCTTCGCCGGGACCTGTCGACCGGTTGGCCAAGTGATAGAGCTCGCTCGGAGTGTTATATACCACTTGATTTAGGTTGGTCGACCGGTTGTACCCCGACGGGGTCTGTCGACCGATCTTCCAAGGTGTTCACCGGCCGATCTCACCCTTCGTAGGTCCTGTCGACCGGTCGGCCAAGTGGTAGAACTCGCTCAGAGTGTTACGTACTACTTGGTTTAGGTTGGTCAACCGGTCGTACCCCGGTGGGGTCTGTCAACCGATCTTCCTAAGTGTTCATCGGCCGGTCACGCCCTTCGCAGGACCTGTCGACCGGTCGGCCAAGTGGTAGAACTCGCCCGGAGTGTTATGTACCACTTGGTTTAGGTTGGTCGACCGATCGTACCCCGGCGGGGTCTGTCGACCGATCTTCCAAGGTGTTCACCGGCCGGTCTCGCCCTTCGTAGGGTCCTGTCGACCGGTCGGCCAAGTGGTAGAACTCGCTCGGAGTGTTATGTACCACTTGGTTTAGGTTGGTCGACCGGTCGTACCCCGGCGGGGTCTGTCGACCGATCTTCTAAGGTGTTCACCGGTCGGTCTCGCCCTTCGCAGGGTCCTGTCGACCAGTCGGCCAAGTGGTAGAACTTGCTCGGAGTGTTATGTACCACTTGGTTTAGGTTGGTCGATCGGTCATACCCCGGTGGGGTCTGTCGACTTATCTTCCAAGGTGTTCACCGCCGGTCTCGTCCTTCGCAGGGTCCTGTCAGCATCGCCTCGTACTCAGCTTCGTTGTTTGTCGTCGGGAAAAGTAGCCACACTGACTTTTCGAGCTTCGTGTGATCGGGGGTTACTAGACTACCCCCACACCACTCCCGACTGCGCACGACGAGCCATCCACGAACAATCTCCAGCCTTTTCCTTCGTCCTCCTGTCTTGCTGCCGCACCGACTCCCACGGGTCGAGCCGGCAGGCTACCGATAGGTCTTCTAACGTCTCTGGCACCGAGCAGTGTCTTCCGCTGAGAAATCGCTGTGGAAGTCCGCAAGTGCTTGGCCCTTGATTACTTTCCGAGGCACATACCGAGGACCAAACTCTTGCAGCTCTGCAGTCCACTTGCTCAGCCGACCTGCCCGAGTAGAGTTATCCAGTACTTCCTTCAAGGGGTGCTCGGTGATGACCTCGATGGGGTGAGCGACGAAGTACGGGCGAAGCCTTCTTGACACGTACACTAATGCCAGGGATACTTGTTCGATCCGCGCGTACCGAGTTTCAGCTGACGTCATGATGCGGCTGACGTAGTAGACAGGCTTCTCCACTCCTTCACTCTCACATATCAGTACAGCGCTGATTGCTGCCTCCGATACGGAAAGATACACCCCCAGCGTTGCACCTGGCTGGGGGGCTGTCAGGATAGGGGGTCGGCCAAGATACGTCTTCAGCTCCTGAAATGCTTCTTCACAGCGTTGGTCCCAGTTGAAAGGTGCAAGCTTACTCAGCCTCTCGAACAGGGGCCGACACCGGTCTGAGGACTTTGATATGAAGCGATTGAGGGCGTTGATCCGTCCGGTCAGCTTCTGGACTTCCTTTCGTGACTTTGGCGACGGCATCTCCTCCAAAGCACGGATCTGCTCCGGGTTAGCTTTGATCCCCCGTCGGGTGACCAAGTATCCCAGGAATTTTCCCGACGTCACGCCGAAGGCGCACTTGGCCGGGTTCAACTTCATGTTGTACCTCCGCAAGGTTGCGAAGGTTTCCTCCAGGTCTTGCATATGTGTATCCTCAGCCTGACTCTACAAGCAAGTCATCGACGTAGACTTCCACGTTCCTTCCGATTTGGTCGACGAACATCTTGTTCACCAGCCTTTGGTACGTCACCCCCGCGTTCTTCAATCCGAATGGCATCATCTTGTAGCAGTAGAGCCCTCGACCCGTGACGAAGGTCGTGTGCTCCTGGTCCTCCGAATTCATGGGGATCTGGTGATAGCCCGAGTACCCGTCCATGAACGAGAGCCTCTCGTGTCCCGCCGTGGAATCCACCAGGGTACCGATGCGCGGGTAGCGGGTAGCTATCCTTTGGGCATGCCTGGTTGAGATTTGTGAAATCGATACAGACCCGAATGGCTCCGGACTTCTTGGGGACGGTGACCACGTTAGCGATCCACTTCGGGTACCGAGCCTCTCTGATGATGCCCGCTCGTAGCAGCTTCTCTACCTCCATGTTGACAGCTGCTGCTTTTTTCGGTGCTAGCGACCGGGGCTTCTAGCGTACAGGTGCAGCTCCTTCTCGAATGTTGAGGTGACGACAGGCTACCTCGGGGTGGATGCCTGGCATATCTTCAACTGACCATGCGAACACGTCCAGGTTTGCCTTGAGAAATGCCGTCATATCTTCGGCATGATGCTTCGGCAGCCGCGACCCGAGAAAAGTTATCCTCGGATGACCCGCTTCTCCTAAGTCCACGGGCAGAATTGGCTCGACAGCAGGCGACTCCTCCCACTCCGCGTTCGGGCTCTCCAACTCGTCCGGTTCTTTAGATTCAACCGGTCGATCGGTCTTCTGAGGGTGCGTCATCTTGCTCAGCTCTTTACCTTCAGCTGGTAGGTCAGTCTCCATCGGGTCGCTCGGACCAGTTAGCTCTTTAAGTTCAGGTAACTGACCGGCCTTCTTCAAGCTCCTCGACGCATTCAGTTCTTACGTTCAACTGAATGGTCGGTCTTCTGTAGGTCCCCCGACACTGTCAGCTCTTTACGTTCAACTGACATGTCGATCTTCAGCAAGTCCCCCGACACTGTCAGCTCTTTACGTTCAGCTGACAGGTCGCTCTTCAGCAGGTCCCCCCGACACTGTCAGCTCTTTAAGTTCAGCTGACAGGTCGGTCTTCACAAAGGGGTTGGCCCCCTCGCGCTCCTACGCTTGATCGGGCGTGGAGCTGGAACGTTGGAGCTTCTTGACTCTGCTTCATAGTCCAGAGGTTGAGGATGCCCAACTCAGTGCCGCCTCCACCTGGTTCTCCTCCCTCAATTTGGCATGTTGTCTTCAGATGGATGGCACTGAGCTCGCACTTGGCTGCCGAGGACTGGTCACCTCGAATGCTCATCACGCCCTTGTCAGTCCAAAACTTTAGTGGGCCGACGAGGGAACCACATCCAAGTGGTGGAGCCACGGCCTTCCGAGGATGATGTTGTACGCCGAGTGAGCTTCGATCATAATGAACCAGGTAAGATTAGTGAGATGCCCTGTTGTGATCGGGAGGGTGATCTCACCAACCACCCTTGCAGCCTCCCCCGTGAAGCCCGTTATCGTCGACGATGACTCAGTCATCTGTCCGCGATCTAGCTGCATGGCGTCGAAGGCGCTGAGGAAGAGCACATCTACCGAACTTTCGGCGTCGACCAGAATTCTCTTCACTAGGCAATTGGCTATTTGGAGCCGTATGACCAGGGGATGGTTGTGAGGCCTCTCTATTCCGACCAGATCAGCCGCCGAAAACTGTACTGCAGCTTCCACTCTTGGCTCGGGATGGATGACAGGGTCGAGTACCACATGGTGGACTTGTCTTGCTTGTTCAATACGTCGCACCTGTCGGTCGATGGCATTTGAAGATGGTATCGGGCCATGGTACCCGTAGACTGCATCTACCTCTCGGAGCTGGCGCTTTTTTGGCAGAGGACCCGGTAAGTGCTGTGCCGTCACTCCTCGCTGGACTTCCCCTACAGCCTTAGTTTCCTTACGTTGAGGGAGGTCAATGAAGCAGCCAAGGTGGCCGGCCTCAATGAGGTCCTCAATATGATGCTTGAGCGCCCGGCACTGCAAGGTGGTGTGACCTTGGCCTTGATGGTACTCGCAGTACCTTGATGCATCTCTGGCTCCCCTCTTCCCGGGCTCAAGTGGTTGCGCCCACTTGAAGTATGGTTCGCCCTTGATAGCTTCCAGGATCTGGTCTATGGGGGCGTTCAGTACTGTGAACTCTCTGTTCCACTGCGGCCTCGCTGGCCTGTCTTGCCTTTGCCGCTTCGCCTCGTGTCGTGTCGCATCCCCTGCTGCTTGTTGACGTTCTTCACGGCAGCTGGCTTGGCGTAGCCCTGGTGCGGGGCCTTGGTTTCCCACCACCTTCCTCTTGCGGTCCGCGTCTTCAATCTTGATGTACTTCTCAACGCGTCTCGATAGCTCGTCAATCGTCTCCGGGGTTCGCTTGATGAGCGACGCGTTGACGAGCTGGGTAGGCTGAATGGCATTCTTGAAGGCCGTGATCACCATGTGATCCTGCCCGTCTACGTCCGCCAAGCTCAGGTACTTGGACCTGAACCTATGTAGAATTGTCGAAGCGTCTCCTTCTGGGTCATACTCATCCCGAAGAGTGACTCCAGAGTCTTCAGCTCTCGGCGATTGCATCGGTACTGGTCGATGAACCGCGTGCTCAGCTCTGAGAATGAGAAGATGGACGAGGGCCTGAGCTTGTAGAACCACTCGAGAGGTGTTCCCGACAAGCTGTTGGTGAAGGTCCGGCAGAGGATATGATCATCCTCGTGCGGGACTAGAGCATCCTGGAAAGCCAGTACATGCTCCATCGGGTCTTTCGATCCGTCAAACTTTGGAAGGCGTGGAGGATTCCATCCGCGAGGGAATGGCTCCCGGAGTAGCTTCTTGACAAGCGGCGACCGTGCGGCTCCTCAGATGGCGACTTCCTCCAACCGGTCGGGAGCTCAGACCCCCGGTCGGTCTCGCTGGATTTCCTCTCGATCCCCGAGTCGCTCCGACACATGTACCCGAATGCGTTCGTGTACGCTCCTCCGATCAGTAGTATGAGCCGGCTGCCGACTGGTTGGCGTCATCCGAGTGTGATGACTATCACTCGGTTGACGATGATGTTCTTTGTCTCGCTTCGGGCGATGCACTTGTGCCGAGTCCATCTTCGAGTGATGCTTGGAGGCAGGCGGCTGTCGGGGGTGTGCTCCGAGCCAGGACCAGACATCCGAGCGTGCCGACACAGCTCGGACGTGTTTGTTTCTTTTCGCAGGCTCCGGGTTACTCGAGTCTCGCCCGTCGGGATTCACACTTTGGACCTCCACCGAGCGATTAACCCTGACCTCCACCTGAGCCACTGGTTGCGGCTGCATTTGCACTGGTGGGGCAGCTTGAGTGGGGAGGCTCTATCCCGCTTGGGCCAACATGCCCTGATTGAGTAGACCGCCCGTCGGTGCGGCCCGCACGAAGTCACGCAACTCCTCGTAGTTGCGCTGCATCGTTTGGAGCTGGGTGGTGAGAGCTTGCTGGGTCATCATCATTGTGGCCAGAAAAGCTTCCGACAGACCCCCGGTTAGTGGAGCTAGGGTTGCTACCGGAGCTTGACTGGAGTCCCCGACCCCCAGTATGGGATTCACCAGCGGGACTGCGCGCTCCGTGTCCGCTGATGGTTGAACAAGACGCCCGACGTCATTAGCATCTCCGAGGGGTGCAGCTTCGGATGGGAGCTGCGACGTCGAGGGGGGTACGATACGGTCCACCGGCCATCGTTCTTCAACTGTGTGGTCGTGGATCACTGGTTGCAGGTAGCCTCGGACTGGTCGACACCACGGGTCAACAGTCGAAAGCTCTAGTAGGAAGTCTTGAAGACTATCCCACAGACGACGCCAAGATTATGGGGGGGTTTTAGTCGAACCGGGCGGTTCGGGTGGCAAGCACAATCCAACAAGCCAAAGAGAAGAGTGAAGACAGTATTTACGTGGAAAAACCTCTTCGCAACGTCGAAAGGGAAAAAACCACGGGTGGGGCGAGAATGCACTAGAACCTATTCCTTCGGTTACAATCTCTCACCTTAACCCCAATTACAAACCCCGAGGACCGGTCTCCCAAACTACCGACCTCTGCAATTTCACTCAGACTATCGACCGCTGCAGGCAGCGTCTGACTACCGGTTGCTGCAGACAGTATCTGGCTACCGGTCGCTGCGGACAGTATCTGGCTACCGGTCGCTGCAGACAGTATCTGGCTACCGGTCGCTGCAGACAGTATCTGGCTACCGACCGGCCTCCGTAGACAGTCTCTGACTACCTACCAACCGGCCTCCGCAGACAGTCTCTGGCTACCTACCGACCGCAGACAGTCTGCAGACAGTATCTGGCTACCGGTCACTGCGGACAGTATCTGGCTACCGGTCACTGCAGACAGTATCTGGCTACCGACCGGCCTCCGCAGACAGTCTCTGGCTACCTACCGACCGACCTCCGCAGCTCAACGAATTCCGGGATGAAACGGGCAGCGTTTCCTCAACACGCGATCTAGTGTTTGCTGAAGGGGTAGGTCCCCTTTTATAGTGGCGGGGTGACGGTTACGACGCTCCGCGAAAATCGGGTGGGTGACGTGTCCCCGCAATGAGCTCAACCGCCGCGGTGATGTGGCGCACGGTTGACACTTGGTCACTTTGGGCCGGAAATCGCGGAGCGTTGTCAGCACCGCGAGATCTCTGGGTTCGACTGCTGCTTCACACCTCGGCTCGTTGCACGTCCCATCGAGAGAGAGAGAGGGGTTGTTGCATGGCCGAACCCCCTTGGTCTGGTGACATGCCGACCGAAGTAGAGAGGGGGGGGGGGGGGGGTGCTCCCTCCTCCCTTGGTGACATGCCGACCGAACCAAAGAGGGGGGGGGGGGGTGTTGCCTCCTTGGTTTGGTGACCGGCCGACCGACCCCCCCCCCCCCCTTTTGGTCTGGTGACATGCCGACCCAAGTAGAGAGAGGGGGGGGGGGGGGTGCTGCCCCCTTTTGTTTGGTGACATGCCGACCGACCCCCCCCCCCCCCCCCCCCTTTTGGTCTGGTGACATGCCGACCCAAGTAGAGAGAGAGGGAGGGGGGTGCTGCCCCCTTTTGTCTGGTGACATGCCGACCGACCCCCCCCCCTTTCCGTCTGGTGATCGGCCGACCGAGCTAGGGGGGGTGCTGCCCCCCTTTGTCTGATGACATGCCGACCGAGCCCATGGGTGGGGGTGCTGCCACCTCCTTTGTCTGATGACTTGCCGACCGAAGCCCATGGGGGGGTGTTTGTTGCGTGGCCCTCTCCTTTGTCTGATGACCTGCCGACCGAAGCCCATGGGGGGGGGGGGGGGGAGGGGTGTTTGTTGCGTGGCCAACCTCGAGAGAGAAAGGTACACACAGTAACAAATAAAAGTAACTATATAAAATAAAAGTAGAAAATGATAGGCATGCTCGAAGAACACTATTGCCCTTTCATGCAAGGGCTTCGAACGAAAATGTTTTTAAGATTATTGACAACTTTAAACATTATCTCTTGCTAAGATGTAAAACAAAAAATAATATTAAAAATTTTCATTTAACTTAAACTTTAACATAGGATAAGTTATTGTATTGTACATAGAAACATCCAAAGTAATGAAAGATCTTAAACCAAATATGCTCAATTCAAATACATGCGTTTCATATGAATCATATAAATTTTAGGTATAGCATAAGTAAAAATTTATGCCGTCCTAGTATTTATACATCCTACACATCATCATGGATTCCAATTAAACACAAGTTTTTTGAATGTAGGGGATTCTAAGTCGTCAACAATCACAAAAAAAAGGGGCGGCA
The DNA here is from genome assembly GCA_947650365.1 of Chamaelirium japonicum. Classification (NCBI taxonomy): domain Eukaryota; kingdom Viridiplantae; phylum Streptophyta; class Magnoliopsida; order Liliales; family Melanthiaceae; genus Chamaelirium; species Chamaelirium japonicum. Next base: position 91,956,809 of record OX393549.1, on the reverse strand, counting down.
CAACAAGGGTAAAAAAAGAATAGAAAAGGAAGGGTCTCACCTGAGGTGGGGGGCCCTCACCAATTAGGACATCCGGCACGCACGCACGCATGAGAGAGAGAGAGAGAGAGAGAGAGAGAGAGAGAGAGAGAGAGAGAGAGAGAGAGAGAGAGAGAGAGAGAGAGATCAGGGATAATACAACTTTAATATGAAATTAGGGCTAATTAAACGACGGTTCCTGGCCGTCATTTAATTTACGATGTGTAATATCCGGTACCCTCGTGTGCACTTTTGCTAAGAGCACCCTTGTGATTTTTTACTGGTAGAATAAATGAAATACAAAGATTTATTATAAGTGACTTTGATTTCATAATGTTTTGCTATCTGATTGAGGTTAGATTGCATTGGACTGTGGAGCGAGTCCCAGGTCCGGGTCGCAAGGCGACATTGAAGAAATAGTGATCGTTACCCAGGCATGTGTGCATGTATATCAATGCATGGCATGCATGGTAATATAATTAAATTAATTAATAGACTAGTTATCATGGTGAGTCTATCGGATCCGACGATATTCGCGTGACAGCAGATCATGGCGCAACGCGGGTCCGGTGTGAGCACGCTTGACCACTTTAAGAGTTAGAGAAAAAAAAAACCTAAAACTAAAAACCCCAAAACCCGAACCCAACCCTCTCTCTCTCTCGCTCAACCGCTCACCCTCTGCCTCACCATCCCGATCTCTCTCCCTCTCTCTCGGATCCATCTCTTTCTCCCTCTCACCCGATCCCTCTCCCTCTCACCCGATCTCTCTCTTCTCTCTCTCGGATCTCACTCCCTCTCACCTGATATCTCTCTTCTCTCTCTCCCTCTCACCCGATCTCTCCCCCACTCTCGGATCTCCCTCATCTCCCCTACCCGATCCCATCCCCATCAGTCGCCCCCCTCTCTATCCCATCAGCCGCCCCAGCCGCCTCACCATCCTGTCGCCCCCCTCCCGTCACCTCCACCCTTATCCGATCCCATGAATTCCGGCCCGTGAATCCCGCCCGTACACCTGCCGCCGCCCCCCTCCACCCTTTAAAACCCTAACCCGGCCCCCTTTCCCCCTTAGCAGCCCAACCCGACCCCCCTAATGCTCCCCGATCTCTCGCTCTTAATCTCTCACCCCATGGGTGTGCAGTGTGCCGGTCGGAGGAGGAGCTACCGGAGCCGATTAATCTCCCCCGACTGAATGGTCAGCCCCTCCCCTGTTACATTTTTCTTTTTCTCTTTGTGTGAATCCGGCCAACCCCAACCCCGGTGGCTTCACCCTGTTGCATCCATGGCTGTCGGCCCGATGGCCGACGGTTGTGCAACCAACGAAGCTCAACCAAGCCCGGCCAGGCCCCTTGGGCTGACGGCCACATGTCGAACCAACCACCAGCCCTTGCAGTTTGTTCTCGAGTCGGCCATGGTCGTCGGCCACGTTGCCGGTGACTGTGCAGCCGACGAACCTCACCCCCGATCTGGTTAGTCTCTTCTCCCCCCTTTCCTTATACTTTTTCTTTTTTCACCTCTGTGTGAATCCAACCAACCCAGCCCTTGTGGCCTTTGATCCTTAGTACAACCATAGCTGTTGGCTAGGTGACCAGTGGTTGTAAGGCCGGTAAGTCCCGACCCGACAAACCAGGCCTCACCCCCCTTTTTCTTGCCTCGCTGTGATGGTTGCCGGTGGCTTGAATGCCGATGGCCAAACACCAGATGGCACCCGGCTACCCTCGGCTTGACGCCACCTCGCGCCTAGTCACCAACGTGCCGACCGATTTAGGCCGTAACCCTTTTTCCTTTGCCCCTGCTACAACCATTGTTGGTTGCTTGACAACCGGTGGACTTGCAGCAGGTGACTCCCCACCAGTCACCAACAAGCAACCCTCCCCCTTTCCCCTTTTGTCTGCTACATGCATGCTCGTCGTTGGTCGGAGTGCCGACGGTTGGCAGCCAAGCGGCGACCACTAGCCACTCAGCCACCGACCCTTCGATTGTAATTCACCGCAAACAACGCCCCCCTTCTTGCTATGACGTTGAAGGCCTAACACCCGGCAATCGAACAATCTTTGGCTAAAGTCCCGCCCAACCATGGCCAACCCCGCTGATTGTGCTTGAACACGACACCTAACTTCCTCGAGTGGTGTTATCATCGACCCTACAATGACGATGATGCCAATGGCTCTGTAGGAGCCGGAGGCAAACTTCGAGAATCAACGGACGCGGCTCTTAGCCGCCAAAGGCCCCTTCTCTTTCTCTGGTTGGGTCCGGAGAAAGATAAGGGTAAATTGGTAATTGTTGGATTATAACGCTTCTAACTTTAATTCCCGTATTGATTTAATAATGACGCCTTTGTGCCTTTGTGCATGATGTCATCATCTCGCCAAATCGATTTTTGTCGATTTTTAAGCCTATGGATCGGAAATAGTGCTTTACATCCCTTGTATCGACCTTGCCAATTCTAGGACCTAACCTAGGAGACAAGCTTCTTGTCGTCAATCCGAGCTCAAGCTCATGCGACTCGTTGTAATTATAGTAGCAACTATGTTTTTATACCTTAGCCAGGGGATTTCTCGGGCAAATGACGAATCAAACCTCTAAACCTTGCCTAGACTTGACCCGATCTGTGTCACCATGGTCAAGATGTTGAAGGCTCCTCGAAGCACGACAGCACGCTAGTAGCGGCGCTGACGTGGATGCGACCGTTTAGGCAGAATAGTATAGTTGAGCCATAGTGCGATTCTTCGCATCGGCAATGCCGCCTAACCAAGACTATAGCATCGTTTTGCATGCCAGTAGACTAGCATCTAATGACTTGGTCAACTCGAGCCTATACTAGTGTTCCCAGTGGCAAACAATAATGGTAGGCTGCTTTGTGTACTTGGCAGTTCGTGACCGTGTTGACCCAGACGGAGAAGGAGCGGAGGTCGCCTAGCAGAAGCCCGTGTTTACCAACCAGGTGACATCTACTTTTCTTGTCGTGGTCTTTGATAGTGAGAAATGAGATCGAACAACTAAGGTAGGTGTCCATGACACTGCATGCGGGTTCCGTCGGGCATTGCCGCATGTGGTCAAGTGGACCCCTCCTTGCATGCGGAGTCGCAAGTCCGATGACGCATGCTTTAAAATATTAATAATATAATAATAATTAGTGTATGAATACTATAATTAGGCTTTTTTCATAAATTAAACTGTAATTTAAATAAAATAATAATTAATGGTAAGTATAGCCCCACCCTTCCGGTAGAAGTGTGGGGATCATACCTAAACTGGGTCCCAGGAGAGTGTTTGTTATATATCATGTGATGCATGGGTTGTGAGCACGGTGCGAATCCCGGGGCAAAACGTCGAAGCGGATTTATTATTATAACTGTGTAATAATCTATCATGTGGAAAGATTAGACCCCGTGCGCGCAAGGACCGTGAACCACCCTGCCCGCACAGCCGAAGATTAGTAGGCTAGGGGGTCACGGGCAAGGGTTGTGGTAAAGCCAATAGGAGGTGCCCTCGATTAGGGATTGGCATAGCAATCCTGTCCTGAGGTAGTTGAAGCCCCCAAAGAAAGCAAGCTGGGCGGTAGAGCTCTACCGTGAAAGACGGAAAACCCCTTATGATCATATGGGTGATTTTGTACATGGTGTTAGAGGATGTACGGCGAGAGAGTTGGCCCTCTACATTGAAATAAAAAGCCCTATAGTAATGCCCGACCAGGGCAGGATGAACAAAATATCCGGGATTCACTTTAGGATAAATGACTTATATTGTAATCTTATTTGATTCATAATTAAGCACTGTAAAATATCGAATGGACTGTGTGGTAGATAACCTAGTGACAGTAGGAATTGCATGTGAACATAGACTACTGGTAGGCTTAGGTTAACCTTCCGTAAACTTCATTAATACTTAGACTGCTAATATAATTTAATTCAATTAAATATGTTGTCTCATATTATTAAAGACTATTAGAATGTCACTAGCCATTAATTTGGCTAATCTTCCAATTTCTTATTGGGGGCTACTCTTTCTCACGAGTAGACTCTTCTGAGGGTTCAGAGGCTCAGGAGTAGCGGTAGTAGTCCAGAGGCGGAGTTGGAGTCTTAGCTTGTCTTTCCTTTTTAGTATGCCGATTTTAGTAGTGGTTCTTTTTCATTTGATGTAATCGACCTTAATTGGAATAAGAGTTTATAAGTCTAGTTTAGTGCTCTGTGTTTGTTAGTGGTAATGTGCCAGCTGAATCCTTTGGGTAGGCCTCTCCTCAAGGCCCCAAGTCTAGGTTAGATCACAATGAAAATATAAGAAGAGAATTGACCTAATTTGACAAACCCAATAGATAGGGCCTCCAGACCACCGAGTGTTAGGGAGCGGGTGAGATACATGGCTCACCGTCGGAGGCTTGAGCCTTGTGCTCCTTCAGAGGATCTTCTATCAGTATGTAGTGACATCGTTAGGTCTCATACACTGAGAGGATATCCCGGTTGAAGGTTGAGCGTGGCAAAATTTTATCTCTCTACTTTTCTTTAAATAAAAATATTTTCACAAAAAATCAAGTTTTAAAATATTCTCGGTTTCTCCCTCCTCATTCTTCTTCATTTATGAGAGAGCCGCAGTCCTGTGAGAAACCCTAATTAGTGTAGTTAGGTGATTTAACCCAAAACCCTATTGTTTTCCTCACCTCACACCCCAGGGATCGGTTTCAGATTTCTGAGGCGTGACACGATGTTTTGTTATTTTTAAAATTTTTCTTGGAAATTAAATGACGGTCGACAACCCTCATTTAATCAAAAGCACGTTGTTTGTTTAACGATGATCCTAGATCATCATTTATTATCGTAGTCTTTCTCCGGTTTTGGTGTAGCAATTGGCCGAATGGACTATAGGAGCACTCAAACTCCAATGACCGAATGCGATGTAGAGATACTCGGCCTTCGATGGCTGGATATTGTGCACTAGGCCACAATCGATCAATCGGCCTTCAACGACTAAATAATCTATCGAAGCACTCAACTTGCAATGATTGAATGAGATTTAGAGTGACTCATCCTGCAATGGCCTAGTCACTGTTTCAGATGGAGGAGGGGGGAGTAGAGAGAAGGTGGGGCAGGCGCGGCATGGACGGGCTGACAATGATGGAGGAAGAGGAGGAAGGAGGTAGAAAAGGGTAAAATTGGGATTTTATGAAAGCCCCCTCTTAGAGATGACTTAGGTAAAATATGGGTTTAATGGGTTGCCCCTATATAGGGTTAATTTAGGTATATTGAATGTATGACTTATAGGCATCCCCTAAAAAAACTAGGTTGTATATAGGGATGGCTGTATGTATGACTTCAGCCTCCACCCGAAAGAAACCCCATTTTTTTGCCACTCCACAAATGCCTGTGTCGTCAATCCGGAACCCTAATTGTGAGGAGAGGGGGTTCCGAGATGGCAGGGCTTTCCATCGTCTCCACAAAGAGCGGGAGATGGGATGCTTGCTTGGTTCGCTCAGCCGTATAAATAGGAGCTTGTGCTTGAAGAAGATAATACAAGACATGGAGGAAGAATCGAACCCTCGACCTGATCACAATCAGTGTGATTTGAGTCTATCTATTTTGGTTTAAATTTATATTCTCATGCTCACGTCGTATAGATAAAGTCTAAGATAAATTACACATTGCCCCCCTCAACTTTAGCTCAGAAACAGTTAACATCCCTATAGTTAAAAACCTATATTTCTCAAAAAAAAAAAACCCTTCAATTCAGTTTTGATCGTATACAAATGGGTTAGGGTTTTTTTTTCAAAAAAACATTTTTATTAAAAATTATTATTTTAATAACCACCTATCAAAAATAATTTCAAAAGTAGCCCGCCACGTGGTCGTCATGTCAGCTCTCTGCTGAAATTTTTATGTCCAATAAAATCGGTATGTGAAATACCGATTTCCAATACGACTTTCAGCTTTAAAGTTTGCTTTTAAAAAGGGGGACCATCACATTCAAAGTCGGTATCCTACTTATCGATTTTATTGGATAAAAAATTCATCAAGGAACTGATGTAGCGGCCACGTGGCAGATAAATGGACACTTTTAAAATTATTTTTGACATGTGGTTATTAAAATATTTTTTTTAAAAAAAATGTTGGTTTGAAAAAAACCCAAGGGGTTAATGTGTGAGAGGTCCCAGACAACAGATCTATCCATGAACAAGACCTCCTAAAGTTTAATTTATCCTAAGGTCCTTGCATTTTTTGGTAAACCAGAAAGTACCATCTCATGTTTCTTCTTCCATCTCTCTCGAGCAGCTCCGATGGCGGCGGCTGTAGCAGAAGTGGCGGGGGCAATGGTCAGCAGCTCCGACGACGGTGGTGTTCGGTTTGGGATTCGGTTGAGGACCCTAGGTCTAGGGTTCATCCCATAGCGTGGAGATCTTAGTGTTAGGGTTAGGTTCGGTTCGACGGCTGCGGCGTTCGGTTGGGTGGTTCGGTGGCGGCGAGCAACTCCGACGTTCACTGGTTCGATGACGGCGATAGCTCCAGTGGACTCCAACGAGGATCATTAGCTCGGTGGCTTGGCAAAAGAAAATTTGAAATACTATGGATGATATTTTCGTCCACATCATTTAAGAGTCCTTCATCTTAACTGATAACTTTGTGAGGGACGAATCACTAAGTCCCCCTATAAAGATTACCCAAATTAAGTAGTTGATAAAATAAACTTTAGGGTGCAATTTGGAACAAAATAAACTACAAGGGGTTTGCGTGTTTTTCAGCTAAACTTAAGGGGGCAAAGTGTAATTTACCCTAAAGTGTCTATCCCTTACGGCGAAGGAGTCCTACAACTACACGGTCTACTGGTTCCTTATATATAGAAGGGTACCCTCTCTGCTGCTCTCCCCGCAATTCATTACCTCTGTTCTCTTCCTCGCCGCGGTCGGCTCGCACCGACAATGTTTCCGTTGCCCAACGTACCTCCCTTCTTCCCCCCTCCCGACGCCGCCGCTGCCCCCGCTGCCGCCCCACCTTCCTTCTTCCCCCCTACCACCGGCGCCGCCGCCCCACCTCCCTTCTTCCCCCCTGCCGCCGGCGTCCCCGCCCCACTTACCTTCTTCCCCACTGCCGCCGGCGCCCCCGCCCCGTTCCTTCAACAGATCCCTCCCGCGGGAGCCGCGCAAGGATACGAGGAACGCCCTTTCAAAAAACCCAGAATCCCCATTCCCCCGAGCGGCCTTCCACCACCAAACACGGGGCCGAATCATCCAAACTGCAAGACCCAGATGTGCCCGCGGTTCAGTAATTCGGGATTCTGCACTTTCGGTGAGCGCTGCACCTACGCCCACGCCCCTCACGAGCTCCGCAAGCGGACCTGCACGATGTTCTCCAACATGGGGTCCTGCAGGTACGGTGATCGCTGCATGTATGCTCACACGGAAACAATGGCGAATCGGTCGCGGGTCGCCGGGGTTGAGGGCTTCGCCGGAGAGCGCGACGGGCGCGTTCAGAAGCCGCCGCTTTTGAAGTCGAGGATCTGCAGGGAGTGGGAGATGATGGGTCACTGCCAGTTGGGCAGAGAATGCCCCGATGCCCATGGATACGCAGGTATTTCATCAATCCTCGTCTCTTGGAAATAATGCTAAATTCTTCTAAAAATCAGTGACTATTGCACCAACAAAGTTTTTAATTGCAGAAAACCCCCTGTCTTTATATTTGCACCTTTCACAATTCACATACTGAGCAGTTTAGAGGATTACTAGCTTACTCTGCAAATCATGTTCCTGTTCTTGAAGTAGGTCTCGTTTAGTCCTTATACTGATTAATTTACTAACGAAAGATTACAATGCTGATTGATCGGATCGCACATTGGAGAGAGAGAGAGAGAGAGAGAGAGAGAGAGAGAGAGAGAGAGAGAGAGATATGATTAGTTACTAATGAAAGATTACAATGCTGCTCGATCGGATCGCACATACTGAGCAGTTTAGAGGATTACTAGCTTACTCTGCAAATCATGTTCCTGTTCTTGAAGTAGGTCTCGTTTAGTCCTTATACTGATTAGTTTACTAACGAAAGATTACAATGCTGATTGATCGGATCGCACATTGGAGAGAGAGAGATATGATTAGTTACTAATGAAAGATTACAATGCTGCTCGATCGGATCGCACATTGTGGAGAGAGAGAGAGAGAGACAGAGAGAGAGAGAGAGAGAGAGAGAGAGAGAGAGAGAGAGAGAGAGCTTTATAAGAGTAGTATAGATAGAATGATAGATAGATAGGACTACTTAAGGATGTTGCATAGCTTTAATTTTTGATCATATAATTCTGAATCTCTGATTGTTGAGCCAGGAAAGTTGTTTGTTTGTCTGTTATTTGATCATACAACTAATACGAATTTTGATGCAGAGCTAAAGAAGAATGGAAACCAAATGGCGGTGGATGGCGTCGCAGCTCCTTCATATCCTCTTCCTAATCATAAGGATACAGCAGCAGCAGCAGCAGCAGCAGCTCCCTCGTACCCTCCTCTTAATCCTACAAAGGATGTCTCTCCACCTCGTCAGCAAGATGAGGCTCAGAAGGATGTCCCAGAACCGAGAAGGCTTAAGAAGTGCAGCGGGATTTATGGCGATTGGGTTACCGAGACACCCATCTACCATCTCGTATAGACGCCATCCGCGCACAGCTCACCGGTCACCACCACAACCATGGAATGAGGCCGACATCGAAAGCTTATTTCTGTGCTTCATTCCTCTTCACCTTTTTGTTGGAAATGTAAAGCAAAGGAGCCAATGTATTCATGATTTTCGCATTAATAAAATTTGACTTAACAATTTCATGAGAAGTACTGTCATACATTTCCGTTATCGTATTTTTTTCCCCTAATTGCTACTTTGTGTTGTCCATGGTTTTTTTTCTCGAGCCTCTAACTATTTTTGGTTGACTCGGGAGTGTTCGATCCTAGGTTGCAGAAAAAAAAATGTCAGTACACATTTGACATTAATCGATCGATGCCTAACAAACCACATAATATCTCCAATCATTCGTTTTTCTTTTTTCTTTTTGTTGAGAAATTCTACAGTCATTCTCCAATGGAAAATAAGACAGACAGACAAAAGAAAGTAGAGCATGATCTGATGACTGGAGGTGGGCAAATCTATGGAGACTTAATTCCCTTTTCGTCGTCAGGATCAAATACTGGATATGATGATGCTTCACTTATGCTGTGCTTCTCTTTTCTTGAGAGGTGTTAATTTTTTTTAACAGGTATGTTGGGATTTCCTTTTTGTTGTAATATAGGAGATAAATTTAAAAATAGATAAATTTCGACCAATTAGGACTCTCAAATTGGATCCAATTGATTATTTCAGGTGCATGATTGCATGCAGGATCAATTTTTTTTAAAAAAAGAAGATAAATAACCAATGAAACATAATTTAAATTTAAATTAAATACTAGTAAGAAAAAAATAAAAAAAAGTGTTAATATTTTACTCCCCCCCCCCCCCCCCCCCCCCCCCGCACGCCCACAGCAAAAGCATTTCCGCAGAATGATCTCTTACGAGAAACGTCGGAAGAATAATGGAATACCATCTTCAGCATCAACAGGCACACCAGGGGCCACCAACCACCACCTCGGTTCGATGATTTATACGAAAGGACCATCTAGAGATTTTCATGGTACATTGAACAACTTTTTCTTTTTTGTTACAAAGGGGTCTTAGCTGGACCCTACAGGCGCCACACAGCTACAAGAGACCACCGGGCCCACCATGAAGTCGCCACCACCGCCATAGAAGGGGCCCACCGGGCCCACAAAGGAGGCGCCACGCACAGAGTACACCAAAAAGCCGCATGAGGCGAAGAAGCTGCAACTCCGCGCGCAAAGAGTACCCAGTGGCGGAATCGAACGCGAGGGGGTGCCCACGAGGAGCAGCACCACTACCAACTGCTCTAAGCAGCGGTGGTACATTAAGCAACTTAACTAACACAAGATTGCCCATGCATTGCAAAAGGAAACAAACCAACTACTCACTTGCATACCGAGGCAGAATTGGGGCAGATGGTTTCTGGTTCACTGGTTCAACCCGTTGTTGAACCGTGACATCATCATGATATCATAACTAAATTATTTTTTTATTATTTATTTTGTAAAATAATTATAAAAATATTTACTATTAGTATTTCCAAAAAATACTGTCACCTAAAAATAAATAGCTTCTAACAAACACGCCGGATAGGCGAATAGAACAACAAAAGATGGGTTTAAGACCCTTCTTATAAACAATGGGTTCACTGAACCATCGATCATTTGGGTTGGCGGTTTAACCGGGGTGTTGACAATTTTGCTGTGTTTAAGCCCGGTTTATAATAATTCAAGTTCTTGTGTTTCTCAGACCCAGAATCTGGGCCGGTTCACGGTTCTAGCAGTTGAACCGTCCGGTTCATGGTGGTTGCTATTGGAGATGGATCAGCATTGATGCAACACAACGAATTTTGCCTGCAAATTCACAGATTTCTCACCCCACTTTTGGGATGTATCATGATTTAACTACAGGCAAACCCTGTAGCTGACCACCAACCTGATAATTAGGTATCAAAGAAAAACCAAATACAGCACAGAAGCTATCAACAAATTTTAAGTTCCAATCTTTCAACAAAGCCACAAGGAATATAGCATGATAGACTGTAGAAACAATGTTTCGGTAGGGACTTTCAGCATATCGTTACATAATCAAAATGTTGAGAGTTGCCAATGTGGGCGTAAATAAAAGAGGCGCAACGCCGGTTTTTTTTTCTTTCCCCCAGACTAATACATGAACCTAGTACAGTAACTCATTCGGCGCTTGGGACGAACTAGTATCTTATTCAGAGGTTTTGATTGACAAATTTACAATAGTCAAAGGTTGGAACTCGGTTGCGTTGGTGCTGTTTCGAGGCCATCAGGCACGCCCTGATGAGCCCATGAAGAGATCAGATGGTGAGCGATAGCAAAGGGTCCGGGAATGAACATCGGCGCCAGCTCGCCACTTTCCACGTTGAAGTCGGATGATAAGTTCTGACCCTTTTCGACACCCTTGGACATGTGGTTGACCTTGAAGGCAGCCGTCCTCTGGGCTTTCTCATATTCAGCAAAGGTCAGTGCCTTCTTGACATCCTCTCTACTATACCATTGAGCATCTAGACAGACCACAGGCGAAATTCATCAGGCAGAACAATACCCAACAAACTACATGCAGTGTGATTTTATGAGCACGTACAAAAATGCAGTACCAAACTTATATGTCTGCACATGAACACAAAATATCCAGAAAACAAAGGGAGCATACACAAATAGGCACCTCAATTCAAGTGCTTATGCATGAAGACACTGACAAAGAGCAGAGAGAATACCTACGCATGCATTTTGCAGAACTCTTTCCCTCGTACTATAAAAGACTTGACTAATCAGTACATGAACTCACACATAGGAGTACTAAACACGAACACTAGCACAAAAATGCGTTGTCTTGATCTCTTACAGTTTAATTCTTGAAACATTCGGTGAGATCTTAAGTCACCTAAATACTAAACAACTTCATTCCAGGAACTGCCTTGATTAAAACTATCTACTTTGCATTATCTGATTTAACAATTAAGGAAGGGATACTTTGCAGAGGCCAAACAAAGTTTTGACAGCTCATAATAACAGACAACTTTCAAACTGAGACCGACCAATTCAAAAGTATAGAAAAAACGAAGTATATAAAAACAGTAAGACATGCTAATCAAATTAATTTACCACCACTCATCCAAATGCAATTCGTGTAAACTTGAAATCTCAGAATAACACCTAGGGTTTGATTAATGAGACTGGACAAATCAATGGAACAAGACAAGACCAAATATTAACAATTCATCAAACAATTTATAAATTAATGAAGAAATTTCACTGTAGTGGTTAATGCTTTAAGAAATACCTTCTAACTCCTCCTTGTCCACACGAATTTCAAATGATTTTGCATAGGCGTAGAAGCCCACCATCAGCTGGCATGGCATACTGTTTGGTCCAACTGAAAGAGTTTTAGACAATATTTTATTACTTTCCATAAAGTTAATTATAGCAAAATCACAATAATGAAGATATGACGACAGTATACTAAGTTCAACCAGCAAGCCCTATCAATTTACATCGGATCAAATTTATGAATCAGTGCTTATGAGTTCTCATTAGACACTTACCAAATTGTAAAAATTTCATGGGTAAGTTTGACCAAATTGATAACTTCTAAATTGCAATTTTTCTTGTCAACCAATTGACTATGAGCCCAAACTGAACGTTGTCTAGTATTTATAAATTGCAAAGATAAGAAACTGAATATTTTAATCTGCTGGGAATCCCATGTTAGTAGTTCTTTGACTTAGGTCTTCTGGAACTAACATATAAAAGAAACAAAGAGAGCAATTAAGAAAATGAGTAAATAGAGCTCTCCAACAGCCAGTGTATTTTGAAATTAGAACTTTGATGGTTTTGGGGAGTTTTTTGAGATCCCTCACATAATCATCAATACTCGGGGTTAGAACAAAGAATCACAAGGCTAAGAGAAAGAGGGAGGAACGAGACACAATATTTACATGGAAAACCCTTCACCTAGAAAAGGGAAAGACAAGAGGAAAATCTCCTATCACTTCCACTATTCAAACCTGGAAAGGATTACAAGCTCTCCCTCTCTTTTATATGTTACCAGTTCTCTCCCTCAATCTCCATCCCCTCTGCATGGGGACCTTTCGGGTCCTCTTTTTGTTTTCAATGAATTCTCCTTATGATAGCACCATCCTTGGTCCTTGATTGCAACTGCTTAATCTGTAATCCTTGTGTGATCTCCGCCATTCATATATCGAATTCAGCTACTGCATCGATTTGTCTCTCCTCTAGCCATGCAATCCCTGATTCCCTGCGGCTACTACTTCAGGTTGCCGCCACGATTTCTACCACTGAAGAGGCAAAACTGTCGGTCATGAGACTGAGCCTGATTGGATTCCTCTCATCAATGTGTGGTACTTCCTCTGCATCCCTGCAGGCCATCACTCAAGCCCACAATTGGACAAGACGCATTGATGCTGGAAATAGGAATTAAGAGAAGAGGTTTTCCCTCTGTTCTTCCAAATCTGATGATGATATGCGGAGTAGATCTAAACACAGCCAGTTGCACCTGGTGATGAAATCAATTGTTGAAGCTAACCCGGTGATGAACTCAATCAGTTGTACCAAACGTAGGAGACCGACAGGGATTGGACACAGTGGCATAGCGGATGGCAATGGTTGAAGCCGGTGATGGTTCGAGAGCCGAAGCCCAAAGGGGCACACCATGTGAGAGACCCTCAAGGGGAATGCTCAAACTATGTTAGGATATAAGGCCAACATTATATACAACCTACAAAGGGTGTGGTGTGGTCACTTATGGATGAGAATACCACACAAAGGTAAAAGGAAAATACATGTACTATAAAGACATGAAATGTAAAGATAACTACTATTAACATTGATCAAACAGTAGTTTGATGCAAATTATATAAATAAACAAATTAATACAAGCTTTTACCAAAGGAACTCAAGAGAGAGGTGATTTTGAGTTAGGTTTCCTTTGACAAATATGATTTTTTTCTTTGATCTATTTGGAGTTTTTAATGATTGACCAAGTCTATCTAACCCTAAAAATGTTTGATAATGCCCGAAGTTGCACAATATTTTCCTTGAATGCTTGGTGAATATAACCCAACGTTTATTCGGTTGAACATTTAACTTATAAGTTATAACCCTCAATAAACAGTAATTTAAATCCTCCTTGGACACTATGATTTACTCTATAGTTAAAAAATTTACAAAATATTCACAATACAACACTATGAATAGAAATACCAATAATATTGAACCAATAATGAAGAGTTACATGGATGAAAATTTCAAGCCTGCTAAGCTAAGTAAAAGGATCTGAATGTGCTTCAGTATATTAAGAATTCAGTCACATCATGTGTTCAGCATCATATTAAGAATCCAGGTACACCAAGCCATTAGGTCATAAACGACAATTTCAAAAGATTATTTGCTAAGATTCGGAACATGGGATATTGTGATCCACCCCTATTGGCCATATTATTTGCAGAACTCTTTGGTGATTGAGAAGCTAGCTAGAGCTGCTGTAGAGACAAAATTATATCTTCTACTATGTATTTCAGTTATTGAGTTCACTGTACATAGAAAATATGAAAATGGCTCAATACTTCCTATGCAAGATTAGCATTTTAACAGGCAAAGATGGATAACAATATTGTGATCCTTAAACCAAATATTGTTGGTAAAGTGTGAGTGAAGTTAATAAAGATGCTATCAGTGAAGTCTCTAATCCACAATCCCAAGCGATGTAAACTACAAGTCTGTTGGAATTGGTCCACAATGATGTGTGTGGTCCCATGAATGTTAGAGCCAAAAGAAGAATTTAAGTATTTTTCATTGCTTCTATTGATGATTACTCAAGACATAACATGACTTCAAGAGTAGTTCGAATTGACCTACTGAAGATACCGTTACTAGAAGGCAAGGTTTGAAATCTCGGTCGATACCGGTACGTATCGGCTGTAAACTACAGGTCTATTGGAATTGGTCCACAATGATGTGTGTGGTCCCATGAATGTTAGAGCCAAAAGAAGAATTTAAGTATTTTTCATCGCTTCTATTGATGATTACTCAAGACATGACAAGACTTCAAGAGTAGTTCAAATTGACCTACTGGATATGCCGTTACTAGGAGGCATGGTTTGAAATCTCGACCGATAGCAGTATGTACCGGCTGGAACGTACTAGTTTTGCCCAGTTCAAGACCGGTACTGCATCCAATCTCGATACCTGGCCGGTTCAGGCTGGTACGGACCAGTATTGACAGGTTTTTTTTTTTTTTCCTTAACCGGTACCGATACGTACCGGCCGGTACATACTAGTTTGGGGCCGACCGATACCGTGACCAATACCATGACTTTGAACCTTGCTACGAGGTAATGGACATGTCTTAGGGCAAGAAATGCCATCTATTGTTTGTGAGCAATAAAAGCTAATTGAACTAAATGACAACACAGCGTGATGCTTCATATAAGCAATTATACTTGTTCATTGTACACTATTGAAATAAGTTAAGATTTATGACTTAGGCATCACTTAATATTATCACTATGGTTATCGTTATGGTGGTTAGTATTGTACAATACACGATATGATATGTATGGTATGATACATTGATACCTATAAGGAAGAAAACGATACGTATTGGTTGTACATATCGTATTTCACCGTATTGTACGATACACGATATGCATCATATGGTACACATCTCAAAGCTCATCTAGCCTTAATTCACTTTTTTAACCATTTTATGTCCCTTAAGTTCTAAAAGAGGATCCTATAGGTCCCATAGAGTTAAGAAGACACTTCTAATCCTTTCTAACATAGGGTCACAAGGTTTTTGAGAGGTTTTTCAGTGGTTTCACAAATCTTTTATCTTTCTCTAAAATTGTTGGAATCTAATGCCGTTTGTTTCTAAAGTTTTCTAATCCCTGTGAGACCTTCTAGTTCTTGCACGACTCGGAGGGCCAGCCCAGCTTGTAGGGAAGGGACGAGGGTAGGTCAGTTGGTCTAGGGAAGGGGAGCAGCAGCCGAAGCCGTGATTTGTATGGTATGTCTAATACATACAAAGGCTTTAAAGAGTTTTTGAGAAATTGACATTGGAAACACACTATTTAAGAAGGTGAAGTTCAAATTTCTTTTTTGACTACCTCAAAGTGGTAATTGATAAGAAACGTTTCCTACTCAATTCTTTTTTTACCTAAGATGGTAGATAAAGGGAAGAAGAAAGCTCAGGATGAAACAACATAGAGATAAACCCCATATCATACTTGTATATGGTTTCCTTAAGATACAAGTATATGCACATACTTTTGTGTAGAACAACCTTCAGTTTAATGGAAAATGAAAGTGATTCAACTCTTAAATTAATGTTCTAGAATGTTCTTTATATTTTACATATATATTTATTTAGGTATATATATAGAAATTTTAACTGTATATTACAAGTTACAATAAACAATACATAAAAAAGGAAATAATACATGATATGATATAAGATATGGCAACCTTGATTGTCCTTTCATGTGGGATGGGGACTACGGATATATTTGTTTATATGATATTTAGGGAGATCAAGTTCAGCTCGACGAGAACCAATTTGCAGCAAAGCCTTTCATGTGACAAACTCCCAACCTATTGTCTTCTCTGAAAAATAGGCAATTCGCATTCTGAATGTGGAATTCTTATTTAATAAGAGGAATTTATCTTGGTTTTATTGGATAACTTCAGTTAAGAGAGTTATTAGAGTTTCATATAGACCAAGAGATTCTTCTAGCTAGAGCACTGGTCTATTATTTAAAAAGCAAACGGTGAATAAATTTTGATTTTCTCACGTGCGGCTACATATAGGAACAAAGTTCACGGCTTTAATTATTGAAGACAATTAGCGAAGTTGGTTAGATGTGAATGATTCCAATCATATCGACTCCATCAACTTCCAAGTCAAGAATTTGGCAGTGCTTTTTAGATAATAACCAAGTAAAGATGTGAAGACATCTAGCTATGTGTCTATGGTATTAAAACAAGAATCTTCATCTTTTTTTTTTAATGCAATTTCTGAATAAATCTGCTCATTTGAGATTGCTGCATTTGAGAACTAGTTACACACTTTTAGGAGAACACCAATTTGTTGAAAAATACAGATAAGAGTTTCTCAAACTGCCCTTGTATATCCTATGAAGGATATCCTCCACAAGATTATGATACCATAAAAGTTATATTGCATGCTTACAACATTACATACAAGAAGAAACATGGATCATATGAAGATACCAGGCCATGGTTGAGAACTATGATAGACAACTTTGCCCACTTCAATACCAGTCTCCTCCCAGGTTTCCCTTTTCACAGCCTCTTCTAAGCTTTCTCCTGGCTAACAACAAGTAAACAGTTACAATAAATGAAATTGTTATCTATATTTCTACCAAAGGTCAAGTGCTTTGTCCCCTTCACTTTTCATTCACATTCTCCACGCATATCCTAAAGATTTACAAGTCAAACAAACAATATTGTTAACATATAGTCCCACATCGGTAAGGGAGGCACCCATCACCCGCTTAATATATCCGTTGTGGACCTCCCCTTACAACCCGGGTTTTGAGGTGCAAGGGTATCTAACATGGTATCAGAGCTAGCCCGTCTTCTGCTCCTGCTCCCGCTCCGGGTGCTCTCCACCGATCGTGCCTTGCCACGCGTGCTCCACGTGGAAGGATCCTTGCCACGCGTGCTCCGCGTGAGGGGGAGTATTAATAGATAGTCCCACATCGGTAAGGGAGGCACCCTTCACCTGCTTAATATACCCGCTGTGGACCTCCCCTTACAATCCGGGTTTTGAGGTGTGAGAGTATCTAACAAATATAATTAGCATTATTTGATAAATCCACTAGGTTCAGATGCACCGATCACATGTAATGAACATTTTAACGAGAAACTGTGAGAAAGCAGCACTGCAGCCTATATGATCTCAGCTTTCCCTCCATCTTATCTAAACTCTCCCTTCAAGTTTTTTATAGTTACCAAAGGAAGTGGATACCATGTGATCTACTTGATTAGATGACGACAACTATGTGGTAGGTGGGTCTATTCGGAATGGTAAAGTCGGTGAGCCATCCCTTGAATAGGTGTATGGAGCTTGTCATATGACCAAGGGATTTGTGGAAGATAGACTTTACTGTCGTCCTTTGCTGCAAAGAGAATCACATATTGGCCACATTCGTTCCAGCCATTTGTGGCTTCAACAAGTTAAAGTCAATGGCCTTCTTGTGTTGATTCACTTTTTGTGTGATTTTACAGTCTTTATGGGGGAGGATGGCAAAGGTGGGGGCTAGGGCATCGTCCTCGAGGTCTTTACTAGTGGGGAGGATGTGTGATTTTAGCAAAATCCATAAGTAAATGTTGATCAACTCTGTTATGTATTATACTAGTGGGGAATATTAGACCAAGCCTACTTCCTTAGGATGTTAGGATAATAAATGGGATCTAGAACCTGCTCTGAAACTTGTGATGCAGTAAAGAAGAAATACAAATGGCATCCAGGTAAATGGACCAATGGGCCTGCAAGGGAGGGTGCGATTAGGGACGGCGTGGTTGAAGAACAAGATCAATAAACATGCCAAAAAGGCCCTATCTAAATGATGGGCTAAAAAAGTAAGCACCTGTGTCGAATGACTTAAAAAGCTTGGGCCTTCCCTATAGATCTCGCACGATTAATACCATGTGATGCACGGATTTAAAAATTAAAGAAAATTTTTTTTACAAATCGACTGCTGTAATCTTCTCTATTTACATATCAACCCCTATAAAGTCAATATTTACATATAAACCCTTAAACCATCCAATATTTACATATTGACCCCAACAGTTAGTTGGCATCCAAGATGAAGGAATATTTCTGAAATATTCCTTTATTCCATTGTTATTTTATTAATATAAAGGAGAAATAACCGATTTACCCATGATTTTAATTACTTAAATTGACATATCTTTATTGAACATGGACTTAATCCAAAACAAACACAAGCATAACTTGAATCTAACTTGGACCTAATCCGAATAATTCTAACATTGGAGGGTATTTATACAGTTTAGATAAAATATCAAGGATGAAATCAAAAATATTCTCTCGTTTTGGATGTCAGCTAACTGCAGGGGTCAATATGTAATGTTTGAATGAATTGAGGGGTTTATATGTAAATATCACTTTATAGGGGTTTATATATAAATAGAGAAGATTGTAGGGGTTGATTTGTAAAAAACCCAAAACAATATCCCAAGAAGAACAACAAAAATTCCATAAAGATGCCAAAATTGAAATACTTTAACCAAATGCACCTATATGACATGACTTTAAGACCTTGTCGCTTCATTGCTCGTTGTATCATAGTAATCATACTTCAATACTTAAACATTAAC
The DNA here is from genome assembly GCA_947650365.1 of Chamaelirium japonicum. Taxonomy (NCBI): domain Eukaryota; kingdom Viridiplantae; phylum Streptophyta; class Magnoliopsida; order Liliales; family Melanthiaceae; genus Chamaelirium; species Chamaelirium japonicum. The sequence continues at coordinate 91,937,783 of OX393549.1, read as the reverse complement.
AGCTACGATTTTCAGCAATAGGATATGACCAGTTGTAAAGTATTCATCGACATAGCGGCTTCTCCAAAAAAACTCAATCATTAACAAGAGTATCTGCAAGAGGGTATGGTCTTGTTTACTAATAAAGTTCAATCTTATGCACTAGCGACAGGTGGATATTATACCTCTATATAACCAGCAAGACAGCTCCACATGCGGGGAACAAATCTCGATTGACGGCTCAAAAGTGCACGATCATTTTCACTGTCAATGACAAGCATAATGACTACCTGCTTCAAAACATACGGCACAACAAGGTTAAGTCATCCGTCGAATCCTAATATAATTTAGATTAAGCACTCCATATAAAAGTTCCATGTATAGGTTAGAGAAAGACTAATAATGGATCATATGAATACACAAATCATTCTGACCATTCAAGCCTTGCACCATCGAGATAGGACGACAATGGAGCACAACTCTATTTAAGGAGGTTCCGCAAAAATATTGAAAAATAATTTCCAATCGCTAGTCCACCTGCTACTGTTTCTCTAAGATCAGAGCTGAAAAGCTAACCAAGGCAACTTGACAAGAGAGGAGTCAGCCAAGAAACCTAGAAGGCCAGTTGGCAGATAGAGAGACCAACCTTATTGGTCATGCAATTTAAGCTCGTGCAACCAGAAAGGAACCCTCCATGTAGAATACAGGAGTCCAAAAGAATTTGACAGAAGGAGACAAGGTTCTAAAAAGCGCTAGGCGCTAGTCGGGCGGTGGGGGGCCGCCTAGCGCCTAGGCGGCCTAGGCGGGGACTAGGCGGCGCCTAGGCGTTTTGCCTTTTTTTTAATTATTTTAATTATTATTTTGATATTATATATATATATATATATATATATGTTTAAAGATTAATATAAGTTCAAGATTATCCCAAACCATTATTTTAAAGAACAAGTATATAACCATAATTCAAGATTGAGTGATTAACAAGAACAAAAGCAAACATGGTCCGCCTGGCCAGCCTCAGCCCGCCTGGCCAGCCTCAACCCGCCTGGCCCGCCTGGTCAGCCTCAGCCCGCCTGGCTCGCCTGGCCAGCCTCAGCCCGCCTAGACCGCCTAGGCGGCCGCCTTGCCCCGCCTAGACCGCCTAGGCGGCCGCCTAGCTCCGCCTGGGAGCTTGGCCGCTTTTCTGGAGCGCCTAGGGCCTAGGCGAGGCGGTGGGGGGCCGCCTAGCGCCTAGGCGCCGCCTAGGCGGCCGCCTAGACCGCTTTTTAGAACACTGGAAGGAGACAAGATTTATAAAAGTAATTGTGTTTATCTCTGTAAATTAAAAGCAAAGAACCGGAGTAAAACAACATTCCCAGTACAACGTTCATTGGATACTGAGAAGTAATGTGAGGTCATGGTTATTTTTATAAGCATACATAGAGTTTGTGCATATGCTATTAAGAAAAGGAGAGGGATCACATCATACAGGATCAACACGAGGATAGATCCTCTTCTTGCAAGATTCATTTGTGCATTGTTTCCGCCGCCCTGCATCAATGGGAGTTGTGCTAGCTCCACAATGCCCACAAAAACGTGAGACATTATGCCATTCTAGCAATGCCCGAGCCTGGCCAAAACCAAGAGGAACATTAGAAAGATTTATATTTTTTCATATACATCACTGGAGAAGCAAAGAAATCATCTAGACAAAATCAGCTGCAACCGGGATTTTAAATTGATGGTGAAGAAGTAAACCAGACCTTAACAGCCTTATATAGACATGAATGTAACTCATGACTAACTTAATCTGTTGTCAGAGGGGGAAAAAAGGGAAACATTCAGTTGCTTTAATCAGTTTGTGGCGAGCAAACTAAGGCATAACACCACATGTTTAGAGAGAGAGAGAGAGAGAGAGAGAGAGAGAGATGGGGGGGAAGGCATCAGATGCCTTGGATATAATAAATTTCTATGATAGAAGAAGTTACAATTGTTTTGCAGAATGCAGACAACCTAGACATTCCAACAAGCAGGCGCATCACAGAAAGAGAACTAAGAAATAACTGATTATTTCAATATTAACCACTGAAATATACATGAGTAAAACTTGCAATTAATTGACAATATCAACAGAAGAAATACTTTACAGTCACCACTAGTCATTTTGATGGAAATTGAATGTGCCATGACAGCAAAAGATATTCTAATAATTCAAAGCCTTTTAACCATAAATATCCCTTCTCAAAAAATATCAAATACCAATTGGGTGTCCAAACAATTCATTTCTATAATAGAACAATCAGGTACGACTTCAATGCAGACAGCCCACTCATCTTTAACATGCACAGGCATCAAGGACTATGCAATAAGATTAAGTCACCAAGATGGTTTTTTAACAAGGCATTTGGTCAAACAAAATCACCAAAATTTTCATTTCATCCATCCAAAGCACTTCATACATTCTTATAAAAAACTAAATTAAAATTTAAGCACACTTCAACATCCAATGAACAACATGTTAGCAGGATCATACCTCTGCGAAACAGCAAGAAGTGAAAGGTCTAATTTAGAGAAAGACAATAATGCTACAGAGGTGCCCAGTTGTTCGTTCATTGTAAAAAGCAACTAGGTGGAACCCATCTATGTACTCAGCTTTGAGGATCAAGATGCAATACAGCATAACATGAAATTCATTGCCCTATCACTATAATCATCCATCACATATGACAAGCTAACATGATACCACGAGAAGTTTAACTACGGTCAACCTTATTGGGCTGAAGTGGACATACTCTGCTACACAAAAACAGCTAGTGAAGAAGTTTAGTTTGCAGGTTGGGTTGCCAACGCTTCATTGAGTACACCCTCAACCAAAGCCTTCTTGACCCTCCGACGGAAAACTTAAGTGTAATAGTAATTTTTTGTTTTTCTTTTGTGTCGGCCATTACGATAAGCAATAACAGCAGACTATAAATGACAATCATGCCTAAGAAGTCATATTTATTAAACTCTTACACATTCTCTTAAGGTTGAGGATCTTTATACTGAAACAAATGGTCAAAATGGGAAGCACGAGCATAAACTTTAGTATAGCTCATATTTAATTAGCTTTACTTACATGCATCTTTTGGGCAATGCTAAACTGTGGTGGAGAACAGAACAGAGATGATGATTCATCACACCAACCCATCACCAATTGGCCAGAGATGAAACAAAAGTGGGGAAAGCAGTTTCTGCCGTGTAATGTCCAATGGCTAGGAGTAGACTCAAATATAGAGTAACAACAGAGGGTCTTTGATAGTTCAAAGTTCCAGCATAGGTCTATAGACTGAACAAAGGTGGCTTATCAGGTCAGACTTCAAGATGGCAAGTCATTTGGCAACTCTTGAAGTCTGCCAAAATCCATATTTCTCATCTCAAAGCCCATGTATACCATGCCAGAAGCTGCCCAGCCATACAAGCCATCACTAAAGCTAGTAAATGCTTGAGGCACAGAAGAAACAGAAAAGAAAGACGATATATACAGTCCAAGTAGTCTGCTTCCATCTCTAATTGTTAATTTGTTATTAATTACTTGGGTTGGGCAAAATAATTTCTTAAACTGTAGGTAGATTACATAAAATTCATAAAAACTGCTGAGTCAGATGAAATTCATCTACATTTTAGCACACTCTGAACTCTGGACATGATGAAATGGAATGCCGCATTAATTTAATGCATCGTTATTCAAGCTGAGATTCCACGAGAAGCACTTTAGGTATCAAGAAGTTCTTGCTACAAGGAGGTAGGAACCCATATTCTGATATGGATTTGCTTATCCCGATCGCTACCACAGTATGAGGTGGACTTTATAGTAGTTAATTCTCAAACAACCACAATTTGGGTAGGTTGGCAGCAGAATCATCAATCATGGGGCAAAACGAGAACCAGCTCGGTTCATGTGAGCATCTCAATGGTTAGCAATAGCAAAGCTTCTATGCTTAATAGTGGCGTTTTAAAACTTGGAAACTCAACTCGATTCGAAACCTTGCCAAGTAGAGTATACTCCGAACGAAACATCAAGAGTGACAGTGACAACTCACCTACTCTCTCTCTCTCTCTCTCTCTCTCTCTCTCTCTCTCTCTCTCTCTCTCTCTCTCTCTCCCTCTGGCTGTGATTGGACACTGCCCGATCGAACGATGGAGCATAGCCATCAGTTTTTGATGGGGACCACCACATATTTTTTCCTCTGAACGAGACAACTGGAGTGTCAGTGATAGCTCACCTACTCTCTCTCTCTCTCTCGCTCTCTCTCTCTCCGGCTGTGATTGGACACTGCCCGATCGAACGATAGAGAATAGCCATCAGTTTTTGATGGGGACCACCACATTTTCCCCTCTGAACGAGACAATTGGAGTGATAGTAACAACTCACCTACCCCCCCCCCCTCTCTCTCTCTCTATGGCTGTGATCACCTGATCGATCACCAACCGATCAAACGGTGGAGAATAGCCATCAGTTTTCGATGGGGACAATGGCAGCTCACCTGCCCTCTCTCTCCCTATCTCGCTCTCTACGGCTGTGATCGGACACTGGCCGATCAATCGGTCAGCAATAGGACTGGAGAAATGATAAAATGCGGCGTGCGGTGCGTGCGGTGTCGCACCGCAGCCGTCTGATGCACCGCTGCGTGCATCGCACGCACCGCAGCGGTGCATCAGACGGCTGCAGTGCGACGCCGCACGCACCGCACGCCGCATCCTAACACGCCTCAGTAGGACTGTATATATATATATGTATATATATATATATATATATATATATATATATATACAAGGTTCGAAATCTCCATTTCGGTGGAAATTTCGACCTTCTGGATATGAAAATATTTCGTGGAAATATTTCGACAGTGTGGAAATATTACATTTTTACAGAAATGGTAGAAATATTGCTTTTTCGAAGGAATTTTTTAATGAAACTTTGGATAGTCATAAATCAAGCAAAGATAGACACTTTGGAACACTCAAATAATACTTCTACCCGGTCTAGGGGGGTAGAGCTTCACATATTATGTATTCTATGCAGACGCTGCTGATTGTTATGCACGTTGTACAGATGCATCTCACTCCGGGTTTTCAAGATATGATATCCAAAGTCTAAACAACGCAAAATGATATTTGATAATGTTGATTAACTTACATGAACAATTATAACTAAGCTGGAATAATATATATACATTATTTTCATCACGAAGAAGTAAAAATAATCATTCATCATCACTTATCCAAGTAATGATATTATCATCAGCATTTTTTTCTTCACTCGTAGTCTATGTAGGTACATCATCATCAACTCTTGCCGGACCAGCTCCACTACCGCTTGCTCTAGCATCATGAGCAAACTGTGTCGGCATCCATCCTCTCTCAGCTCGCTCCCGCTGAGAGTGTCTTGAATCTAAGACCGCCTGTCGAAACTGAGCCTTCTCATCTTCTGTCTCAATATCTAGCGGGTACTCGATATCATCATCTGAACGATTCCTTGTTGATAGAGTGTTGGTATGTCGGGAGTCTCGGGACTTCTCGATCCGTCCCTTCTTGGGTTGCCTAGGGGTTCGAAGCTGAACTCCTTTGTATTCTCCGCTTCTCAATAGATTGTGCATGGATACTCTGACTTCAAGCGGAGCCTTCAAACACTCTGCTACATCGGGAAAGCAGCCGGCGAGGTGTTGTTTCAACCGTGTAACACCCCCACTTCTGATCTGTTTGCCACAATAAGTACACTGTGACTTCTGTTTCTTTGTGTCCAAGGGGAAGCCGTGCTGCCACCCTGTCTTTTAACCCAGAATCTCTATGCGGAGGAGGTTGGAAGGCCATCTGTAAATGATAATAATTAATAAGTAATATTGAACTATAAAAAAAGTCTAAACTGATGAACGACTAGCCAGCTCATTAGAATAGATTGAAAATACAGACTATATACCCAAAACCCAAAAGTACATAAGAAATTAAGAATATATCATCAAAATTCTAATGAAACATCAAATCTATTGCCAAAATGATCGGCGGCCCGACTCATAATCATTTCTTAGATTTCGCCTTCGGTAGATGGATGCAAGATAATCTGTACAATAGTGATGCCATGTCATATACTACTGGTGTCACTCTATGAACTCTCACATATTGCTCATACTCTGGTCCTGACACCCCAACCAAATGTCCAATCACCGGATACTATATATACAAAGCGATGGTGACTTCTTCATCTGTATGAGGATATACAACTGCACTTTCAGTTATCGGATGATCATATCCATATAGATACAGTTGATATCCCTGAGGCTGAGGCTCAGGCTCAGGCTCAGACTGAGAGCCATAAGAACTACCGCTCTGATCAGGATATCCATATGGAGAGTAGAAAATCCCACCGGCGCCCAGTTGGGTATAAGGTTGACTATATGGGTCAGTAGTCTGCCCCTGACCATAATTGTATCCACCATAACCGCCACTGCTCGTGCTCATCTCATCAAACTGAGACAATAATGAGTCAACCTCTTGGCTCCAATGAGTAGATATGGAGCTATCTCTATCAGTTTGTCTCGGAGCACCTCGTCTACGCTCGTAATGTCTCGCCCTCTTCTGTCCTGGATCAGCATGATCACGATCCTGAGTAGCATATTCGAACTGATCTTCTCCAGTAAATGGGCTCAACAGTCTCTGTGATCCAAAAGCACCACCACCACTACTGCCCCCACCGCCACCGCCACCACCACCACCGCCCCACCACCACCGCCGCCACCACCACCAGAAACATCATCACTACCACTATGACTATCATCGTCGTCTTCATCGGTGCTACTGCTACGAGCCTGCGTCTCTAGGTCTGCAGTATCTATACCCATCTGTGAGGCTATGTAGCGGCTCGGTATACCTGAGGGAGTGTCCATGGCTGGAGATCCCAACTTCTTAACCCACTCATATAGTGGGTCCTCTTCTGCGTCTCCAGAAAAAATATCACTAAGATCGATCAGCCCCATGTCCCTGTCCTCTCCTTTCAAATTCCTTATCATCATTCGTAAATTGTAATGCATGCGTACAAGTTTCTCCAGCCTCTCATGCTTCAGCCTGTTTCTTCTCTTAGTGTGGATCAACCCAAACGTGCTCCAATTACGTTCACAACCAGATGATGAAGCGGTTTGTGAAAGGACTCGGATGGCAACTTTGCGTAGATTTAGGGCAAAGTACCATAAGTTACCCACTATTCAGCTGCATTAATTAAAAAATATCACTAAGTAAACCTTAACAAATAAAAAAAGTGTATGATTTTTATTCACGATTTAAGTGTTTGGCCTGGTTGTGTTAGCTGCCTCCCATTTATTACAGCCGGTATCGCGAAGCTAACCATCGCATCCCTAAAGATCTTCAACTACAAGATTGAGGGAATTAAAGCTTTAATGAGATAAAAGCTTCATTTCATAGAAATTAAAGCGTGTAATCTATTTACAAGATTACCTCACTAAGACAGATCGCTTGTTCATTTGGATCTGATACTAACTTCGCAACCACATCTTGAACCCCTTGAATCAGGTCATCTCGAATTCCAAGATCGAGATTATAGTGATACATCGGATTCAAATAGAATGGTACAAAAAAGATTACATAATCATCACAGTTATAATGATAAGCACTAATTATACGTGAGGGATAGATCCTTACCAGCCTTATGTAAGGGATGTTGTAGCTGTATTGTCCACCTTTTCTCAATGATCTTCAATATCCAATCAGGAGAACGAGTGGTTTTCAATTGATCTTTCATCAGATCAATAGCAAGATGCATATATCCCATGGTGGGCTTCTTATCCCCATCCACCATCCGCAATATTTCACAATAGGGTCGAGAATATCGACAACTTCACGGACCTTAATTCAAAACGAAGACTGCCCAATCAAGTCCTCAATATCTACACCAGCATGTCGCCCCTAGTATTGCAGCCACTCCGGAGAAGTAAACATTGCCCTAAGACTATCTTTCTTATCGAGTAAGCTCTGAAGGGCAACATCATTGCTTGCAAATCTAGTGAGACCCAGTCTCACAATATCTCCCCACACTTCTCCCTCATCATAGCAAGCACATAAGTGTGATTATAGATGAAGTTTGTTATTGTTCTCACCATCTGCACCAGATTCTTTACTTTGCTCCTCTTTCCAATATCCTTAGTCATCAAGTCTATACAGTGAGCAGCACAGGGGGTCCAGAACAAGTTATAGCCACTACTTGTATCCATGAGTTTTTTTCAGCTTTTAGATATGCACTGTCATTATCAGTGACAATCTGTATCACATTCTCTTTTCCTACCATATCTACAACTTCTTTTATCAATTCATACAAATATTGATGATCCTTTATATGTGCAGACGCGTCAACTGATTTAAGAAAAATCATTTTTCCGTCACTGCATGCCATAAAATTTATTAGTAACATACGCGTGGGACCAGTCCAACCATCACACATAATAGTAATACCATATTGTAGCCATTTCTTTTTTAAGTCCTTCATGTATTCTCGGAGATCGTCATCCTCCTGATCAAGAAGTGGGTTCATCAACTCATATGCACTCGAACCTTTCACTTCTAGTCCACACCTACCAGCCTCATCAAGCATCGTCTGGTAAAAGGGATTATTAGCCACTGCATTAGGTGGTAAACCCCCGTAGTGTACAAATCTAGCAATAAACTTGTGCAGTCTAGCCTTAATCCCCTTCTTATTTACTACTTGTGGAATTGTTGGTTGATTCGTGTCCTGCCCTCTGCAAGCATAGGGATTAAAAGTTGACCGTGAAGACTTGCTTTGCCTCATAGACATTGAGCGCCATAAGCCGCCAATACCCTTCCCCCCATGGCTAGTACCTCGAGTACCTGAACTACCTCCCATCTTACGTACATAATGACCAAAATCAGGTCTCGTACGCTCTATCCTCTCTCTGATCCCGATCCTACTGTTTGGCACGGGATATATGACATGCCTCTCTGAAGACTGGATCATTATCGTCAGAGTTCCCCTCTTCAATATGGATAGGGGCAGCCAAAGTCTCTCTAAATTGCTCCTCAACCCTCCGCTTATCCAATGTCTTATCCTTACTTGTTCTGAGCACATCACTCATTAAATCTCTAACCTCTTTTGGACATTTGGTACACTCTCTACATTTGGAAAACCTCTAGCTAGGTGTTGTTTCAGTCTTGTCACCCCGCGCCACCCTTTAAAATCTTTTGGCAATAATTGCACTGTGACTTGGACTTATCACCAGATACTGCAACACCGTATTCCCATCCAATATCTTTCTTTCCCATTTTACTGTAAGTCTGTAAAAATGATATTAATTTTCAAGTTAATTTATGTTACTTTAATAGTCAATAATTCTAACCAAAATCTCTAGATTATGGGGACTACAGACTAGACACACATACACAAGTGTATATGCCGAGCTTTCCCTACTAGAGTCTTGATTAGATGATTACGGTGATCCTACGAGTGTATGTGCAATAACAATAAGGTATCAAGATAGATTCGACTTTAGATATCCAATTAAATAGTCTAAGGCGCAATGGCCAGATTAGCTCCAGATCGGTGGAGGAGCACTAGGCTCTCTTAAATACCACCTTTCCTAGACAAACTTTTCTTAGACACCGTCAATCAATGGAATATTCAGTGGAAATGTTACAGTCGATTATATCGAGAAACCTAAGTGCAAGAAGTATTCTAAATAAAGCCGTTTCGATCGTTATAACTCTTGAATGTTTATTTATTTTAAGATTTTAGCAAATATTTATATTTTATCTAATATAATTTACAAATGAAAGTTCTATTGTTAATAATGGATCCGTAAATATGCAGAGTGCATAATAAATATTATTTTTTATGTGATGAGTTTAAGATTGCAAACTCTATTGTTAATAATGGATCCGTAAATAGAAATAACACATACCTTTGTTATAAGATTTCTTAAGAGTTATGACTAGAGCTTTCACTTATATGCTCCTATTTAAGGGCCAATGCTCATAAGCGTTTGCACCTTTGCACAGCCAAAACAAAAGAGTTAAAAGCGCGAGATAGTACTTGGCAACCGACCTTCGTACGGTTAGCACCGAAGATTAGCACCGAAAAAACTCGCACCGAAAATTAACATTAAGCACCAAAATGGGAGAGGGAAAGTGGGACTGGGAGGGCTCCCAGTCCCACTTTCCCTCTCCCACTTCGGTGCTAGATGCTAATTGATGCGGGAATCGGGATACAGCCGTATCACTAATTTTCTGAGCTAGTGGACTTTGTTAAAGTAAAGCCTAAATTATAGATATAAAAGTTGATCGAGAAATTCTTCCAAACTAGAAGTATTTCGACTGTCTCCCAAATCATATAGTAAAAAACAAAACTCACATCTAAAAAAGAGATGATATAAACATTTTGAAAAAGTAAAAATTGTATCTAGTTGTCTCCCAAATCACTAAATTTTTATTCAAGTTGATGATGGAAAGGAAAGTGTGGGACTTGAAGTAGCTTTGCTTGGAAAGTTCCTTTTTTCAAGTATAGGGATCTTAGAAGCATGATAAAAAGGTAACAAAGCATATCTATAGAGAAATGTGACCGTCTGCATCACTAAAACCATAGAGGCCATTATCCCCATCACAAAAACCAGTCTCGTCGTTTTAATTTTACATAGCCTTTGAAAGTGAGAGGTATAATTACACATTATGTGCAAAACTAAAGCATCTGGAGAACCAAGTCTGACCTTTTGCCTCCCTGAAAAAATCACAGTGCGTGCTAATCACAGTAAGGGATCAAGGAGAGGAGTTCCTCAATGCAGTACAAGCCTACAAGTATATAAATAGTTCCCTTAATCGGGTGGGAGAGAGAGGAAGCGAGACGAAATTCGTACCTCTAAGGGAGCCAGAAGTGGGACTGTGGGAGTCAGGGAGGAAGACGAAGTCACTTCGGGAGTGGGAGAGGGAGGGAGTGGGACTATGGGAGTAAGGGAGGGAGACGAAGTCACTTCGGGAGTGGGAGAGGGAGGGAGTGGGACTATGGGAGTCAGGGAGGGAGGCGAAGTCACTTCGGGTTCGGGAGTGGGAAAGGGAGGGAGTGGGACTGTGGGAGGGAGTGGGAGAGGGAGGGAGGGGCCTTAAATAAAAAAAAATTCGCAGCAGCTGAACAGCCTGAACTTCGGGACAAAAATTTCGCAGCAGCTAAAAGACTGAAAGCAAAACACCGGGCCAGAAATTTCGGGCCAAAACAGCGAAACAACAAAAAAATCCAGCCGAATGCCTGTTTATCGCGAAATATCGTGAGATCTCGCGCGAAAAATCGCGAAATATCGCGTCCGATCGCAAAATTTCGCCCGATGCTTTAGCGCCGCCCCATGTGAGGTGGGCCCCAGATGTCAAAAGGTAATTTCGTCTCGCGAGATTTCGCACGAAATATCGTCGATATATGGCGAAAAACCTGTCGCTGTTTGCCGCCCCACACGAAATGGGCCCCAACTGTCCGGACGAAATTATTACCTTTCGCATCGACGATATTTCGCGCGAGGTTTCACGAAATATCGTCGATACATCGCGCCCGTCTGCCACGCCACGTGAGGTAGGACCCCCTGTCCGCCGATATTTCGTGATAATTCGCAGCCTCAAACATTTCGCGAAAAATCAAGCGAAATGTCGCGATTTTTTTACATTTTTCATTATGCTCGAGATTGTGGGCCTTTGTGGCGTGATTTCGTTTCGGGTTTTTGATTTTCTGAGATATTTCGCGATATATTTCGATTTTTTGATCTATGTATGTATGTGTATATATATATATATATATATATATATATATATATATATATATATATATATATATATATATATATATATATATACATAAAGAGAGAGAGAATGATTACCTTAATATAGATATCACATCCACAAAAAATTAGCAAATTCAGAAACCTCTATGTATGGTAATAGAGGAACATACATTGAGGCCTTCTTTGCATGGGCATACAAAGTCAAGATCCTCTCTCTCTCTCTGTAAATATATATATATATATATATAATATATATATATATAAAGAGAGAGAGAGATAGATCATCTAAGCATATCAAATAAACAAATTATATGTTAAGGTGATCATCCTCACAAAATTCTGAAACCTCTAAGCATTTCAAATAAGCTCTTCAAATTAACGCTTGAAATGGACAGCTGATAAAGCCTTTAATATTTTGATGGACCTAGATGTTTCAGAATTTGTTGATTTTTTATGGATATACTATCCATAGCAATATGATCACCCTCACAAAAAATCAGCCAATTCTGAAACATCTAGGTGTATCAAAATGATATAAGTTATATCGTCTGTCAATTTCAACCGTTAATTTGATGAAGAATATTTTGTATCGGGTGAGGAGACAGACGAAGAGTGCTAAGGAGGTGGAATTTAAGTCAAATAAAGATTGAGTCTTGAAGGGATATGGAGAAGAAGAATAGTAATAGGAGTCTAGTACTATAGCCTATAGAATAAATGATGTATTTCACTATTTTGTGACTTTTTATTTTGGATTCTACTCTTGGATACTTTATCGTAATATCATGCTTCCTTTTGTTGTTAGTAATCTTGAATTTATGGTTTGGATTTTACTAAAATCATGCACATTATCTCATAATATCATGCTTGTTTTTGCTCTTGTTAATCATGTTTTTATATTTATATAAATAATACTTGTTCTTTAAAATAATAATTTGGATAATCTTGAATTTACAGTAATTTTAAAACATATATTATATATAATATCATAATAATAATTAAAATAATTAAAAATAGTCAAAACGCCTAGGCACCGTTTAGGCGGCCCCCCACAGCCCGACTAGCGCCTAGTGCTTTTTAGAACCTTGGCAGCAAATGGATATCCCCACCGGTGGACTATCTCAACATGTATGAAGAAGCATTTTTCCCTAATCACAAAGAATTTCTCTTTGATCAGTTGCTAACCCTTAGACAAGGCAACATGACAAGAAAAAATGTGGAGAAATGCAATGAACTATCCAGTCACATGCGGCATGATAGAGAATGACATTGCATTTGAAGTCCAATCTATATAACATGGCACGGCGGTCTACATGCTGACTAGACAAAACGGAACAACTTGCTGACTAGACAAAAATGAACGGATAGATTTGATCATCATCTCTTGATCTAACCATAGAGTGGGACTCATCCCTTCACTTATTCAAAAGTGAAGTCCCTCAATTAATACAGAATTAATTGACTCACAAAGAAGGCAACCCAATCACCGGAAATCCCTCAAGAAAATCACTCTCAAATCTCAATTAATATAAGAATATTTAGAGTAAATTACACTTTTGCCCCCTGAAGTTTAGCTTAAAAACACTAAACCATCTTATAGCTATAAAACAACATTTTGCCCCCTCCAATTCAGTTTCGATCAGGTAAAAATCACTAAACAAGAAAATTATGTAGTTGACAAAAGGGTGTATTGTGCTAACATTTCAAACTTTAGGGAGCGATTTGGAACAAAATAAACTACATGGGAGATAAGTGATTTTGAGCAAAACTATAGAGGGGCAAAGTGTAATTTATCCTAATCTTTGGGAAATTTTATCCATACCCCAAAAATCTGTAACTAGCCCCGTCTCCCTATCGACCCTTTAATACCAACATTGTCCTTTTCTTTTGTACCCCAAACCTCAAAGCTCTAACTTAGCATATTTTGTACCCCCAACCCAACCTACCCCCAACCCAACCCAACCCAAGGTCTGTTTGAACTTCCTTAGCCCTAGCCTAATCTGTCGGGTTGACCAGGTTGATCAGGTTGTGCGAGATGGGTTGATCGACCTCAATATGGTAGAGGAGAAATAATTCGGATTGGGCTCGGGTTGGGTTCAGGTTAGCCCGCCCAAATTTGGGTTGGGTTCGGGTTGGGCTCGGGTTGGGTTCAGGTTAGCCCGCCCAAATTTGGGTTGGGTTCGGGTTGGGCTCGGGTTGGGTTCCGGTTGGCCCGCCCAAGTTGCAGCCCTACGTCTGCCTTCAAGTAGGGGTGGCAATGGGTCGGGTCGGGTTGAGACATAGGTATAAGGGCAAAACACCCAACCTGAACCCAACCCGTTTAATAAACGGGTCAAAAACTTAAACCCAAACTCGACCCGACCCGTTTACTAAACGGGTCGGGTCGGGTCAGGTCGGGTTGGCCACCAAAACGGCTCGGTGATTTGGTTACCTCACTCACGGCCAACATACCCACCATTTAGTCCTGGCCCATTATGAAAAAAAATAAATAAAAAAGGCCCCATTTAGAATTTTCGCCTTAGGTCTCAGTTTGTATCGAGACGGCCCTTCTCTCTCTCTCTCTCTCTCTCTCTCTCTCTCTCTCTCTCTCTCTCTCTCTCTCTCTCTCCCCGGTGTAGCGGAGTTGGGGGTTGGTTGGTCGCACCGAAGGCTCCCGCTTTGTGCCAATCGGCACGGGCTTGCCGAAGGTGGTCAGGTGTATTGTCGTCGCATACGACGGTGGGGGTGGTGATGCCCGGGGGGTGTGTTGCCGCAGAAGGCGGCCCGCTGCAGTGCCGACAGGAACGGGCATGCACTAGTATATCATAATTCATAACAACTTTATCTGAAACGTTTATCTAAAGGATGTGGTACAGACGAAACCCTTTTCTAGAATCTAGAATGGGGTTTAACCCGATCAACAAAGAAATAATAGCAGTAATTTCTTATAAACTAGTAAGAAACCCAGGCAATGCCCGAATGTGCTTGATGCACGTCATTTGGCAAAGATGACATCGCAACTGTTCGAAGAAGTGTGAAATCTTAATTGAGTGTGATTCACTTGTTAGAGAGAGTGAGAGAGAGAAAGAGAGAGATTAACATCAAATGACTATTAAATACCATTGAATGAAAATTTATCATCTTTATGGTAGGTTTTTAAATGGATTTAAAAGAGAGCTGCGTTCACACACGAAAGAAGAATTCTAGCTCTTTAAAAGACATTCACGTGTCACAACATGGGAAAGAGGCTTCCATTTTAGTATATATACTAGTAAGAAACCCGGGCAATGCCCAAATGTGCTTGATGCACGCCATTTGGCAAAGACGACATCGCAACTGTTCAAAAAATTGTGAAATCTGAAGTGAGTGTGATTCACTTGTTAGAGAAGAGAGAGAGAGAGAGAGAGAGAGAGAGAGAGAGATTAACATCAAATGACCATTAATTGCCATTGAATGAAAATTTATTATCTTTATGGTAGATTTTTAAATGGATTTAAAAGACAGTCGTATTCACACACGGAATAAGAATTCTAGCTCTTTAAAAGACAACCAAGCTCTTTAAAAGACGACCACGTGTCACAACACGGGAGAGAGGCTTTTATTTTAGTATAGATATAATATAGATATAGATATATAGATATGGTAGCATTAAGATCAAAGGAACGGAGTAGTAGCCTACATGACCAGCGATCGCCAATTCCCCCATTACTTTGGTGTCAGCCCAATCGGTCGCGACCATCAGAGTCCTCAGCTCCACAAAGCACAGCCCATCACCGCCATGGACGAATTCAACACCAGCAGCGGTAGAGACGTCGACCGCCCAATACACTGTCTCCTCGTCCTCCGGCCTCGACCCCAGATAGAAAAAGGAATCCACCGAGAATTCCTTAAAATTGGACGGCGCGACCCATCCCAGATGCCAGATGGGCGGGGAATCGGGCCGGAGATCCGACGAGCGGGCCAAAGGCCTGCCCTTCCTGAAGGCGAGGACCTTGAAATCCGGTGAGGGCCCTTCGTGGGTGCCTGCAGAAAGGAGGGATTTCAGGGTTTCAAGGGCGGAATTGGGAGAGCACGGTCCGTCAGATTTGGTGTGAAGGGATCTCAGAGGGTTTCCAGCGAAGGCGTGGGCTTGGAGTTGGATGGACATGGCCGGCGGCTTTCTCTCTCTTCTGGCGCTAAGGCTTTAGGAGTCGGGTTTCTCTCTCTAGGGTTAGGTTTTAGGGTTTTATCGGGAGGGAGAAGCACTTCTCGCCTTCCATGGTTTCCGTGAACACACACACACACACACGCAGAGAGAGAGAGAGAGAGAGAGAGAGTGAGAGAGAGACAGAGAGGAGAGGAGGGTGGTGGTGACGGAGAAGGAGCAACCAAGTGGTGGTTAGAGGCTGGTGAACGAAACAATCCAGAGCCACGTCCCATTGCTGTCCCTGCGGGACCACGAAATCCCTTTTGGCAGCCCCCATTTATAAGCCACTCTTTTGCGAAATGCATTCCCCGTCTGAAGGGCACCCCTCTTTTTGCCTCTGTTCTTGGTGCACACATCATCGCTGTCAACAACTCACCATCGTCCATCTACTTCCTCCTCCTTCTACCTTCTTCATCCTCCTCCTTTTCCTCCCCTTCTTTCCCCCCTCGTCCTCACTACAATCATAGGACTCGATCATACAAGTCCGAATACACAGAAGGGGCTACCGAGGTGGCCGATTGCACAAAATGTGCATTCGGACTTGTGTTGTCGAATGCTACGATTCCAGGATGAGGAGGAGGGGAATAAAGAGGAGGAAGAAGGAAATAGGAGAAAGTAGAAGATGAGAAAAGAGGAGGATATATTCATATACAAGATGTCTAAGAATACCAAGTTATTATACTTGATAAGGTTCACAATCGGTGACAAGATTTGACATCATATTTGTAATATTGTAACACTCTTGACTTTCGTCTAGTGTGAGGTAGTTTATTTTAATCATCGGAGAGGTGTCTCTAAGTCAATGGCATTGGTGTATTTAGAATACACTAAACATAATTGCTATGAGATCATTTCATCTAAAGGAGGGTCATGTGATGTTATGTCTCTCATATGTTATTTGTGTAGACCCTCGATCTTGAGATGTTTGTGAACGCGAGGCTTTGTGTTTGTCACTTTGACTTACAAACCTGTGAGTCCGATAGGGTGGTTAATACATGTGTATCTTCGGTGACTTGCACCGAGTGCTCGGAAGTAGTTTCATTGTCGAGCTTAGAATAATACTTGGCTGCTCCGTTCCAAGCAGAAGTTTCCTGCTTGGACTCACGTGGCACCACCGTAATGGGTGAATTTGTAGGGCTACACATGAGAAAACATAATTGCAGTTATGAGTCCTTTGGATCACTTTACATACTGCCTTTTTAATACTTATCCCCATGACTTGGCCCAATCATATGGTGCCACATTAGCCCAAGCAGAAAGCTCATGCTTGGGACCAAGCAATCAAGTGTTGTTCAATAACTTAGAAACAGAATGATAGCCATCTTTATTTCAACAAAATTTGGGATATCCTAAAAAGACATTGTAAATAAAATTGAGGAGGCCCAATGAGATTAAGGTGGGATGAGATATCAATTGGAGAAGTTCTAGGGCGATGAATTCACTACTAGTCTAGCAACTAAATCATTCATGCTAATTTTCTGGTTTAGTCTCCTATATAGATTCGACCCACCACCACTAGAAGCCATGATGGTGTCACTGAAAGACTCTACAATTGTATCAATGGGATTGGCGTACCTTTAGTTGACACGATCCGTCATCCTTGGTACGGATCATCTTACCGAGACATAACCCATCCAAAGATACAATTGGAGAAGATCCTATAAGCACCTCAATGGCATGGACAATCTTCGGTTGGCACGATCCGTCCTCTTGGGCTCGGACCGTCTTCCCTAAGCATAATCCATCCAAGAGTGTGCTTATAGGTATATTATAACATTGCATGATAATCATAGGATATAAGCATAAAGGATGAACTACGACGAGTATTACAAGTGTATCGATAGTATGGACCATCTTTGGCTATCACGATCTATCATCTTGGACACGGATCATCTTCCCTAAGCATGATCCATTCAAAGAAAACACAATCATTTGAATAAAATTCATAGATCATAATTATAGAAAATACCCTAGGATGCATGTAATCTAGATACGAACAATTATAATGAAAGCAAAACAATTCATATCATAGTTTAACTAAAACGATTTATTATTCATCACAAATCATGCAACAATCCATAGAAGAAAAAAAAAATAAAACCCTAAAAAGGCATGAAAAATAAAGTTTACTAGGCTATGGTTTCATCGAATCCCTAGAGGAGGCCTTTAGCCGAGCATGATGGATGCAAGTTCCGCTCTCCTTCTCTCTGAGATAGCTTTCGGGGTTCAAAAGATGTGTTTGGCGACCCCAAAACACCTATTTAGAGGATTGGGGTCATCCTAGGTTTTCCCAAGAGAAACCCCTTCAAAATACGCAAGCTATCATGCAGATATAGCAGTTTCGGCTGTCTATAGCATGTTTACAACCATGCGAGCCTGACTTATTTTGGTCATAACTTTTCGCTCGGTTGTCAGAATTAGGCATTCTTAGGCTCGTTTCGAAGCTCTCAACGAACCCTATCTTTCTATATCATCCTCTCATCCAACCAGAGATTCAAGATTAACTGAAAAATAGTTTTTTCTCTTTACTTCTTCTCTAATTTGCTCCGTTGGAACCATTTTTCGTGCGGTGGTTTGATTTCCTACAAGTTAAACACACAAGAGCACCGATAATAGTATGAAAGTGGGAAATAAAGTATAGGTTTAGGGGCATAAATGTGGTATATTTATGCATCGATCAGTGCCCTTTTGACTGGTCGACACCTTGGGACCAGAAAGAGGAATGCTCCCACTGTTGTCGCCCACATCGCCGACCTATCTTTTTCGACACCTACAAATTATAAAAAGCTTAGACCGACCGGTATTGGGATTATAGCGTCTAATTATCCTAACATACCTATCAGAAAACATCGTAGTAGAAATGGATCCCTCCTCTTCCCCGTCAGTCGGTGCCTGTGGACTGGCTGGAGCAATAAGATGTTTCCCTTTCTTTGGTGCCGACCCAGGAAAATAGGACTTGACCTGTGCGAGCCTCAAAAACAACAATATCCAGTCATCATCACCCTTGGTAATCTTCCTGATCCTTCTATCCCACTCCACCTCGAGAGACTCAGGACATTTGAGATGCCCGGTGGGGTAGTAATTCTCCAGGGTAAATACAAGGTCGGAAGAGGTTCCAGGTACAACATGGCTACCTCTCCAAGGCCCCCCGACTACTAACGGGCACTCCTTCCAGCTCCTTACGGAGTCAGACAAGCCGTCGATTGGAGTGCAACCCATACGAGCCTGAAAGCTGAAATAAGAATGCACAGCGCCGATAATTATCTTATAGTCCTTGATAATATACTTCTTCAGGAGATACACTACCAGGATCTGACGACCGACCTTCTCCTCTATTGCCTCCACGTAACAAAGAACTCTCCACCCGTTGCCAGCAATTTGACCAGGGAAGACTCCCATGCGCTCCAGTAGCCGACCAGAGAAGCTTGCTAGTGGCAGCCTCAGACCACATCTCAATTGGCCCATAGTAGTGATCGTCCAATCATCTAAAGGATCCATGGGACCGATCACAACTGAAAGGGAAATGTCAGCAGGAATGTCGAACGCTGACCGGAGGTTTTCAAGTAGAGGGAGTTTCTCAGAAGGGGAAAACCACTCAATGGCCTTCGGTAACAAAAAAGGAGGTGTCCAACCGATCATAAGAAGACCGGCTGACCCGCATCCCTTGATCGACCAGCAAACTCTCGACCGGTAAACTCCCTACCGTTAAGCCCTTAGTCATCCGACAAACTCCCGACCGGTAAACTCCCTACCAGCAAGCCCTTGATCGACTGACAAACTCCCGACCGGCAAGCCCTTGGTCGACCGGCAAACTCCTAACCGGCACTCCTTTGACCGACCAGCAAACTCCTGACCGGCATGCCCTTGATCGAACGATTGGGTGAGGACTCCTGACTGCGGTTGATCAACTAGACAAAAGAGGAAGAAGGAATTCGAGGAAGAGGAATCAATGAGAGCAAACTCTTCAAAACCCTTAAGGCCTTACTTATAGAGAACTCGAAGACTTGGGGGCATGCGCACGTTGTGGGGGGAAATTTCCGAGCCGCCTTGATCGGGAACCCCGCCCCACAGCCTTGATTGAATGAGGATGGTTTGTAGAGTTTAGAGATTATAAAGTTGAGAAGGAGAGAGATGACACACGGAGTTGTTGTCGAAGTTCGGTCTTACGACCTACGTCTCCGGGCGAGAGGTGCCACCTGGTTTCCACTATAATAAATATAAAGGTGTGAAGCGTTCTCTCGACAGGCCGAGAGAAGCTTTTTACAGTGGGGGTTGCACGGAGCAACAAGAAAAGAGACTGGAAGGAGAGAAGTAAGCTCTGGCTTTGAATCCTCTCTTCCTCTGATCGAATCACCAACCCTCTTCCTGGATGCCTTGGGGGTCCTTTTGTAGCGTAGGCACATGCCCGATATGGCAATGGTGATGTGGCGATGATGACGTGGCACTGGTTCTGGGCCTCCTTGCTGGGCCCTTATTGGGCCGTTGTTCGGGCCCAATAAGGGGGAGGGCTTGATCTGCAAGCCTTGTAGAGTGGGCCCATGCACCCAGGCGGGCTTACTCACTTGGGCCGTTGCGCGGGCCCATGCTGCTCTGATCTGGTCCGGTACAATTTTTGCACCCACAGTTACCCCCTCCCAGTCGGGTCAGGACCCCCTGGGTCGGCTGGGATTCCGAGGTGCAAACGCTTTAGGATCCTGGCACGGTTGGCGAGGGTTGTCGGTGCCGCGGTTCGTATTAGTAGAGCCTTCTTCCGCCGATGTCGAGACCCTTTTTGGCGCGAGCCAAAAAGTCTCGGTTTTGCGAGGGGGTGTTTCCGAAAACACAGTGCGTTTTCCGATCGAGTGGATACCGAGAGGGTACCGAGTGCATACCGAGTGGGTACCGAGAGCATACCGGGTGGGTACCGAGACCCTTTTGGTGCAAGCCAAAAAGTCTCGGTTTTGCAAGGGGGTGTTTCCGAAAACACAGTGCATTTTTCGACCGAGTGGATACCGAGAGGGTACTGAGTGCATACCGAGTGGGTACCGAGAGCATACCGAGTGGTTACCGAGACCCTTTTGGTGAGAGAACAGCTTTTTCTTTTTTCCTTTTTCTCTCTCTTTCTTCTTTGGCCTTCATTCGCGTGAGTGCAGCGTACCCCACCCCGCTCTCTCTTTCCTTTCTCTCTCTCTCTTTCCTCTTTGGCCTTCATTCGCGTGTGTGCAGCGTACCCCACCCCGCTCTCTCTTTCCTTTCTCTCTCTTGTTCGAGGGCCGCATTCTTCTTGATGAGATTTAACAGCTGGAAGTCAGCAACCGAGATCTCATATGTAGCTTGAGGCTCGTTCCCTTGAATAGCAGGTTCTTTGCCGGACTGACGCCTCGGGGATGATGGGTCTCGCCGATCGCTGTGCCCTTCTGGAAGGCTGCCTTGCGACCCCAGTCGTTCCCGAACATTTCTTCGGTTGGTTGCAACCGAGACTTCTTGTTCTTCTTCGATCAGCATATCGTTTGTTCGTTTAGCACCCGCCTTTTGTGGGTTAGTGCTGGCCTTCACCATCGAGCGTGTTGATGTCGGCGTGATGATGGCGTTGATGTTGATTTGGATGAGGACGTGTGGCTCGTCACCGCAAGTTGAATAGGAGTCGGTAGAGGTGTGGGTAAGACCTCTAACGATATCCCACAGACGGCGCCAAAGATTGTATGGGGAAATTTCCGAGCCGCCTTGATCGGGAACCCCGCCCCACAGCCTTGATTGAATGAGGATGGTTTGTAGAGTTTAGAGATTATAAAGTTGAGAAGGAGAGAGATGACACACGGAGTTGTTGTCGAAGTTCGGTCTTACGACCTACGTCTCCGGGCGAGAGGTGCCACCTGGTTTCCACTATAATAAATATAAAGGTGTGAAGCGTTCTCTCGACAGGCCGAGAGAAGCTTTTTACAATGGGGGTTGCACGGAGCAACAAGAAAAGAGACTGGAAGGAGAGAAGTAAGCTCTGGCTTTGAATCCTCTCTTCCTCTGATCGAATCACCAACCCTCTTCCTGGATGCCTTGGGGGTCCTTTTGTAGCGTAGGCACGTGCCCGATATGGCAATGGTGATGTGGCGATGATGACGTGGCACTGGTTCTGGGCCTCCTTGCTGGGCCCTTATTGGGCCGTTGTTCGGGCCCAATAAGGGGGAGGGCTTGATCTACAAGCCTCGTAAAGTGGGCCCATGCACCCGGGCGGGCTTACTCACTTGGGCCGTTGCGCGGGCCCATGCTGCTCTGATCTGGTCCGGTACAATTTTTGCACCCACAGTTACCCCCTTCCAGTCGGGTCAGGACCCCCTGGGTCGACTGGGATTCCGAGGTGCAAACGCTTTAGGATCCTGGCGCGGTTGGCGAGGGTTGTCGGTGCCGCGGTTCGTATTAGCAGAGCCTTCTTCCGCCGATGTCGAGACCCTTTTTGGCGCGAGCCAAAAAGTCTCGGTTTTGCGAGAGGGTGTTTCCGAAAACACAGTGCGTTTTCCGATCGAGTGGATACCGAGAGGGTACCGAGTGCATACCGAGTGGGTACCGAGAGCATACCGGGTGGGTACCGAGACCCTTTTGGTGCAAGCCAAAAAGTCTCGGTTTTGCAAGGGGGTGTTTCCGAAAACACAGTGCATTTTTCGACCGAGTGGATACCGAGAGGGTACCGAGTGCATACCGAGTGGGTACCGAGAGCATACCGAGTGGTTACCGAGACCCTTTTGGTGAGAGAACAGCTTTTTCTTTTTTCCTTTTTCTCTCTCTTTCTTCTTTGGCCTTCATTCGCGTGAGTGCACCGTACCCCACCCCGCTCTCTCTTTCCTTTCTCTCTCTCTCTTTCCTCTTTGGCCTTCATTCGCGTGTGTGCAGCGTACCCCACCCCGCTCTCTCTTTCCTTTCTCTCTCTTGTTCGAGGGCCGCATTCTTCTTGATGAGATTTAACAGCTGGAAGTCAGCAGCCGAGATCTCATATGTAGCTTGAGGCTCGTTCCCTTGAATAGCAGGTTCTTTGCCGGACCGACGCCTCGGGGATGATGGGTCTCGCCGATCGTTGTGCCCTTCTGGAAGGCTGCCTTGCGACCCCAGTCGTTCCCGAACATTTCTTCGGTTGGTTGCAACCGAGACTTCTTGTTCTTCTTCGATCAGCATATCGTTTGTTCGTTTAGCACCCGCCTTTTGTGGGTTAGTGCTGGCCTTCACCATCGAGCGTGTTGATGTCGGCGTGATGATGGCGTTGATGTTGATTTGGATGAGGACTTGTGGCTCGTCACCGCAAGTTGAATAGGAGTCGGTAGAGGTGTGGGTAAGATCTCTAACGATATCCCACAGACGGCGTCAAAGATTGTGGGGGGAAATTTCCGAGCCGCCTTGATCGGGAACCCCGCCCCACAGCCTTGATTGAATGAGGATGGTTTGTAGAGTTTAGAGATTATAAAGTTGAGAAGGAGAGAGATGACACACGGAGTTGTTGTCGAAGTTCGGTCTTACGACCTACGTCTCCGGGCGAGAGGTGCCACCTGGTTTCCACTATAATAAATATAAAGGTGTGAAGCGTTCTCTCGACAGGCCAAGAGAAGCTTTTTACAGTGGGGGTTGCACGGAGCAACAAGAAAAGAGACTGGAAGGAGAGAAGTAAGCTCTGGCTTTGAATACTCTCTTCCTCTGATCGAATCACCAACCCTCTTCCTGGATGCCTTGGGGGTCCTTTTGTAGCGTAGGCACGTGCCCGATATGGCAGTGGTGATGTGGTGATGATGACGTGGCACTGGTTCTGGGCCTCCTTGCTGGGCCCTTATTGGGCCGTTGTTCGGGCCCAATAAGGGGGAGGGCTTGATCTGCGAGCCTCGTAGAGTGGGCCCATGCACCCGGGCGGGCTTACTCACTTGGGCCGTTGCACGGGCCCATGCTGCTCTGATCTGGTCCGGTACAATTTTTGCACCCACACACGTGCAGATTTCGGAGGCATTTAATGGGGGGACGTTCGAAGCTCAGGAAGGCCCAAGATACATGCTGGGTCGCTATGTGGCATAGAAAATGAGAGAGCCTGACTGACATTTATGGTACCCAGAGCACGAGGATCGAGGATTGAATCTTCTTCAATACGAAAACCGAGGCAGCCAGATAGTTATCGTTGTGCATGCATATGACCTGCCATGTGGAGAGAGGAATTGTCCCGACCAGCCGGACCAAGAGATCGATCGATCAGGAGAGAGAGTATTGTGTGTGCCTTATTAAACGAAGAAAGAAGAGCAGACCAAGAGAAGATGATCGGCCAGTAGACCAGCCTGAGTCGACCGACTGGGCGACTCACGGGCGTCGACCAGTCAGCAGGAGTCGACCGGCCAGTCGACCGTGACTAGGCGACTTATAGGCGTGTGTCGACCAGTCAGCAGTAGTCGACCGGCCAGTCGACTAGAAGGAGCCGACCAATAGGGCGACTCGCAGGTATCGACCAGTCAACAGGAGTCGACCAGCTGGGCAAGGTGCAGCTAACCGGTCGTCTAATTATACACAAACATGATTTCAAGGGTGGCTCCGTCTTTCTCGGCCCAGCTCCGACATTCACGCTAAAAGTCCAGTTCAGCAGTTACGCTCGAGAATCTCACTCGGAAGACATATCACCTCTTGAGATTTTTTATCGCTATGTCAGGCGACGATTACGGGAGGACAACCCATACCCCGAGATTCCCAATCGACTAGTAAGGTAAGAATTAAGTATCTCTAGCCATAACTACCAAGTGCCTGCAAGGTGACACGTTACCCACTCGCGAGGCGGTTTCACAGATCACGGGAGCACGTCATTAATTCTGCTTCGCTCGAAGTACACCAACTGTCACCCCGCAGCATTATAAAAGGGGACCTACCCCTCAGAACAAAGGAGCCGAATTCTGGAAGGGATGGTGCTGCCCATCGCTTTTCGAAGTTTTCGAAGCTACAGAGAGAGAGAGAGAGAGAGAGAGAGAGAGAGAGAGAGAGAGAGAGAGAGAGAGAGAGAGAGAGAGAGAGAGGTCGGCACATGGAGGTCGGTCCTTTCAGGGTGTAAGAGGGTCTGGGTGAGAGTTTGTAACCTGTTTGGTTTGTTAGTGTATTTCTCGTCCCACCTCGTGTTTTTTTTTTCTTTGACGTTGCGAAGGGTTTTTCCACGTAAACCCGATCTACTTCGTTCTTTGGATTATTAGATTGTACTTTTCAGTTGAACCGCATCAAACCAGAAAAAAAAAAAACCCCACAACTATCTCATGAATCCTAATCCAAACTGCTCAAACAAATCCTGAACGACTAACCAAAAATGTCTAAAATTGGGCTGATCGTGCGGCATCAGGAATTGGCGCTCGGGTGCTCAAAACTGGTGCCCGCTAAACTTGGCAGAGGCAAATGGGGGCCTGTGAGAAGTGGCGCTCGGGCGACAGTTCCAGGGCGTCCTAGGCAATGGCACGGCCTCCTAGTCATATGTAGATCAGCCCAAAACTCCACAATCCTTACACCCCAAAACCCGGGTCAACAGAGGGTACATGAAAGACACCACTTTTGACCAATCCTGTTGCCAATCTAACACATGAAAGAGCTCAATGTAAACTTTTGTAAAGTTGGCTCAGAGGACAGAATCCAGTGTGAGCTATTCAATTGCATGTTCTAATGAAAATTATAGGCTTCTTGGCATAAGAGCATCTCCAACGGGATCCTAAGATCAGCTCCTTCACTCCCCTCCTGACTCCAACAGAATCCTACGTCTAATATAACTTTATGCTAGCTCGCTCGTCACAATTGACGAGCGGATTCTCTCATTATCGTTGCTCCCCACTACACATTTGCCATCTAGTAGAATCTCATAGATCGGGCCAGGTGCAATGGACAACCGGGATTAAACCCTACTAGAGAAATAGGGAAGGTTTGGGAGCCCGTTGGAGAGCTCTTCAATATTCCCCACTCCCTACTTTGCCAGTGAGGTAGCTAGGAGTTCCTAGAATAGGGGAGGCACCTAGGAGCCAGTTGGGGATGCCCTAATCATG
The DNA here is from genome assembly GCA_947650365.1 of Chamaelirium japonicum. NCBI lineage: Eukaryota > Viridiplantae > Streptophyta > Magnoliopsida > Liliales > Melanthiaceae > Chamaelirium > Chamaelirium japonicum. Next base: position 91,911,849 of record OX393549.1, on the reverse strand, counting down.
ACAAGTCTGTGAAAGAGACAATATCTAGTAAGTTTGGATAGCCTTTTCAATGATAAAGATATCTGCATTTCAATTTAAAGTTGTCTACATAGTTTTTCTTTGTTATAAACACTAGAAATAGGCAATGTATTGATTGTAGTCAAAATTATCACTTTGTCTTCCAACTACATGTGCCATTGGATTGAGACCTAATTAACCTAGAATCACTTGAAACGGCTATTTATGTGAATTGAGTCAATCTCACCCACAATCAAATGATGGAAGAAATTGAGAACACAACATCGATGTGGGAGAAACAAGAGTGACTCTTAGACCATGCAGATAATTTTTTTGGAGAGGGGGGAGGGGAGTTCACCACCAGAACCCCAGGAGCCGCCACAGTCCGACGGAGGCTAACAACAAACACCGCCGCTTCGGCGGCAAACAAACATCACCATCCAGCGAAAAGAGAAAGGGCACAAGCGCCACCACATCAACGCCCCACCAGGCAAGACCACACAGATTCACTTGTGAGTATCGTAACATTCAGTCCGGGGTAGAACCTCTTTAGGAGCATAAGAACTTGTTAAGTGCTCAAAACACAATCCTTGCTTACCAACCATTTTGCTAGATGTAGGTTTAATTATGTCTTCATGTATTTTCCTTTTGTTTAGTCCCATACCGGCTATTGGCGATTGGTTCCCTTGTACGATTGGTTATTAAATACGGCCTTTGCCCCATGGAATAAGATTTCTCTTGATCGATTTTTTCCAAATCTTACACATTTGAAAGTGTAAAAGAATTAAGGCCGATGACGAAGACAACTTAGAGACTCAAATGTTTTCAAACTTTCCACTATACACTTCATAAGGTTGCATCCAATTTTTCTTTAGAAGAGTATCACCATGAAATATTCCAATTACATATCATGATATCAATTAGGGTTCTTCATGCCTAGAAGAGAGTCACCATTTAATGTTCAAATTTTTCTTTAGAAGTCATAGTTATCCCTTGAAGCATATACCTACAATTTCTCTTGCATGGGTGGTGATTGAAAGAGACCTTAATGGTAGTCCATGACCCTTCCTTTTTTGAGATGTAAGGATGAACTTTAGTTGACATCTCTCAATGTAAAGCACTTATTTGCCAATAAATTCCTTGGGCCACTTTGCAACATGAGAATGAACACCAAATCCCATCATAGAAGATGGAGCATAGATGAAAGAACAACATTGAGAGCATTAGGTAGAATTCATCATGGAAGGAACTCCTCATAATTAAGGTCTTGTAAGGATCATCATCAACCCTACAAGAGGCTAGAAGAGCCCTTCCCCAAGGGATACAAAGACACTTCATAGTAGGTCAACAAGGGTGGGAGATACAACTTCCCCCACATGGAAGATGTGCATTCAGCCATGGTTCCATGTGAGGGCTTTGAAGCCAAAAGAAAAGAAAATAAAGCCAAAAGACAGTTGGGATGGGACCAAAACTAGTAACAACTCCATATTACTGCTTAGTGCTTATATCATATGATGGCAATCTCTCTTGGTCTCCTCCTTACACTTCAGTGCCTGAAAAATCAAGACAATGGGTTGTGTCAAGACATCAAGCATGAACCACCAACTAGGCTTGAAACACTTAGAACCAATGTGTAGCTAGGTTGGGAATGATCGGCTACCGGAGTCCCGAGGCGCATTGCATCGGAAGCATTCCATCCTGCTTGCAAAGTTGTGCTCGTTGCAGCCCGACCTATCGATCGACAATCAGCGCAAGTTTAGCCAAACATAATGCGATATGTCGGTAATTTGGCATGTATTTCTTTTGTTAAAAATCTGTGATGATTGGTTGCATGAGCTTAAACTGCATAACTGATACAAGCAAGAAAGCGGACCTGGTGCAAATCCAGTCCCCGGACTTCCACCCGGCGCGCCCGCCACCACCGACACCGCCGGGGCCGAACCCACCACCGGCCGCGGATTCGTCCTTGAAGGCGCCGCACTTGAAGCAGCCCGAGCGGCTGGCGAAGTTGTGGGCCCCGCAGGAGCAGTACCAGTCGCCGGGCCTCACGTCAGAGCCGCTGAACCCAAATGAGGGCCCGCCGCGGCCCCCGCCGAAGCTGAGGTAATCGTTCCGTTCGCCGGTCTTCGTCTCCCCGCAGCGCTGGCACGAGTCCCGGCGGCTGAAGTTGAGGTGCTGGCAGGACCGGCAGTTCCAGTCTCCCAGCTTCCTATTCATCTTCTCAAGCCCTGCAATCCAAAACAGATGGTGTTCCCTTTTGCCTGGTCAGGGTTGAGTTGGTAAGAGTGGTACTACATACTAATAGGGTTCATGTCATATACTACTCTTCATTAGGACACCAAGACCAAGGTCCAAAAGAAAGATTAGTACAAAAGATGATTAATATACTGCAACTAATGAGAGACAAGTGTGATAAAAGCTCCAAATTGTGCGGCGATCGAAGAAGGTGGTGGTGGTGGAGGAGGAGGTGGTGGTGGTGAAGGGATTACCAAGAGGTGAAGGAGGTGTAAGATGGGCTATGTGAGCTCTGTGTGTTGAGGTGTTGTGGTATTGTTGTGGAGGGTGGGGGTGGCACTTTATACTTGCTTGGGCCTCAATAATTGAGAATCAAGATGGGGTGTGGAGGCCTGGAGGTGTTCTTTTTAGCTTTTTTTTTTTTCCCATTCAAGTCCTTGGCCCCACCTTGAACAATGGAATCACAGAAAACCAGAAGAAAGAAAAGAAGAGAAAGGGCCTTGAGAGGGATGCTAAAGAAGGAAAATTACAGTGAGGGTGAGGTTTGAGATGGCTTTCTTTGTACATCTTTTAAGACATAAAGAGGGGGGGAGGGGTGAAGTGGGTTGAATGATGATAGGTGCAATTTTACTTACATTTTGAGTTGCACCATCCCCTCCCCTCTTTGCATGATTCCCACCCTACATATCATGTCTTAAAGTGCATGAAATCTCATTTATTACCAAGAGTATGCTTGCTATGTGGGCATGATTGTTATAAATTTTTATTGAGTGGAGTAGTTTTTTTTTTAAAAAAAAAGTTGAGTGGGATAGTTATTCAACATGAATAAGAAAGGAAAAATAAAATAAATGTAAACATGTAAAATTGAGAATATTCATAGGAAGGCTCTAATCAATTAATTTTGTAGTTCATTATGAAAGCAATTGTGAATATTCATACAAGGAAAAAAAAACAAAAAAACACCCGCTAGAATCGAGACCCAATAAAATAAAATATGGGAAGCGGGAGGGGTAAAGAATACTCAATTCTTGTACATCTCATAAAAGACTCCCCTAAACCTCTTGGTTGTGGTATGCTATTAAAAAAAACCATTATTGGATAACGAAAAAGATTCCCTCCCAACCATTAGATACGGCTCTGTAAAAGACACCGAAATAACATTTTATTTTGATGCAAAACTGATACCCAGCCCTTTAATTATTTCGCCCAACAACATTTTTAGCGGTTATTAATTAAGCATCTACATTATTTTCTAGTATGGGGAACATATATCTACATAGGACCCACTAGCAAGATAATGCGACACATTCTGCTTCGTAGAGTTACCAGTGAACAAGAAGACATGGTGAAATGAAATCCACCATGATATTTGTAATAATAATGCCATGATATGGTGCCATGATTATTAACATGTTCCTAGTAACATGTATGTCATCAACATAAATAAGGTGTATAAGAATAATCATGTACATTATGATGATGTTAAAGATACTTGTATGTATTATATATACTAAGAGATACTTGTATGTATTAATATATACACTTATCTATATACTAGACATTGCCCTACTGAGAATATTCATTCCCTCTCCCCCAAAACCCTAGTCTCTCTCTCTCTCTCTCTCTCTCTCTCTCTCTCTCTCTCTCTCTCTCTCTCTCTCTCTCACACACACACACACACACACACACACACACACACACACACACACACACCCCTAGACTTATTGGTAACATGGTATCAGAGTGATGATCCTCTTTATAGCCGCACCTCCTTGAGCCTAGATTGCTCTTCCGATCTTCAATCGATCGACGTCGCACCTCCTCGAATCCGGCTGCTCGAGATTCAGCAGCACCTCCAGTATCAGTTTCAGATTAAGGACTTAGGTCTCCTTCGCTACTTCCTCGGGATTGAGATCACCCATAGTAAGCGAGAGATTCTGCTCTCCCAGCAAAAGTATATCATTGACATTTCTCAGTCAAACTGTTCTTTAGACGATTGTTCCGCTGCCTCTCCACTCGAGTTTCACATCAAATTCGACCTATATAAGATAAGCCTCTGTCAGACCATACTCAGTATAGACATATCGTTGGTCAGTTGGTCTACCTCAGCATCACCAGGCCCGACATTGCTCATGTAGTTAACATTGTCGGTCAATTCGTTGAGGCCCCTCACTCTGTTCACTACGCTACCCTCCTATATGTATATTCTCTAGTACCAAGGTAGAGTTTCGAGCCATGTTCTCTACCACCAAGGAGATCATTCACTTGTGGCGTCTCCTTCGGGATCTAGGGGTTGAGATTCCTAGGCCTACATCCACTCACTGTGATAACCATAGTGCCATACAGATCGCTACCAATCCGGTTTTCCACGAGAAGATAAAACACATCTAGCTCGATTGCTACTTCTCCCGAGCAGTATGAAGCTTGGACGATCTCTCGAGCAGATTGCTGACTTCTTTAAGAAGTCGCACCCAGATTCACGCTTCCAGTTCCTACTTAACAATCTTATGGGGCATAATCCACCTTGAGTTTGAGGGGGGCTCTTAGAATTACTTGTATGTATTAGTATATACTTAGAGAAACTTATATGTATTAGTCTATAATTAGATATTCTTGTATGTATTAGTATATACACTTATCTATATATTAGGAATTGCCCCAATAAGAAGATTCATTCCCAAAACCCTAGTCTCTCTCTCTATCTCTCTCCCCTCCGGTTTATTGATAACAGATGATAAACAAATAGTGAGTAATCCGCCTTTGATCCAGTACTGAAGCTGAATTCTTCTAAATAATCAGAGAAGCGTTGAAACCATGAGCATGAGGAGCCTTCTTCAAGCCATAAATCAATTTTCGAAGCCGACATACATAATCAGGAAAGTTAGGATATATCCTCAAGTCATATACAGCACCAGCTACTGGTGGTAGGAAAATGGAACTATTTGATGGTCGTTCAAAACGTCTAGAGGGTTAACTTTCATTATGTGAGAGAGAAGGTGGTTCGTAATGAACTTCAAATTCAGTACATCACGACTGCTGATCAAGTTGCCGATATTTTTGCCAAATGCATGCCTCTCTCGGGCTCGGTTTCAATATTTGAAGTCCATGATGATGATTCGATTTCGGCCCCTCAACTTGCTAGGATGTGATGAACAAAAAGATACGATGAAAAGAAATCCATCATGATCTTGCAATAATCATGCCGTGATATGGTCTATGATTATTCACCTTGCCAAGATCTCATGCCGTAATTCACTCAATGTTGATTGTGATTGTATTTGAGACTTTAATTGTCCAAACTAGCATCGCTTAGATGACTTTTTCTGAGGGCTCGAAGCACCCTTTCCCCCTATTTCTTCTGTTTTAGAGTTTGCGCGATCGTTCTCTTGGCCTCCTCGGACGCTACTGCAGGCTCCGGGGAGGCCAAGGGTTTGATTGAGCGTCTCCTCCTTAGGTGGGATCTGGTTCCCCCTCCCTCCCGGTGTTGATAGGTGTTCTTTTTCACTAGCAGCGACGGCGTTTCTGTGTGATTCACTCCGAAGTCACTCGAAACTAAGCATCGAGGTACAGCCTCAGCCAGTTGTAGCCAGATTGGAGATATGGCCCTGGCCCACCGGTGGCGGATGCATGTTCCGAATGGGTTCAACGATCCCCTCCTCTGCTCGGTGAAGTGGATCCCGGGGCTCGATCGACGGCGGGTGATCGGTGGCTGATCGAGGTTTTAGTAGCGGGTCCTCCACTGTTGTTGTGCTGTTGCTGGTGTTGGGGCTTCTTCTCGCTGTTGGTGGGTTGCCGATATTTGGTTTGTTGTGGGTGTTTGTCTTTGTTTTCTCTTTGCTCCGCTCCTTGTAATTTCACCTGATGTAATGAGTTGTGTTGGTGGTGTGGTGTTGTAACATTCTCTCCGCCGGTATGGCGTATCCCTGTGGTGATTTGATACCCTTCTCTCTGCTGGAGTGGTGATGATGTTCTTACTTTATCTTAATTTATCTAGGCTCGGAGCGCCCGTTTTTCCCCTTTCCCTTTCCCCAGGCTTAGGTCTTCGGTGATCGCTCCCCCTGGCCTCCTTGGGTGCCGCCGGAGGCGACGGGGAGGCCGGGATTTGGGTTTTCTCAGCTCTGGGGATGAGATCTAGCCCCTCTTCCGGCCTCCCCTTTGTCAGTAGGGCGTCCCCAGTAGGCGGCGTTTTGTGCTCGGAGTTCCAGGGTCGATCGGCGGTTGACGGCCCTCTTCCGGCGTCAGCATCGGGGTCGATGTTCTTGCCGGCTTCAGACGGATGGTTGGATCTGGCCCCGGTGTGAGGTTCTCGGCGGGTGGATATCCAGAACTTCTCCTCTGGCCGGTGAGCGGCTCCTGGCGAGGCGGCGGCTCGTCGGATCCGTTGGTGACACCTACTTCTTAGCTGATCTGCCGGTTCTGGCGATGATCGCCTCTTTTTTGTTCTAGTTTCCCTCTTTTTGTGGTTTCTTTTGCTGTGTTTCTCCGGATCTGGGATTCTTGCCGGTTTGTCGGGGTGCGGCTGTTAATCTTCCGGTATAGACCTGTTGTTTGTCTGTCGGTGATGTCTACCGGATGTTTGTACTAGTATTGTCTATCGGCCGTTCCCGACCAGTTGTGGTCATCCCTGCTAGTGCAGGCATGTGGCACCTCCATGGGGGTCTTTTTCTGGTCTCCACCTTGACAATACCAAAAAGATGATGTTCTTACTTTATGCTTGTGCCGGCATGTGGCGCCTCCTTGAATACCTGGTTGTGGCCTCCCCTTTCCATGAAAACAATACTTACTCTAAAGCGTCCCACAATCAAGGGATCAGAGAGAGGAAGACTAGCATAGGTGAAAGTGATAGCCGTTCATTGCATGCCGGCAGGGGCTATATAAGTGTGAATCACCGTTTGCCGCCTGTTGTAATGGACGGTTGTGATTCTCTGGCTTTCACCTATCCGATCCTCCGAGTCTGAGCGACCGTCAAGGCCATGTTTGTATTTTCCAAGCCTCAAGCAGTAAAGTACAATTGAGTGAGACTGCAAATTTACGCAGAGGGATGATAATGTATTGCGACGGGAATAGGCTTGCTGTGATTTCCCTCGTATATACTTTACCTTACTTTACCGTTGGGAAGAACAAACAGGGCCTGGTGGGGGCAACAAAGAGTAGTGGATTAATTTGAGTGTCAAATTTGGTTCGAATAAAAATTTAAATAACCACAAAACTGAGGACCAGAAACTATAGTCCGAGGTAACCTGGATCAAAAATTAAAGTTAGGCCGACTGAGTGATCAGGTGTAAAGTGTAGGGGTGGCAATGGGTCGGGTCGGGTCGGGTTATAGGTACAAGAGCAAAACACCAACCCGTTTAATAAAAGGGTCAAAAACTTAAACCCAAACCCAACCCGTCTAATAAACGGGTTGACCCGACCCGTTTAATAAATGGGTCGGGTCAGGTTGGTTCGAGTTGAGTCAGCAAAACCCATATAAATCGGTAAAGTTGGGTTGACACGACCCATTTGGTAAACGGGCAATCGGGTTATAAGTAAAAAACCCAAACCCGACCCATTAAATAAACAGGCAGGTCGGGTGACTCGGGTCAACCTATTTATGACCCGAACTCATTTATACCAAACCCAAACCCGCTAACTTCGGGTCAAGGATTGCCACCCCTAGTAAAGTGTTCCCTTCATCTCAAGATCGCTTTCGTTTTTATTCAAGTGTGATGCGTGCTGCTTAATTTGGTTGGCAAAACCAACGGGCTCTTAACCTTGTTACCATATCTATATAAAAAGAGATGTTGGTTTTGTGATAACCAGACAAAATGGAACAAAAAAACTGACTATGATAAGCTGACTGGACAAAAATAAACTAAATAGATCTAACCATTCGTTCAAAAATCCACGCATGATCTCTCCTTGGTTTCAAACCCCAACCCATTTAAACTGCACTAAACCACTAAAATCCCAACCCATTTAAACTGCACTAAGCACCTAAAATCCCGACCCATTGAAACTACACTAAACCTGACCGTTCATCTCGTTATCATTGTTCGCATCAACGGTTATAAACCCGTCTGCTGAAATTTCGGCCGCCCCAAACCATCGGGTCGATCTCGAGGTATTCGTTCGAACAGAAACAGTTGTGATTGATCAATTATAGGGGGAGGGGAGTTGGTCGCGCTGAAGGCGCTCGCTTCGTGCCAATCGGCACGGGCGAGAACATGGGTGTCCCTATGAATACCGGTGTTGTCGTCGAAAATGTTTTGTTGCCGAAGGCGTTCAAGTGTTTTGCCGCCAAAGGCGGCCCGCTACAGTGCCGACAGACACAGGAATGCACTATGTATATACGGGATAGATTATACTGGATAGTCTCCATATATGAGCCTCACAATGAGGTCTCTTACTATTATATATACTAGTAAGAAACCCAAGTAATGCCCGGATGACCTTAATGCATGACACTTGGCACTGATGACATCATAGCCGTCCAAAGAAGTGTGCAATATGGAATGAGTGTGATTCACTCATCAGATGCGATTCACTTGAGAGAGCGATAGAGTGCGATAGAGTACTACTGATTTTTATAATTAACATCAAATGACCATTTAATGCTATTGAAAGGGTATTTATCATCTTTATAGTAGGTTTTAATAGGGTTTATGAGACAGAGAGTCGCATTCACACACATGAGGATTCTGACTCTTCAAAAGAGGCCCACGTGTCAGAACACAGGGGAGGTCTTATTTTGGTGTATACTAGTAAGAAACCCTAGCAATGCACGAAAGTGCTTGATGCACGTCATTTGACAAAAACGATATCGCAATTGTTCGAAGAAGTGTGAAATATGAAGTGAGTGTGATTCACTTGTTAGAGAGAGAGAGAGATTAACTTCAAACGACCATTAAATGTCATTGAATAAAATTTTATCATCTTTATGGTAGGTTTTTAAATGGATTTAAAAGAGAGCCGTGTTCACACACGAAAGAAGAATTCTAGTTCTTTAAAAGACTTCCACGTGTCACAACACGGGAAAGAGGCTTCCATTTTAGTATAGATACTAGTAAGAAACCCGGGCAATGCCCAGATGAGCTTCATGCACAGCCACTTGGCACAGATGACATCACAAATGTTCGAAGAAGTATGAAATCTAAAGTGAGTGTGATTCACTTGTTAGAGAGAGAGGGAGAGAGAGATTAACTTCAAATGATAATTAAATGTCATTGAATGAGTGTTTTATTATCTTTATGGTAGGTTTTTAATAGGATTTAAAACTGAGTCGTGTTCATACATGGAAGAATGATTATGGTTCTTTAAAAGACGTCCACGTGTCACAACATGGGAGAGAGGCTTCCGTTTTAGTATATAGTATAGATATATATATAGATAAATTAGATTAGATTAGATTGGGTTTTGTCCCCACTAATAAGGATTAATTCCATTCTCTCCAAACCCGTGCTCTCTCCTCCTAGCTCCTTCCTAACATACCTGGTGATACTTCCTCCCTCCCATGTTGGAGAGCTTCCCTGTTCGGACATTGTTTGGACGTGCGAATCCTGGCAGTTGATTTCACGCCCACAAGATTATAAAATTTAATAAATAGCAACTATGTTGCCTTCCCCGTTTCGATCTCTGGACCTCTTTGGAGCCCTTGCTCTGGTGCCCTGTCCGGCGAACTTTATACCCCACTTGCCATTCGTGGAGATGGATGTGCCTCCCCCGAATAGCACTGGGCAGCTTGGATGCCGGCAATCGTTCTTCGGATAATGTGGAGCAAAATCTTATTCCTGATCACCATCCCTCGCCTTTATCAATAATTCAAAAGGGCCATAGATTCTTTTTTTTTTTTTTAACTCCCTACAAGCAAATCTTCAACTCACTTCGGCACTAGCTCTTATTCCTGTCCCTCCTAGCCTTTACCAATAATTCATAAAGGCCATAGATTCACTCCTACAAGCTTTCCTTAGCCCCCAAATCCTCTGCTCACTTCGGCAAGTCCACGGGTTCGCGGCGCAAATCGGCGTAAACTCACGTAAACCCCACTGTTTGATCGAAATTTCCGGTGACGCAGCAGCACGAGAGCTCGAGCCCAGGTGGCATCCATGGCGAGGGAGGTGCTTTTCGTGCCGAGTCTGCTGACCTGGCAGTGGATAAGAGGGAACAAGGAACACACTCACAGACTCAACAGACCAAGTGAATATTCCAACACAACCTCAAACCGTTTTCGACGGAGGCCCCATTCCCTTTGGGGGGAAAAAAAACACTCCACTTGCTAACGGTCGGTAACATGAAATCTAGCCGTTGCCTTTTCAAATATGTTTGAGGAATGTTCCTTCGAGGCACATAAAAAAATAAATCTGGCATCAAACTTTGAGATGAGTCGCGGTTGAGGGGTCTCCTTACCATGCCAAATTTCAGGGGATTGCAGTTTATGTTGGGAAACCGACGACTCCGACGATCCAGATCCGACCACCAGGTTTTCCACGGAAGCGATACTGTAAAGAATCAAGGTCTAGATTTTGAAGATCACACATCGAAGAAGATGAATCGCACAAGCATAACGAAGGAACATGCAAACAATCAAAGGAATAAGATTTCACTATCAAGATATTACAATTACTGAGGGTGGATCGCTGTTTGTCGGACCGCCGCACAACGTATCTCTACCCTCAACATACTCAGAACACTCCCACGACGAAGTCGATCACGCCGGGAGATACACAAAAGAATACCGAACACCACAAAGTGTAGAAAAACCAAAGAAGTTGCTGAAGTAGACACGTTGAAGAACCCAGAGATGGTCCACACAATGTACCTTCCTCCCTCCTTCCTTCCTTCATTCTTCTTCTTCTCTCATAAGTTCCATCTATTCTCACGACGGCTCTAAACATGCAACTTGTAACCCTAAAGCCCCAACCCATCCCCCTTTATAAAGAAGAAAACATATGGCTTTAGTTTTTCCAAAACTGCCTCATCATGTTTCTGACCCCTATCAATAGCCGCGTGCACGATGTCTTCAGAAATCTGCTCACCGATTTTTCTACTGATTCACCTCGTGCACATGAGACAAAGTCGTGCACACAATCCTGTCAGGTTTGACTTTGTAAGCCAAAACCGAACAGTTTGCCTAATAGTGAATGTAGTTACGGTTGAGGTTGCATCCCAGTGGCAAAACACCCGCCTCCATCCAGCAGGTTGTGTAATAGAATCTTGTAGGCCTTCCACCCGCCTTTGTAGCGGGTTTATCACTCAGTTTAGTGGTGGGTTTATTTGTGCTCCTGTATGGTTATGTGTCATCCAATGCACAAATTGTTAATCAATTCCCTATGACTGTGTCACTTTCTCATCATCATTTTTTTGTAATTAGCAAACTCTCGATTGTTGATCCACCACGATGATCCATCGTAATTAGTAAAATCATTGTAGCAACATGTAATTTCACTATGGATGTAAAAAATTAATTTTCTATAGTAAAATCATTGTAGCAAAGTACTCAATTTTATGCCAATTATACTAAATTGAATTGAGTATTATTTTGTATATTTGAGTATCATGTACTGATTGCTATAGTAATTTTATGTAGCTGCTACAGTGAAATTAACCGTGGTGGCTAAAAAGGTTTTACTACAGTAAATCACTGTAGCAAAGTACTTAATTTTATGCAAATAATACTCAATTGAATTGAGTATTACTGTGACTAAAATTGAGTACTATTGCTTTAGTGATTTTACTGTACCAAAGTGTTTTTAGCAGCTTCGAAAAAATCACTATAGCTGCTACAATGATTTCACTATAGCAAAGATACTCAAATATGTAAATAATACTCAATTGAATGAATACTATTGTTATCAAATTGAGTACTTTGCTACTGTAATTTTCACTGTAGCAATATCTTTTTAGCAGCCATGGTGAAATCACTATAGCTGCTATAGTGATTTCAATATAGTTGCTACAATGTGAGTACTATTGCTACAAAATTAAGTACTATGCTACAATGATTTTATTGTAGCAACGTGTTTTTTTAGCAACCATGACGAAATCACTATACCTACTATAGTGATTTCACTATGGCTGCTATAGTGTGAGTACTATTGCTATAAAATTGAGCACTATTGACACAATGATTTCAGTGTAGCAATGTGTTTTTAGTAGCCACAACGGAATCACTATAACTGCTACAGATATTTTATTGCAGCTTCTACAGTGAAATCACTGTAGCAGCTACAATGAAATCACTGTAGCAGCTATAGTGGCCTCGCACTAGGTCTCGAAACTATATGTACGTTTCCTAGGGATCGGATAAAGTTATATACACAATGACAATTTGGTAAATTCGACAACTTAACCATAACTATTGTAGTGTTTTATTAACCAAAAGAGTCGTCGTAGTTAATTAACATACTCAAATGTGGACTTAGGCTTAAAGGAGCTATCCTAAAATGAAACACTTAAAAAATACTATTTGCAATTAATATGATTGTCGGGAGCTATCCTAAAATGAAGCCCTTAAAAGGATTGTTTGCAATTCGCCCTATTATATATTAATTATAAGATTTTATTCAACGATATTATGTATATTACAAATGGAAATTCTATGATACCCACTTCGGTACCATACTGAAATTCATAGGGACCATCCGATGGCCCTATGGTGGATCTCAGACATCCACCTAGGGTTTATCCCATGACCCCTAGAATAATGCTCCCACCACCAGGATGCATGGAAAATGAGATGAGTGGTGGAGATGGATTAGGTATGGTATCGAATTTTTCCAATTCGGTACCGTAGCTCCTTCTTAAATCTTGAAGTTAACTTGAGTTTTTAAGTCAGGAAATGGTAGAAGTTGATGATGAGGTGCCTCTTGAGGCTTGTGATAAAGGGGTAGCCGAGGAGGTTCACATGCAAGGTACTACACCAAATCAGCATGTTGTGGATGAATTGGGAGCTAAAGATCCTGACCATCAGTAGAATTTTGTAGCTGTGGGTGCGCGTGCGGGTGCGGGTGCGGGTGCGGGTGAAAATCAGCAATTCAGCAAGTTGCGGGTGTTGTTGGGTGTTAAGCAAGATGAGGTAAAAGAGAAGAAGGTTCAGGAGGATTTTACCGATGGAGATAGTGATGTGGTAGTAGGGAGGCTCCTGGGGGAGACTATTGAGACAGGGTGCGGCGAAACGACGAAAGGTAATTTAGAAGAGGAGGGGAAGTAGCAGGTTTCCTACAATGAAGTGGATAGACCGATGGCGAATCTAATCTGGAGGAGTGCACGGCAATTGATTCAAGCCTTCGGCAAATCGGATCCTCTGCTTCAGAATCTTAGGGTCAGGTGTTGACCCTTGGCCATTAGGAATAGAGCCTACCTATCAATATGTTGGAGGACAACACTCTTCTCAAACTAGCATCGTCCATTGGCTTCTCGCTTCCAAGTGACGTAGAGGGTACCCCCCCCCCCCCCCCCCCCCCCCCCCCCTCATTCAAATAGAGAGATTTCCAAAATAAATAAAAAAAATCGAGTTTTTAGATTTTTCATTTTGAACAATGTTTTCTACTACTTCATATGTGTGGCAAAATTTTCAACTACCCAGTTTTCTATCCAGATCAAGGCACCCTGATGTGGCACTTAATCACAGTTGTTCATTGCACATAGATCGGACTATTGAATTGCAGTCAGTCATAACTAGCAAGCAAAGTGATGGTTGTGATCAAGATGGAAAGCTGGATGGCTGAACTGTTGAAGTGTGGAGCCAGAGTTCGAGGAGCCACGTGAAGCCCAGGATGAAACCCAGTACGACTAAGGAGGAAGGAGCCAAGAGGTGGGTGAACTGCAGCCCCAGACACATGATTACAGAAGAACCGGAGAAGTGTAGAACCAGTCGTGGGCATGATGGGGACATCATGCACACGAACTGGAGCTACATGCAAAATCAACGCAGAAGTCCCCACTGTGCGCATGATCTGGAGCTACAGGCAATCAGTGCACGAAGTCCCCACAACAATCTTCTCGAATTAGTATTGTGCATTGGCTTCTCGCTTCCAAGTGACGTAGAGGGTACTAAGTCTTTTCTAGCTTATATTCGTGAGTTGGAAAGTTTAAGTCTTAAGACTTAAGGTCGTTTTTAGTTCTGTTTTCTTTAGATTGTGTTAGACTTGTGTCAGTCGAGGTCCTTATTTGGTTGTTTGCTGCCTATTAGGCACTGCTTGTAAATTCTTTTTTAATAAACAGGTAGGGATCCAGGACGAAACCCCCTCATTCACATAGAGAGATTTCTCAAAAAAAAAAACTCGAGTTTTTAGATTTTTCATTTTGAACAATGTTTTCTACTACTTCATATATGGCGAAATTTTCAACTACCCAGTTTTCCATCCAGATCAAGGCACCCTGATGTGGCACTCAATCACAATTGTCCGTTGCACCTCGATCGGACTATTGAATTGTAGTCAGTCATAATTGGCAAGCAAAGGGATGGTTGAGATCAGGATGGAAAGGTAGATGGCTGAAATGTTGAAGTGTGGAGCCAGAGTTCGAGGAGCCACAAGAAGCCCATGATGAAACCCAGTACGACCAAGGAGGAAGGAGCCAAAAGGTGGGGGAACTGCAGCCCCCGACACCTGATTGTAGAAGAACCAGAGAAGTGTAGAACCGGTCGTGCGCAGGATCTGGAGCTACATGCAAGATCAGTACACGAAGTCCCCATTATGCGCATGATCTAGAGCTACAGGCAATCAGTGCACGAAGTCCCCACTATGCGCACGATCCTGGATGGCAGGAAAATGAGCCCGACGTGACGGGTTTTTGGATCGGGAAAGTCATGTGCACGATTTTTCCATCGTGCGCACGATCCAGACAAATAACACGGGTTTCCTTAGCTAATATATCATTTCTGTTCTGGGATTATCTTGGGTATATAAGGAACTTGTTTCTCTAAGGATTTAAAATGGCTAACGTTTGTATCTCCTTAGAAGAGAGATTGAGGACTGCTTGGGTTTGCTCCCGACTTGACAAGTGAGAAATCCTAGATCGTTGGTGTTGGATTTTGAAAAATCTTGTGAGAGGCTTGTATGGAAGAGAGTGAAGATCTCTTGTACTCAAGTGACTTGCGCTCTATTATTGAAGCATAGTGTAATCGGTGGGTGGTGAGAGGACGAAGGCGAGATTGACGATCCTATGCAAATTCTTTGATCATTGTTGATGCCATTGTTTCAGTCGGAATTACATCATGTGAGGAGTTGGATGGTTTTAGTTTCATTAATGTATTTTGATCCATTGTTGATGTCATTTTTTTCTTGGTTCATGGAAAGGAGGATGTCGACAGACCTTTGGGAGGCGCCACAGTCCGGCGCAAGCTCAAGACCGCCACCCAGCAGGATAAACAACCACCACCACTAGGCGGAGAGAGGGGACAGCCCCACTACGACAACCATCGCCATACCGGCGGGAGGCAACAAACGCCACACCGGGCATGAGACAAACAAAGACAACCAATGTCTCCCCTGGACAATGATCCAAAACCTGGAACCACCACTAGCTCCGGAGAACACTACCATCAGCATCCTGACTAAAAACGAGTTGGGGAGCCACTGACAAACTCCAATTCGCGCGTGTGCGCACGCGCGCATGTACACACACACACACACACACACAGAGAGAGAGAGAGAGAGAGAGAGAGAGAGAGAGAGAGAGAGAGAGAGAGAGAGAGAGAGAGAGAGAGAGCATCGTTTTATATCAGTTTCCTTGCAAAAGCAATGAGTTGGCCCAAATGAAAGGGTTCGACTCCTCTCCACCTCACCTATCTATCCCTGACGAGTTGGGGAGCAACATATGGCGATCCGAAAATAACGACCACGATCTATGGCCATCAGATGAACCCAAGAGGGGATGCAACCACCCCTAGCCGCTGCCAACCATCTGCCACTGCCGGTTGGCCACCATTCCTGTTGACGGTGTGGGTGCATAATTTGACTAGATGCCCGGCAGTGGCACCCACCAGCCCTATCTGGGACCCACGAAGACGGCAGTGGGACCTGCCAACCCTGTTTGGAACTCACGAAGATGGCAATGGGACTCACTAGCCCTTCCTAGGGTCCACAAAGACGACAGTGGGATCCGCCAGCCCTGATTGGGGTCTGTGGCAGCTTCATAAACCGTATCGGAATTCAGATATTTTCAAACTCCTATAAATAACAGATCCGACGAATATTCTAGATCAGATTTTTGATTTCCCAGATCAAACTTTCGAATTCCAGAACTCAACCATCCCTCTCTATCCTTCCTTCGAAGACATACAAGTGACCCTCAACCTGGTGAGGTCACTGCATTTCAGAGATAGCAGATTGAGGTTGCACCTTACAGCACAAATACGTAGGCTTCGGCTAAACTTTGATATCAGACCCTTGCCTATTTTTCTCTCTACTCCTTATTGTCTCCTCTACACCAAAGTTCAAGTCAACAAGTCAAAATCGAACCGATCGACTGTTGGGTGGAGTCTTCGGACGGTATGAAGATCATCCCCCACAGGCGGCCGCCATCGCCACCTCCGACGACCACCCCTATCAACAGCCGGCCACACCACCGCCGGCGACCACCTTTGTCGACCATCGGCTACCCGGCGGCGGCGGGTGACCAGTGGTCGCCGACGACACCGGTAGGCGATGGAGACGGTGGTGGGCAGCGATCGGGGTGGTGGCATCCCCCCTTGGGTTCATCCGATAGCTTAGGTCGTCGCCATTGATTTTCAGATCGCCACACGTCGCTTTCCAAATAGTCAGCGACCGACAGGGGTAGGGTCATAAGTGGAGCGGAGTCGAACCCCAAATGAAAGTTTCTATACAGAAAGTCGCAATGCAGGAAGTCTTTGGAGGAGGGTTTTGACCATCTTTCCTTTCCTTTTAGACCTCCCTCCTACTCGATCTCCCCCACCCCACCCTCTCTCTCCTCTGTTTCTTTTCTTTTCTTTTTTTTTTTCTTTTCTTTTTCTCTTTTTTTTTCATCAGTCATCTCCCTTTTGCTTTTTTAATTTTTTTTTTCTGACCACGTACTCCTCTTGTGCTTAGTTTTGAATGGGGTTTGCTTTTGCTTTTCCCTGGTTTCTTTCTTATGAGATTAGTGATGAGGTGGGGAGAGTTTATATCCTTGGGAGATGCTCCCATGCAGGACACCATTACAAAACCCCAACCAAAGACCAAGGACATCTCTCTCTCTCTCTCTCTCTCTCTCTCTCTCTCTCTCTCTCTCTCTTATGGCAAGTGCAATTATACCAACCAGTTTCTATCAAAAAAATCTCTCTCTCTCTCTCTCTCTCTCTCTCTCTCTCTCTCTCTCTCTCTCTCTCTCTCTCTCTCTCTCTCTCTCTCTCTCTCTAACACACACACACACGGCAAGTGAGATTATAACCACTAGTAGAGACTCTTCCCAACATCTTTTTGTTTTTGCCGCAAACTGCAAACAGTATTTTTTAAGGGTTTTATTTTATGATAGATCCTGACAACCTTTTTCTCTAAGTCTAGGTCCACATTTCAGTATATTAGTTGCAACGGCTCTTTCAATTAATACAAGACTAAAATAGCCTTGGTTAAGTTGTCGAATTTACCAAACTACCATTGTTTATATAACTTCACCCGATCTCTACGAAACGTATAGTTTCAAGAACTAGTGTGGAACCATTATAGCTGTTGCAGTGATTTCACTGTAGCAACTATAGTGATTCCGTCTTGGTTGCTAGAAAACACGTTGCTACAGTGAAATCTCTATAGCAATAGTTCTATACTGTATCAGCTACAGTGAAATCACTCTACTACAGTGATTTCATTGTGGCTGCTAAAAAACATGTTGCTACAGTAAAAAACATTGTTGCAAAGTACTCAATTTGATAGCAATAGTACTCATTCAATTAAGCATTATTGTATATATTTGAGTATCTTTGCTAAAGTGAAATCACTTTAGCAACTATAGTGACTTGGCCGTGGTTGCTAAAAACACTTTGTTACAATGAAATCACTGTAGGAAAATACTACTCAATTCAACTGAGTAATATTTGAATAAAATTGAATACTTTGCTACAGTGACTTATTAAAGGGAAGCCTTTTTAGCCGGCACAGTGAATTTCACTATAGCAGCTATCATAAAATCACTGTAGCGACCTATGCATGGTACTCAAATATACAAAATAATACTCAATTCAACTGAGTATTACTTACATAAAATTGAATGCTTTGCTACAATATTTTTATTGTAAAAATATATTTTTAGCATCCACAACAAAATCATGGGTTGCTACAGTGATTTCACTACTCGTATCACTATTTTTGTAAAAAAAAAAATGTGTCATAAATTATCTACCGTTATTTAATGTGGGAGGATACCATGGATATTTATGATATTTTAAAAAATCATGTTATCCAAAACGGTTAAGATCAGATTATTTGCAATCAAAACTATGGACAGAGGATCATGTTTTAAACAATAAACATATTGATGAACTTACTATAAATAATAACTTAAAAACAGACTAAATGTTATACACATTCCATTTTTTGGATCTAACACCGATTATTTTTTTGAACGCTTTTTACATGCAAAATTGGATGCTTCACAGTTGTGTATTAGAATAGAGAAATGATCTCATCAGGCTTCCTCGTGCCATATCGGGTGAGTGGCACTCAGCTCCGACCAATGGCGTTAGAGGAGGCTAGATGGCTAGGGTAGGGGAGGCAATCCTTGATCCGACCCACCAGCCTGACCCAAACCCGACCTGAAGTTAGCAGGTTCGGGTTTGTGTAAACGGCTCAGGTCATAAATGGGTTGACCCGATTGACCCGTTTATTTAATGGGTCGATTTGGGTTTATACTTATAACCCGACTTAACCCATTTACTAAATGGATCATGTCAACCCGTCATCAACCTGACCCAACCCAACCAAACCTGACCGATTTACATGGGTTCTATTGACCCAACCTGACCCGTTTATCGAACAGGTTAAACGGATTGGGTCGGATCAACAGGTTTATTATTCGGGTCCGATTTGGGTTTAAGTTTTTGACCAATTTATTAAACAGGTCGGGTCCGGGTTAGGTTTTTTGCCCTTATACCTATGTCTCAAACCGACCCGACCCTTTACCCCTTGGCTAGGGTTCCTATCAGCAGCCCTCGGCACCCCACCCCTTCCCTTCCCACCGGCACTGCTCTCCCATCGCTCCACTTGAAAGAGAGGTAGTCTATGGTTGTCTTCCCCTAGGAGTGATCTTCCTTTCCCTCCTTGGGCTTCAACATCCATGGTCGATTGATAGCCATGGAGGTCGTTGATGTGTATGGTTGGAGAAGGGTTTACTCCCTCTCCCCTGCTCCATCTCTAATGAATTTTGTGGATCAAGTTCACTCAAGAGGAACCTTGTCTCGAGGGTGTGGATCCAAATCTATATCTGGCCTTCAAGGATCGATGGCTAGCTTTAGTGGTTGTGGTGCATGATATCATGCACACGGTGGATTCAAGTCTCACCTGGCCAGTGATCCGCAATTTGGGGTGGAGGATAGTGGATTCCCACCCCTCCACCCCATCGTCGAGCAAGAGGCACACCAAGTGCATGACGTGTCTTTGCAGTGAACGATAATGTTGTTCCGCCTGCATCCTAGAATGGTGTCGTGTCGAACGTCGTTGTGGAGACCCCAACTCAGAAATCTGCACCAAGTAGATCATGGACGGACGTGTGTCGTGGTGCTTTTCCAAATTCTAATATTTCTCTTGAGTTTATTGCTCCCGAAGTTGAACATGATGTTCGCATCATTGTTTGCTCTGCTGATGAAGTCTAGGAAAACCTGGAGTGTCGGGTATACGAGTTGATTGGATATGTTCTAGAAACCATACTTCATCAAATTCAAAGATATCACGAAGAGATGTGGAAGACCAAAGGAACGTGGAATCTCTTCTCGCGTGAAAACAAACATTTTCTCCTCAAGTTAAAAACGGAGTATGAGTACCAGAAGATGCTTGAAGGAGGACCTTAGGGTTTTGAGGGCCACCTTGTAGTGCTAAAGCGTTGACATAGTGAAATGAAGTGTGAACGCGATGTGTTCGATAAAATTTTCGTGTGGGTTCAAATGCCAGACTTTCCAGTGGAGTGTTGGTCTAGATGCTCCATTAACCGAGTTGCGAATGTAGTGGGACAAACATTCACGTTGCTCTTGAAAAGTGTTCAAGCATTGATCTAAGGATTGCTCGGCTAAAGCTTTGGTCCAACGTAAAGTCTTCTGCCATGCCTAAGACCAAGTGAATGCCAAAGTTCTCTATCAATCAACCCCAAGAGGTCACATCTAAATGTCTCTGGATCTCAGTTGGGGGGATCAAGCAAAGGTAAGGAACCTTTGCACCCTCCTAATCCCACTTTAGTATCAGAGAGTCGATTCATATCCTGGATGAGAAAGACAGTGCTAGATTGATGGAGGAAGTCAGCAAAGAGGGCCAGTATGCAACCATACCCGTGGCAGTAAAGAAGAATCATGCGTTTGCAGAGGCAGTGCAGGATATCAATCCAGTCCTAGATATAAAGTTGTTTGGTGAGGCCAACTTGAGAGGCTTAGGCAAAGATGAGCAAGCTAGTGAGGAGGAGGAGGAGGGAATTAAGGCGCATTCCTCAATGGAGGTGACTACAACTCCTTCCGCCAAGAATCTTGGGACGATTTCTAACAATGAATTCGATGAGCCAATCAAGAGGCTTCTGAATGAGGTAGTTGAGATAGGGTGTCGCTCAAATAACACGAGGGATGGTGATCCATTCAAAGGAGAAGACGATGGGGAGCATCCAGCTTCCCACTCCGAAGTGGATAGACTGCAACCAAAGCTAATCCGGAGGAGTGCACGATAGTTGATTCGAACATTCGAAAATTTGGAAAGTTCTACTCCACTTCGTCAAGAGTAACATCTGGCTTTGAAGATTTTGAAGACACCAACCTCGAAATAGCATCATCCATCGGATTCACACTACCAAATGAGGTGGAGGGTATGAAGTCTATACTTGCTCATATCCATGAGTTGGAAAGGTCGAGAGCTTCTCAGTCTTGAGACATAGGAGCCCTATTTTCTTAGCATAGGGTGTTTTGGGCTGATAATGTTTTTTTTTTTTTTTGGTATATCAGACATGGCTATTACACAACAGCCTGAAGGTCAGCTGCCACTAAGCCGACAAGAACAGAAGGGAAATCAAAATTCCACCAACTATCACTACCCGAGCGCATTGCTTCTTGGGCGAGCCAATGAGCAGCACTATTGGCCACTCGAGGCAGCCATTGCACCTGCACATCTGTTAGCTGCTGCCAGTCTCGGTGACATGATAATAGAAGTGGACAAAGTTCGGCCGTACCTCCTTTACTCAAAACCAGAGCATCCCGAGCTTGCTTTGAATCCGTGAAAACAATCACCTTATTGGCTGATCTTCGAACTAGCTCGGCGAACGCCCCTTTTAAGGCCCAAAGTTCAGCTTGAAGGGGAGAGGATGCGCGACATAGGAAGGCTGATGTAGCATATAAATAACCAGAAGGGGAAGCAAGAACCCATGCCCCACTCCCGAGAGTAGCTTGGGTGTGAAACGCTCCATCAGTCCAGATGATGTAGTCTACCTTTCCCCTACTAACCACATCCAAGCTATGGAAGCATTTACTTCGGAGGAACTGAGTTAAGTAGTGAATGCCCCTATGAAGCAACAATGGAAAAGAACTAGAAGGAGTGGAGAACAATTTATCACACCTAGCTTTCCACAAAATCCACATTGCAACCGCCATGAGTTCTCCCAGTAGAGGAATCAGACGATGCTTCTCCTCACGATATCCCAAACTAAGAAGATCCGTTTGGAAGAAATTCAAACCGGTTTGCTGAAGAAAACACATCCAAAATTCCCTTGCTGCAGAACAAGTTCAGAAAATATGATAAATATCTTCGTTGGGATCAGAACACCAAGGGCAGATACCGTATCCCAAACCAATCCGTTGGCGAAGCAATACTGTCGTAGGTAAAGCCCCATGCAACAACTTCGAAAGGAAGAGGTGAACTCGCGGAGAAACACGCAGCTTCCATAAACTGGACCCGCACCATTGCTCTTGCATTAATTACCTTGGGTTGTCCCTGCTCTCCTTTTAAAACCCGAAGCAGCCGTATGTACTTTGGTCTCAGATAATCCCACGATGTACCAATATTCTTGATCCGTCTAACCAGTCCAACCAACCAAGAAGAAGCACCTGTCCGCGACCAAGATTGCCAATTGTCAATCGATAATTGGTATTCATTCCGGATCCATCTTGACCCCAATGTGGAATCCAAACACAAATAAACTAGGGCAGCAATACCATGTTGAAGCTGGATATGAGGAAATTGTTGGATCTGCAAACCACCAAGACCCCTATCCTTGGTAATAGTATCCCAAGAAATGAGATGGAGACGTCTTCCCCCGTCGGGGTGGCCCCAAAAAAAATCTCGACAGATGTGATCCATCTTATGGAGAAGACTAGCAGGTAAACCCCCAGCTGCCATGAGATGCACAGGGATCGAGGCAAGAACGGACTGGATCAATGTTAAACGACCTGCTTGAGACAGTGTTTTAGATTTCCAGTCGGTCAATTTCGCCGTAAAACGGCTCAAAAGAAATTGAAACTGTGAGGTAGGAACTTTTTTTCCCTGAATCGGAACCCCAAGGTGAATCCAAGGACCACTCTCTTCCTTTAAATGAAGTGCACTCATCACTTGAGCACGAGTTGACGGTGGAATGCACTTGGAAAATTTAATACTAGACTTAACGGGGTTGAAACGAAGTCCAGTACTTCGAGCCACCTTATCAAATATATCTCGTAAACCCCAAGCGTCAAGAATTGTAGCTCTTGATAAAAACAAAAAATCATCTGCATAAGCTATGACTGTCAGTGGGCTCGGATTCCTGGTTGTGGTAAAGCCTTCAAGATCGCCTCTATCAACACTATTTGCCAGCTCCCAGTGAATAACTTGAGTGACCAATAGAAATAAGTAAGGAGAAAGCGGGTCCCCCAGCCGTAAACCACAGCTAGACTGAAATACCTCTGTTTCTTCGCCATTCACAAGAAGCCTCATTATGGATGTTTGCACACATTGCATGATCCACTCAATCCAAACAAGGTGGAACCCCAGTTTGATTAAGACTACTCGTAATGCTCCCCAATGTACCCGATCAAAAGCCTACTCTAGATCGGCTTTAATCGCCATAGAGCCCCGCCGCCTAGGAGCCCGGTGTAAGGAGTGCAGAACCTCTTTAGCCAAGAGAATGTTGTCGCGGATTCGCCGACCCGGTAAGAAAGCATATTGGTCTTCACTAATAATAGAGGGAAGGACAAATTTCAAGCGATTAGCGAGGAGTTTCGAGATATTGCACAAACTGATTGGCCGATAGTCATTTGGGTTGTGACGGTGCCTTTTAGCCATTGGTTATGACGGTGCCATTTGGGTTGTTAAGCATTTGTTTGTTAGGGTTCTTTTGGGTTGTGACGGTGCCTTTTAGCCATTGGTTATAATTTTATTTCCTAAGATTAATAGGCATGTTAGGGTCAATGCCAAACCCTTCCCTCAAAGAAGGGAATTCTCAAAAAAAAAAAAAATCAAGCCAGACCCAAATAGGCTAGAACGAAAGGGATTCGGGTCGGATTAGGTATATCCTAACCAGATCCGTCAAGTAAACAAGCAATCTAATTCATATCGTTATCGGATTAGAAAACCCAATTCACATGTCTACATCCTACTGTTGTGATATCATTGAGTTTCCTACATCCCCTGACAAATATTGATATTACAAAAAAAAAAACCTCACTTTTTAACTTCTATAAATAGCCCCGTCACATATATCAATTCTTGCGTCACATATATCAATTCTTGCAAGACTCATACGAACAAATTTATGACCATTTTACTCTTGGTCGTCATAGGTGCTTGTGCACGCCATTGTCGGGGGAGGGGGGGGGGGGAAGAAGACTGCAAGGTTCTAAAAAGCGCTAGACGCTAGTCGGGCGGTGAGGGGCCGCATAGCGCCTAGGCGTTTTGCCTTTTTTTTTAATTATTTTAATTATTATTTTGATATTATATTTTATATATATATATATATATATATATATATATATATATATATATATATATGTTTAAAAATTAATATAAGTTTAAGATTATTCCAAACCATTATTTTAAAGAACAAGTATATAACCATAATTCAATATTGAGTGATTAACAAGAACAAAAGCCCGCCTAGCCCGCCTGGCCAGCCTCAATCCGTCTGGCCCACCTGGTCAGCCTCAGCCCGCCTGGCTCGCCTGGTCCGCTTGGCCAGCCTCAGCCCGCCTAGACCGCCTAGGTGGCCGCCTTGCCCCGCCTAGACCGCCTAGGCGGCCGCCTAGCTCCGCCTGGGAGCTTGGCCGCTTTTCTGGAGCACCTAGGGCCTAGGCGAGGCGGTGGGGGGCCGCCTAGCGCCGCCTAGGCGGCCGCCTAGAACGCTTTTTAGAACACTGGAAGACGGAACAAGGATGACAACGAGAAGTAAGGACGACAACGACATGCACGAACACCGCCGACGACATGCACAAAGACCAAGTAGTCCAAGGTAAAATGGTTAAAAAAATACCTACATGATTTTTTTTTTGTAAAATTGAGATATGTGAGGGGGACTATTTATAAATTAAAAGGTAGGGGTTAGTTTGTAATATCAAAATTTGTCGGGGGGTGTAGGAAATAATCTCAAATAAGACGATTATCATGATCCTCTGATTGAGATTCGGTCTTGTCTTGGCCTCCGAGTCCCAAGTCCGGAACCGACCTCTCTTTTGCAGATTCAATTTGCAGATTTGATGCTCAACGATATCACAACCGTAAGATGTAGACATGCGACTTGTCAATGGATCGGATTTTGATCTGAATCCCGATCTGATCCATACTTCACGGATATGAATTAGGTTTTCTAATCCGAGAACGATATGAATCTGATACCATGTTTACTTAAATGATCTGATTAGGATAACCTAATCTGATCTGAATCAGCGAATCCCATCCGTTGAGTTGGATTTGGCTTGGGGCTTCTTTTTTTTTTTGAGAATTTTCCTCTTCGAGGTAGGATTTTGGCATGGACCCCAACCTATCTATTAATCTAAAATTAAAAAAAAATTACAAGCAATGGCTTAAAGGCAAGAACCCCAACAAACAAATGCTTAACATCATCGGTCCAAAACACCATATGCTAAGAAAATAGGAGCCCTAAGTCTCAAGACTGAGAAATTCTCTACCTTTCCAACTCGCAAGGAACAATGCTATTTCGAGGATGGTGTCTTTAGAATCTTCAAATCCAAATGTCAACTCTTGACGAGGAGGGGCAGACCTTCCCGACTTCCCAAATTCGATCGCATCTTTTTTGAAAGGACCTGATGTAAAATGAAAGAAGATCATGTCTCTATTGCAAACCCGAACTGTTCTAGGTACCTATAGCTAAGTCCCCCCCATTTTTTAACTTTCCATTCTACATCTCCCAAGCCTCTATATGAGAGGGGGGTGTCAACCATCAATCTAAGCCTATTAGTAGTGTCTTCAGGATTAGAAACAAGATAAGTAGGGAATACCAGTGAAGTGGAAAACTGTGAATGGAAATCAAAGTATCAAACACAAAGCACCTCACCTGAGGACATAAAAAATGCGTCCGACCTCACACGGTTTCTCTCTCCTCGGCTTCGATATCGCAAGAGCTGTGGTCGTAGTCCGATGTACAGCAGTTCCGATTACAACCAGGCAGCACCTTTGTTTGGTGTCAACAGAGTAGTACTCAACTGCTGCAGGGTGTTATGGCGAGGTTTGAACTCAGACCAAAGTAGATCGGAGTACAAATTGCCCTTGTTGGAACCGCAATCGATTGGAGTTCGAACTCCTAACGAAGGGTCAAACAACCTATGCCCCTCCTCAGAGGTGCCCTACTAGTAGATCAAACCCGACAGCCAATTATCGAATTCCACCACTACAACTAAATGCAGTTGTAATCACAAATACAAGCACAATTGAAACTCCACCAACCAAAGGGGCCTCGATCCTCCGCTAAACTTTAATTGATGGTGTCCTTCCTACCCACGCGGAGGAAAATTTTTTGCAGTGGGGATTTCGCTGCATATGCTGAGTGGGGCATCTGGATTGTTCTCTAATGTGCAGGAGAAAAGGGAGCAGTCTGATTGTATGTAAAAAGGATATGAGTGCAATGCACGGGTCGTAGCTCAGTGTAAAGTATAATCAGACGGCTCTCTATGCTTCCATCAACAGTCCAGATGCCTCACTCAGCATCTGCAGCGAAATCCCCAAGCAGCAAAAAAATTTCCCACGCATAGCGTCCTTGAGCTCTAATAACATATCATTACTGTAAAAAGACTCGAGAAGTAGATCAAGCCTACCATCAACAGCCAGCTAGAAAATATACAAACTGATAAAAAAAACTGAAATTTCTATCAATTCCGAAATTTCTGTTTCTATGAGGAGTCTTGTGCCTAAAATGAGCAGGTGTTACAAGAGAAAGGAACGCATAATCTCCTTCTCTCTAGGGTGGGCTCCCTCCTAAAACTGTGGTTGGACTGCTCGTCAACTGCGGCTAAGAAGAGACCTCATCCTTTACTAAGGGCTCTCCTTCACTCAAGATCCGCCGGATATATAATCGCCTTTTGTTATCAATAAACCAGTTGGGGTCCATGCCTAACACCACCCCACCCCCCACCCCCTAACCAAGGGATTCTAAAAAAAAAAAAACCAAGACTAAGAAACTAAAGTATGACTGCATTTAACGGTAAGAAAATGGCACAAATATCAAATATACCTTGAATTAAATGTAAGTGCCAGACTCAATCTAAAACTAGAATCAACAAAACATAAAAGTATAATCTCTATATACCTTGAATTAAATGTAAGTGCCAGACTCAAACTAAAACTAGAATCAACAAAACATAAAAGCATAATCTCACCCTCGTACTAAATCAAGAGCTTTAGCATATATAGCTTAAACCCCATGCCATGTGTGCAGTACATGCAGAAAAATGATCTGAAAAGGGGATGCGGTTACAATTCAAAATTGATCTACTTTGTTACTACTGACTAGTGGCATGTCTCTCTAAAACATAATGTGTGCTAAAAATTCGGTAGCAGCCAAGGTTCAAAATCACGGCATCAATTGGCCAAGGACTGGTACATACCGATACTAGCTGATACCTATTAAGACCAAAAAAACCCAAATCAGCTGGTACTGGTTCGTACCGGCCGGTACCGGTTTGAACTGGTTGATACGTACCGGTACGTACTCGTTCTAGCCAGTACGAGCCAGGCATCGGGATCGGGGGTCGTACCGGTCTCGATCCAGCCAAAACCGGTACGTATTGGCAGGTGCGTAGTAGTATCGATAGTTTTTTGAACCATGGTACAAGCAAATCGTCACACATATAAAGGAGAAGAAGAAACGTTGTGTTAGTAGAAACAGGCTTCAGAGAAAGATATGCCGCAAATTTGGAGCAAGGATTCATTGGGGACCTACTCCCAAGATACACCAACCTCTCTTAAAACATACATGCAGTAGAGCTACCTCTAATCCAACAAACTATGTAGCATCTACCAAAAGACTTAAAAAGTAACATAGGAAGAAAAGGGTTCATTCAAGCCATTCATCTCTGAACGGTTCCTTTTCTATGTTAAGAAAGTTCAGACATCCTGATAAAGAAACACAAGCCCAATTAAGCAAAAATATCTAATTAAGGGGTATCGTACAAGGTAAAATGGTTGGGCATGCGATAAACCAAAGGGGAATTCTATGGTATCGACATCGGTAGCATACCAAAATTCATAGGGACAGTCGGATGGCCATACGGTGGATCTCAGGCATCCACCTAGGGTTCATCCCATGGCCTCTAGAATAATGCTCCCACCACTAGGATGCAAGGAACATGAGATAGATAGCGGAGATGGGTTCTGTATGGTACATAATCGATACCGAAGTGGAACCCTAAACCAAAACCATAACTCAAGTCTCGTCCTATCTACTAGGAAGGGGGTCAACTTTATGGACTCTACTTCGCCAGTCATCTATCTATGTTATCAACGCAACTTGTCGTACGTTTTCTACAAGCGACAAGAATGTTACATTAGGTCCTCCCCTCCTCTTTCGTTCCCTCCACAACAATCCAAAACCTTCCCCTTACAGGTTATGCCTTTGATCTCCATTGTATAGGCTCATATCATATTATGTTCTTCTCCATCAGTAGTCCTCACTTGGTGCCACTTATACTTTTCCCCTACATACATAATCCTCACATTATCCCTGTCAACAATAACCCTAGGTGGGGGGGGGGGAAGAGAGAGAGAGAGAGAGAGAGAGAGAGAGAGAGAGAATGAGAATGATATCTCTTATCTCATTAGGGCAAGAGTCCAATATATATACAAGAGGATATGAGTAGGGTATGAGTTTCATACACAATAAAATATGTATTACCCACTATATACAATATCTCTAAACCCCCCCCCCCCCCCCCCTCCTCAAACTCAAGATGGATTATACATCATGAGTTCGCTAAGTCAGAACTAGAAACACAACATTAGGTGTGACTTCGTAAAAAAGTCAACAACTTGCTTTGCAGAGGAAATGCTCCACGTTTCATAGTGTTGTTGGGAGAAACAGCAATCGAGCTCAATATGCTTCGTCCTCTCATAGAAAACCGGGTTACTAGTAATTTGTATAGCACTCCAATTATCAAAGTGACGAGTTGTAGGTTCAGAAATCTCAACTCCTAGATCCCCAAGGAGACGTCGTAGGTAAATAATTTCCTTGGTGGTGGACGTCATGGCTCGAAAGTCTACCTTGGTGTTGGAGAGAGAAACAACATTTTGTTTCTTACTACATCATATCCCAAACTTAGTCAGCATTGGTGTAGGCACGTAGGACCAGAGGTGAAGTCAAGAATAGGAAGAACGACCGAGTGATGGTATATCGAAGGTACCGAAAAATCTGTAAGAGGGGACCGTAGTCAGCATACCGAGGGGCAACAACAAACTGGCTGACAATATTAACTATGTGGGCAATGTCGAGCTTGGTGATGCAGACGTAAACCAACTAACCAACGATCTGCCTGTACCGAGCGAGATCTGAGAGAGGCTCACTGTATGTAGGACGGAGCTTCACATGGAGCTCGAGTGGAGTGTCAGCGAAACGATCATCAAAAAAAGCAACTCGATTGAGGATATCAACGGTATACATCTACTGGGAAAGCAGAATTCCTCGCTTATTATGGGAAATCTCAAGCCCGAGGAAGTAGTAAAGAGGACCAAAGTCCTTTATCTAGAACTGGTACCGGAAGTGCTGCTGAAGAAAAGCAATCGCAGTAAAGTCATCACCTGTGATAATCATGTCAACAACGTAAATTAGGAGAATCATCCGGCCCTGAGGAGAGGACCGCATAAACATAGAGTTGTCCTACGAGCTCTCCACAAAACTGGCCTCGGTAACTACCTGCCTAAAGCATTCAAACCATGCACGAGAGGCCTACTTGAGCCCGTAGATAGCTCGATGAAAACAGCGGACGTACTGATGAAAAGTGCGCAGGCTAGGAGAAGGCTGCATGTAGACAACATCTAAAATGTCACTATAAAGAAAGACATTCTTCACGACCATTTGGAGAAGAGACCAGCGGCGAACAGCTGCAACCGCCAGGAGGGCACTGACCGTGGTTATTAAAACCACGGACATGAAGGTCTCCTTAGAGTCTATCATGTACTCCTGAGTAAAGTCACGGGCCACCAACTCAGATTTTGTGCCGCTTAATGGATCCATCAGGTCTTCGTTTGACCTTGTAAACTCATTTGCAACTAACATGCTCAACACCAGCAGGGAGTGGGACGACGTTCAAAATTTAAGTATGCTCGAAGGAATGGAACTTCGCCATGGCCTACCGGTATTGAGGGGTCTGAACGACCTCATAGTAGGATCGAGGCGCCTGGTCAGAGTGAAGGGAAGCAATAAAGGACGTGAACTGGGGAAAGTAGGTCATGATGGCAAAGACAAAGCGGTCAGGCAGCTAAGAGGCAAAGCTAAAGCGGTCTAGGGGGCGATGCTCGTGCTGAGGGTAGCAGGACTGTAGGCACAGATCCTCAATCGGCAAAGACTGGTTGCGCATAGTAGGCGTAGTCACAAAAGTATCACGAGCACTAGGAGGAGTATCAGAGGAACCAACCTCCAGCTGAGGAGAGGACGTGGAAGAACCAGGATCATGCCGACCAGTGTAGTCCTGACTCCTGACAAAAAGACTCCTGACAAAAAAAGGTAACAACCCAACGAGGAGAGGATGACACGAAAGGAGGAGAGGAGTCCCTGGAAGAGTATCCGAAAACATAGGGTGTGACAGAGGTGGGTGGCGGTGGAGCAGGTGGGACGAACGAAAGCGGAAAAAGAGTCTCAAGAGCCGGAGGCAGTGGGAGGAGACTCCAGAAAGGTAAAGTACTAAGTCGCAGAGAAGTAGTACGGGGCATCCTCGACAAAGAAGACGTGGTGAAATATACAAAGACGACGAGTCAAGAGGTCATAGCAACGGTACCTTTTTGTACTTGGCATTGATCCCAAAAGAACACACTTAGTTGCTCTTTCAAACAGCTTCGTGTGCTCGTGAGGCGGAAGGAGGACAAAACATGTGCATCCGAAGGTACGGAGCATGTTATAGTGAACAAGATTTTAAATTTCAGTTTCATGTTGGGTTTCTGTCCAAGCTTAAACCAAAATTTTAAAATTTCGACTAAAAATTGATCAAAATTGATAAAGTTATAGTTCCAGTTTTGAAACCGAAATTGACCGATTGACCAAACTTTCGAGTGGAAGTGACCGAAATGGACCGATATTTATAGTTCTAGTTCCAAAAGTCAAAACCAAAATTGATCGAAATTACAAAAATTGATCGAATTGCCGAAATGATCAATCCCATAGTTTCGACCCTCATTTTGTTTCGGTCATGGTCGAAACCGAAATATTTCGCCAAAATTTCGTAATTTCGGTCGAAATTCGAAACCATCGTAGTGAAGAGAAGAAAAAAGGCACTCGTGAGAAGATACTCCACACGAAAGAACAAAATAAGGGGTAATGCTGATGTGGTTGACTGATGTCAGAAATGACTTCAGTCCAGAAGCTGCGAGGAACGGAACCAGAGATGAGAACATGTGTAGTCTCAAGAATGTGACGGTGCTTCCGCTCGATTATGTCATTCTACTCGTGAGTGTGAGGGCACGTGCTGGAAGAGTCACATCTCGTGGGACTGCAGAAGAGTCTGGATATCAGAAGAGAGGTACTCTAGGGCACAATCAGACCAAAATATCTCGATGCGCAGATCAAACTGTGTGGACCTTCGAAGAAAAAGTATGGTATACCTACTGAAGTTATCAACAAAAAAAATATAGTAGTGATAGCCACACATCGAAGGAATAGGAGCTAGACCCCAGATATCGAAGTGCACCAGGTCAAAGGAACTACTACTGCGAGTAAAACAAGAAGAAAAGATGAGAGTTGCATGCTTTGCGAGCTTGCAACCTGAACAAACAGAAAGAGTAGACCTCGACCGAGAGATCCAGACTAAAAGAAGAGTCGAAACCTAGGCTCATAGATGTGGTCTAATCATTGATGCAACAGATCGGCATCAGACGTGGCAGCACCGCATAACCCAGAAAAAGTAGGAATGTGAAGGTCCTCAAAGTGGTACAACCAGCCTACCCTGTGACCCGAACCGACCAGCTCGAGGGTCCTTCACAACACAAGAAAATAAGTCAAAGCCAATTTGTATTCAGAATTGCACAAGCTGTCAATAAAAATAAGGCTCATGCAAAGTTGAAAAGCATGAAGCCCAAAGAGAGAGAGAGAGAGAGGTGTCCCATAGAATCTGAGGCAGTAGTGATGGACCTATATTGTGTGATGGTCAGAAGAGAACCATCAACAGTGTGGATCGATGGAACGTGCGGTGTAGGCTGGTAGGCAGTAAGCACAGGAGCACCAGGTATCATGTGGTGCGAGACCTTAGAGTTCAGGATCCAGATGGCAGAGGTACCCAGCGTGACCAAAAGGGAAGAGAAACTAGAGGTACCGACAGAGCTAGAGGCAGCCTGCTGGCAAGGTTCTAAAAAGCAGCCCAGGCGGCCCCCCACCCCCCAATCTAGCCCCTAGGCGTTGCAGAAAAGCAGCCAAACTCCCAAGCAGAGCTAGGCAGGGTAAGGCATGGGTAGGTGGGCTGAGGCGGTCTAGGCGGGCTCAGGTGGGTTGATTGACAATATTAACAGTTTTCTAATCTTTTCTACAGATTCATACAAAAATCTAGGCGAGCTAGTCTAGCCGAGCTCAGGCAGGTCAGGCGAACTGGTTGACAATATTATATGTAATATCAAAATAATAATTAAAAAAATTAAAAAAACCAAAATGCATAGGTGCTAGGCGGCTCCCTACCGCCCGACTAGCGCCTAGTGCTTTTTAGAACCTTGTCTGCTGGTCAAGGCAAAACTAAAGCTGAGCAACCTGCTGCTGGAGGAGCTAAAATCGAACTAAAGAAGCAACTGTAGTACCAGGAGAAATTGCAGGATCACAAGCAGTACTGGTCGGATGAGGCGGAGGGGCAGGGTTGAGAACACCCTCCAGGGCTACAAACGAACCAAGCTGTCCGTGAGCAACTCGTAAACAAGCCCGATAAAAGCTCGCTCGAGGTCGTTCGATTACTAGTCAAGCCAAGCCCAAACTTTAAGTTTAGGCTCGTTTAATAAACGATCCAAACTCAAGCAGACCAAAGCGCGGCTTGATTGGGCTCGCGAACATGCTTGTTTAGGGCTCATGAGTAGGCTCGTGAATAGGCTTAACATATATAGTCCATGCTTTTGACTGATTTTGGAATTCAAGAGCAAGCTCGATATGGGACCATTCGATCAATAATTGAGCGAAGCCTTGCCTGAAGATTAGGCTCGTTTAATAAATGAGCCAAGCTCAAGCAGACCAAAGCTCGGGTTGGCTCGGCTCGATTGTTAAACAAGCCAAGCCCAAGCCCAAAGTTTAGGCTTATTTAATAAACAAACAAGCTCAAATAGATCAAAGCTCAACTCGTTTGCAACCCTAACATCATCAAAGCTGAAAAACGAAGGAGTTCCAGGCCTTCAAGCAGACTCAGATTTGGGACGTGCGGTTGTACCACAAGCAGACAATAATGAGTGCGTAGAAAAACTTCCGAGTGGGTTGGTACCCATTCTCGAAGGAATTAGTCCAAGTCCGAAATGGGTCCATTGCCCAAAAGGTTTCCTACGCACTCGGATTAGTCCAAGCCCGAAATGATTTCTTGATAATGCAATGATAATTTATCATTGTCATCATCTAACTATTTTCTGTGGATAAAAGATAAAAATACCATTTAAAAAGTATAAGAGTATATTCATGCCAAATGATCTACTCTACAAAAAAAGATCACAGATAGGGAGGAAATCAATAACAGAGATATGTCACATTGCAAGCTTCTAGTGATAGCCGCAAAATAAGATGGATCACAACAAATCAAAAATTGATGACGCATATAAGCAAAACATCTGAAGTCAGAAGCCAACTAGGCCTCATATAGAGATCCAATAGGATAGAATAGAAAATCCAAAGACCAATGTTAACTATTTGACCACTATTTGAACATCCAACATAGCACCTCTTTGTTGCCTCACTCTCCTCCACCACAAGCGTTAGGTTAAATCACATGGAGACTCCTAAATGTAGTCATAGTTTACTCCCACATAGTATGCCATATTGTAATGGTGTGTATTCTCTCCCTATATAAGGAGAGGTAGTGTTATGTAATATGAGCATCAACACAGAGAGTATTCTCTCAAAAACCCTAGTCTCTCCCCCCTCTTGTAACATGGTATCAAAGCAAATTTGCCCAGTCTAGGGTCTCTGTCGCCACCGGTGATCTCGAGAAGGCCGGGAGTATTAAAAATATTTTCTTCTTCGGTCACTCCTCACGAGCTCTCGCAGCTACTTCCCTTAGGCCAGCGCTCCAATCTCCGCAGTAGAGCAGCCTCATGTGGGTGGCGATCACCGGCTACATTGTCCTCGCCTCCAGCTATGGCAAACTCGCCATCTTCATCTTCAACACTTGGGTCGATAATTTTCATAGACCCTTGTCTATTTCCCAGTTGGCATGTTTGTAGGTTTCACAAATCCCCTCGGTTGTCCTGCTTGCATAGCAATCGAGTTCCTATGATGACTTGATTGTAGGTCGGCCTAGCACTATCTTCTACTTTACAAAAAAAAAAAGATCTTAGATGCATTTTTTTCTTTCTTTTTTGTTCGGCAAACTAATGTTGGTTTATATCCTACATCAATTTGATGGGGGGTGTTAGATGTAGTTATAGTTTAGCCCTACATGATCTGTGATATTTTAATGGAGTGCGTTCCCTCCCTATATTTAGAGAGGTAGTGTTATGTAATATGAACATAAATACATAGAGTATTCACTCTCTCTCTCTCTCTCTCTCTCTCTCTCTCTCTCTCTCTCTCTCTCTCTCTCTCTCTCTCTCTCTCTCTCTCTCTCTCTCTCTCTCTAAACCCTACTCCAAAACATAAATATATTTTAGTCCTGCAAGAAGTTTCCATCATATGCTAGAAGTATTACCATTATCCTTGGAAAGCCATACAATGTTCATGATCCATGTTATTTGGGTTTCCAATTCATAATTTCCATCGGCTAGCAAGAAGATTCAATGTATGAGAATTGAGCACCTTCCCCTGAAATACTAAACGTGATGTTTAAATTGTTCAATAAAGTACTGTTAATACAGAGGAGGGGTTGGTCAATGTGATGTCCGCAAACCCTAATAATTCTTACAGAAAAAGTAAGCCCTGAAAGGAAACATAGCAGAAGCAGGAGGAGGACAATGGATACCTCAATCAAGATTCCGAGTTTGCCGACAACCGTTCGAGGCCCTCCCGGGCGGAAATCAGCGAGCGGTCAAGCCGGAGTGCCGACTCGAAGGCCCTCCTGGCCTCCTCCGGCGCCCGCTTCTGCTCGTAGCACTCCCCGAGCAGGCAGAAGGCCCGGTCGTTCTCTGGGCTGAGCCGTACCGCCTCGACGAGGTCGGCGAGAGCCTGGTCGAGACGGCGGCGGCGGTTGATGGCGAGGTGGAGCTCGGCGCGCTTGAAGAGGGCGTCCCCGCGCTCGCGGGGCGAGAGGGACTTGGCGGCCGGTGGGGAGAGGGCGGCGTCGATGGATCGGAGGGCGGGGACGCGGTGGCCCTGGAGGTCGAGGGCCAGGGCGCGGAGGATGTGGGGGGCAGCGTCGCGGGGGTCGATGGCGATGGCACGGTCGGCGGCGTCGCAGGCGGATCGGGCGAGGGGGAGGGAGGCGGTGGCACGGCCGCCGGCAGAGGCGGAGCGAGCGCGGGCGAGGAGCTGGGCGCCCTGGACGAAGTGGCGGCGGGCCTGGGTGGCGGCGGTGTCGCGATGGCGGAGGCGGGAGAGAATCCGCTTGGGGAAGGACTGAAGCGCCACGAAAATGCCCACCGCGAAAAGGAAGAGCAGGGCCTGGACCACTATTTCCGGCGCGCCCGCCATCTCTCTCTCTCTCTCTCCTATTTCTTATTTGGACCCAAATATCTGGTGCTGATCGGAGTTTTCTGATGGCGTTTACTTAATAAAAGACTACCTTTTGAAAAGGTGAATTACACTTTAACCCCCTGAAGCATACGCAAAATCACTTAACCACCTGTTTTTTTTTTTCAAATTATTATTTAAAAAAATTATCACAATAGTCATCTGTCACAAATAATTTCAAAAGATGCCAAATTGATAGCCACGTGGCGAGCTGGCGCCGTAAAGCGCCCCGCGCACGTCGACTATCCTTTTTTTGTCTGGATGGCCGCAAAATCGGTATCCCACTTACCGACTTAAATAGGTAGACGTCTGAAATCTATACAAAATCCAAAGCTGGGTTGTAAACAAGGGAGGCTCATCCATACAAAAACATAGAATAATAAAGTCGGTAATTGAAATACAGACTTTAAAGTTGGTATGTGGGATACCGACTTATGGTCAATCAGAAAAAAAAAAAAAAGACAATGGAGGTCGTCCGGGCAGCAGTTAAAGGAGCACCACCCGGAATCACGAAGGCATGGTCACTTTTTACGGGATATCAATACCCAAGCATTCTCCTTCAGCACCACAGTGGTTGATGCCGAGGAAGGTGTTTGTCGTCCGCACCACCTCCACCGCCACCCCGCTCATGAGTACAAGTCTTGGATGAGTGGCCCAAACAACCACTGATAGACTAGTGGTTGTTTGAGGATTGATCCAAGCAAGGTTTCCATACAACCATGTCACCACCATCAATCCAGACCCTTAGCTTAAGGGTTGATCCAAGCGAACCTCCACACACACACTTTCAAACCTACCTCGGTTCCGTTTGCCATGTAAAGGACTCAAAGCCGATCGAATAGGTTTTCCCAATCAACTTCTTGGTTGATCTAAAGTTGATGGATGTTTATCTTGTACTCCTCTAGACTTTCTACGAGACAAAATCTTAGCCTAATTCCATTGATTCTTTTTTAAATTCAGCACCACCTACCACAACCATATAAATAGAAGGCTAGAATCATGGCAAAAGTGTAACCAATTTCCAATAACTATAAATAACAACATTAATTGTAACATATGTCCTAAACATACAAGATATTATCCACTTTGCAAGTGCCCGCACGAGTAACTTTCCAGGAGGTCACCCATCCTAGAACAACTCTCGCCCGAGTACGCTTAACTACAAAGTTATTACGAAATCCGTAGTGGAGCACAATTTTAAAACATGTCTTCTATATTTGGGAGAAAAAATTATATAAGTAGCTCAATATCTCTTTATCTCCAGACAATGTGAAGCTAACTCATGTCCTTGTATACCTTACCTCATCTATTTTGGCATCATAGCCTCAGGAGTCTTGACTATTGGCTATTGAATCTTGATCGTCATAATCCATCCCCCTTAATGGCTATTCGTCCACATGTAGGGTTAGAACCCCCCCACCCCCCCCCTTCCCAATTGCATGGAGAACCAACTGTGATTCCATTCTGTACCATCCACCCCAAACAAACAATATAGTATATGCTTTGCACGTGCCCGCACGAGAACTTCCCAAGAGTTTACCCATCCTAGTACTACTCTCGCCCGAGCACACTTAGTTACAAAAGTTCTTACGAAATCCGTAGCAACTCAATGTTTTAAAACGCGTCTTCTATATTTGGGAGAAAAAATTATACAAGTTGTTAAGGAGCCCCTTCTCTCCAGTCAAATTGAAGCGAACTCGTGGCCTTGTACACCTTACCTTACCTTACATCATCCATTTTGGCATCACACACTACAAGAAATAGGTTCTTTACCGACGGCTATTTTCATACCCGTCGGTAATAATATTATTTATACCGACGGTCCACCTAATTTCCGTCGGTATTATAACTTCGTTTCTTTTAATTTTTTTTGCTTATTTATTACCGACGGTTTTATATATTCCGACGGTAAAATGTTTTATACCGACGGACCAAATAATGTCGTCGGTACAATTACTTTATACCGACAGGTATAAAATATCCGTCGGTATAACTCGCCCTGAGTTTTGTCGTCGAACGTTACCGACGGACATTATTGATCCGTCGGTATAAATCTATTATACCGACGGATAAATAATCTCCGTCGGTAACAATCCACAGCGAAACTCAGGGTAACAACCGGCTCTCTGAAAAAAATGAAACCGTGAGTTTTGTCGTAGAATATTACCGACGGACATTGTGTATCCGTCGGTATAAATCTATCGTACCGACGGATAAATAATGTCCGTCGGTAAAATTCCACGACAAAACTCAGGGTAAAAACTGGCTCTCTGGAAAAAAATAAAACCCTGAGTTTCGTCGTAGAATATTACCGACGGACATTGTGTATCCGTCGGTATAAATCTATTGTACCGACGGATAAATAATGGTCGTCGGTAAAATTCCACGACGAAACTCAGGGTAAAACCGGCTCTCTGAAAAAAAATGAAACCCTAAGTTTCGTCGTAGAATATTACCGACGGATATTAGTGTACCGTTGGTAAAAAATGTATTTTGACCGACGGAAGTAAAACATACCGTCGGTAAAAAGCTTGATATAATTAACCTCCGCGCTCCCCCTTCGATGTGTTCTGTTTCGATCCCTCCCCGACCGCCCCCCTCTCTCTCTCTCTCTAAATCTTCCCCATCCCCCCTTCCCCGGCCTCCCTCCCCCCCTCCCCGGCCTCCCTCCCCGGCCTCCCTCGCGTTCCTCCGGCCGGCCACCCCTCCCCTCTCTTGCGCGCCGGCGAGCTCCTCCTCCTCCGGTGAGCTCCTCCTCCTCCTCCCTCTCTTCCCCCCTAGTTAGGCAAAGTAAAATTTAGCTCAAAAATATTTTCCCCCATTCAATTTTAGCTCAAAAATAAAAATATGATTTAAATAGAATTTATGAGAGAATGATTCTCTCTTCAAAAGTATTGAACAAGTATTTATCATTTTTATAGGTTTTAAATAGGATTTAAAACCTCAATGAATAAGTATTTATGAGAGAATGATTTATAGGTTTTAAATAGGATTTATCATTTTTATAGGTTTTAAATAGGATTTATGAGAGAAATGACCATTAAATCTCATTGAATCTCATTGAATACTTGTATTAGAGAGGAGTATTTCATTGAATCTCATTGAATACTTGTATGAGAGAAATGATAAATAATGACCATTAAATCTCATTGAATAAGTATTTATCATTTTTATAGGTTTTAAATAGGATTTATGAGAGAATGATTCTCTCTTCAAAAGTGCTCCACATGTCACAACACAAAAGAGAAAAAGAGAGAGAGAGAGAGAGAGAGAGAGAGCTCAGTTTTAGTATAGATATATTAGATTTTCTACTATATATCGAGCATTAGCCTACTCGCCAATGTAAAAGGCGATTTAGCGTAAATTCAAAATAGCAAACCCTCCAGTGAGCCTATTGGAGGGGCGAAATTCGGACTCTGGCTCCCTACTCTAGAGAAGGGAGCCGAATAGGGCGCCTAAGATTGCCCATGACGTTTGGGCACCTCCTCCGACCGGCTTGTTACTATCCGCTTTCGTTGCGGGAGCAAAGTCATCGAAGGGGGGACGGGACTATCTTATGGCCCCCAAAAGGAGCCAAGTATCGCCCTATCAACACTTTGACACATTACCTATGGGGAGAAGGTTGCTCCACATAGGTGTGGAGCCAAAGTATTGATGTTCAACAAGTGTTTATAATATAGACCAAACCAGACGAAGTGAAAACAAGAGCTAGTCCGATGGCCGGTCACTAGCTCCACTAATGACCTGAGTCTGGCCATGCGAGAGAGAGAGAGAGAGAAAGAGAGAGAGAGAGAGAGAGAGAGAGAGAGAGATTAGTCTTTTAAAAAACATAGAGAATTTGTGCGGAGTCGTATAACATTGTTTGAAATTACTTCAGGTGTTGTATAGCCAGATAGACGAAGATGTCTTCGATCGATAAGAGTTGGATGCGTAATTCGAATCGCATGAGCCAAGAGTACAGAGAAGGAGTTAGGAAATTTCTGGATTTTGCATTTGAGCGTCTTGCACCGCTTGATGGAAAAATTGTGTGTCCCTGTATAGACTGCGGAAGGGTGACTAGGAAGGTTCGAGAGGAATGTGAGGTTGATCTGGTAATGCGAGGCATTGACATTAGCTATACCCGTTGGTTCTTGCACGGTGAGGAGCTAGATGCAGTCCCCATGGCAGCTCACGGTGAAACTGCAAACACAGTGATCGCTGATGATAATATTAATAGAGACGATGACGATGACATGCAGGGTATGATACATGATTTGCAAGGTGGAATAGGCACGGAAACACTGTCAGGTGATCAGCCCAATATTGAAGCGGACAAGTTCTACAGATTGCTTAAAGATGCCGAACAACCTCTATACCCGGGGTGTGAGAAGTTTTCAAAACTCTCTTTCACTGTAAAGCTTCTTCATTTGAAGTGCCTCAATGGTTGGAGTAATATGTCATTTAATATGTTGGTAGAGTTACTGAAAGAGGCTTTTTCTATAGGTGAGACAGTACCGAAATCATTCTACGAGGCAAAGAAGACAATTAAAGATCTCGGTCTGGGTTATGAGAAAATTGATGCATGCGTGAACGATTGTATGTTGTACCGGAAAGAGTACGAACATGCGCGGTCATGCCATATATGCGGAGCAACGAGATATAAAGAGACGGATGCCGAGTCTAGTACCAATCGAAGGAAGAAAAATGTATCTGCAAAGGTTCTCCTATACTTCCCACTTAGGGACAGGCTTCAGAGGTTGTTTATGTCATCGAAGACTGTTGAGCACATGAGGTGGCATGCACGAGAATGTACAGATGACGGGATTTTGAGACATCCGGCCAACTCTCTGACGTGGAAAGATTTTGATCATACCTATCCTGAATTCGCATGTGAAGTTCGCAACGTCAGGTTAGGGCTTGCTAGCGATGGCTTCAATCCCTTTGGGAATATGAGTGTGTCGTACAGCATTTGGTCAGTTGTCCTAGTTCCATACAATTTGCCTCCCTGGATGTGCTTAAAAAGCCATACACAATGCTCTCCTTGCTTATTCTCGGACCCAGGTCGCCCAGTACAGCCTCAGGAGTCTTGACTATTGGATCTTAGTCGTCACAAACATTTTAGAAACCAAGGTTGTTATTAGGCACTATTATTATAAGAGGAATGCCAAAAAATGATGTAATTCATTGCTACTTACAAAGTCATGTATATTACTCTCAAAAAACAAACAAGCATGATCGAGGGCTTAAAAACTTGTTGTCCTGGAGTTGAAAATGTTTTAGTATATAGGGAGGGTAAAGAGTAGAAACAAAGCCTCCTGCATCAAACCAAAGTACAGAAAACATGGAAGCTCAAAGAGTACAATTTTTAACCCCATTGTCCAACTCGTAACAAAGGGTGCAACTCGGTTCGGTTTACCCCCAAAATGAAACCAACCCAACCTAGGGTCGATTCCAACTTTCCTAACCTGGAGCTGACCCAAGATATCTAAAAAACCAACCCAACCCGAACCATTGACGTCGGTTCGATTCGATTCTCGGTTTGACCCGGACCAAGTTACACTCCAAGTGAAGATTAACATTTGTGATTTTAGTATTAGGGGTAGTTATGTCATTTAAAGACAAAAAAAAGTCAACATAGAGACTTGATTTAAATGCATACTTTTCAGGCGGGACCTGGTGCAAAACCATCTCGTTGTCTGTCCTTTTCACTAACATGATCCTTTGTCAGGACATATCACTAACTTCCCAAAAAAATGGGGGACTTAGTGCGTGATAGGTCCCCGTGATAACATTCCATTAAGTGTAGGTTCCGAAAAAAAGGTTATGCTATTATAGATCCAAATTAAAATATCAATACATTAAGTCCAACGACCAGCAAAAAAACATTTGCCCATGAACATTTGTCATATTTATCATATAACCATTCCGTTAACCAAAGATGTCACTCCCTCCCGGTTTCGACATTAATAGCATAATCACTATACCCGCTACAGTGATTTCATTGTAGCTGATACAATGAACTCACTGTAACAAATATGTATGATAATTTTTATGTAGTTGCTATAATGATTTAAAATGATACTCAGACATATGAAATGATATGATAATTTTTATGTAGTTGCTACAATAATTTAAAATGATACTCAGATATATGAAATGATACTCAATTTTCTAAGTACCATTTTGAAATGATACTCAATTTTCTAAGTACCATTTTGTATATTTGAGTACCATGTTCAATCACTATAGCTGCTATAGTGATTTCACTGTAGCATCTACAGTGATTCACCGTGGTTACTACAATGGTTTCAAATTGTACTTGAATATGCCAAAATGGTACTCAGTGCTACAGTGATTTTATTATAGCAACCACGGTAAGGGGCGAAGGGGGTTCTGAAGAGTGGGAGGAGAAGTTAAAGGGGGTTCCGGTGAGTGACGAAAGAGAGGAAAAGAAAGAAACAAGGTGTGAGGGATGGAGGTGGGGCAGAAGGGGTTCCGACTAGTGCGAGGAGGGGTTGGAGGGGGTTCCGACGAGAGACGAGGGAGAGGAAAAGGAAAAGGAAAAAACAAGATGTGAGGGATAGAGGTGAGGCGAAAGAGGCTTCGACGAGTGAAGTAGGGGTTGGAGGGGGTTCCAGCGCGTGACGAGAAAGAGGAAAAGGAAGAGACAATGTGTTAGGGACGGAGGTGGGGCAGAAGGGGTTCCGACTAGTGCGAGGAGGGGTTGGAGGGGGTTCCGACGAGAGACGAGGGTGAGGAAAAGGAAGAAACACGATGTAAGGGATAGAGGTGGGGCGAAAGAGGCTCCGACGAGTGAAGTAAGGGTTGGAGGGGGTTCCGGCGAGTGACGAGAGAGAGAGGAAAAGGAAGAGACAATGTGTGAGGGACGGAGGTGAGGCGGAAGGGGTTTCGATGAGTGGGAGGAGGGATTGGAGGAGGTTTGGATGAGTGGTGAGGGAGAAGAAAAGAAAGAAGCAAGGTATGAGGGGCAGAGTGGTTCCGGCGTGTGGGCGTTGTTGGAGTAGGTTCTGACGAGTGAAGAGAGAGAGGAAAAAGGAATAGGTGACGTGTGAGGGGCCAAGGTGGGGGCGGAGGAGTTCCAACAAGATGAGGACGGATTGGCACAATGGTATATTTACCATTTTAAAAAATCACATCATCATAACTCGTTTTAAATGGACCGCTGTAGTATTGAAAATATACAGAAGGACCAACTTTTCACCTACCTTGATTTGGTAGACTTACTGTAAACAGATAAATGAAAATTTTCTCTTAATCAAACTGATTTGTTGCTCGGGACCTAACAAAATGAAACTGTTCCCTCAATGAAATCATCATATTGTCTGTCCTTATTAATAGAGGTTTTTCCCAAAATGAGCACCAGGTTTGACCAATTACCCAAACTACTGCAGTTTTCTAAACCGTAACTTTTTTGCTCTCAGACACGTGACAAATAATTCACGTGAGGCAGTTAGAATTTTTAGAGACCCTTTTGCCCTCTAGTCAAAAGGTAAAGAAACTGAACCTTTCTTCTTTCTTTTTCCCTCCGCGACCTTCCAAACCCCACCTGCGGCCTCCGTAACCTCATCGTCGGCACTCTTTCTTGGTGGAGATCGTCGGAAGATCGTCGGAAGATCACCGGAAGATCGTCGGAAGATCACCGGAAGATCGTCGGAAGTCATCGGAATCTTCATCCACGGTCGTGCAAAGCCTTTAAGGTAAATCTTCGAACCCTAAACCACGCTTTAACAAAAAAAATGGTTTTTTTTTATTTTTTTTTACCCTAAACCCTAAATCATGGGTGAAATTATGACAAATTAAATTTCATACCGTAAAATCTTGAATAAAATGGTTATTTGAGATTTCTTCGATTTGGTAACTACTTAGGGCTTTCAACAAATAGGTTTCAGATATTATAAAGATGTGAACAGGATATTGTTGATGATTAATTAATTAGGGTTTTTAATTTTCAAGATTAAAATTAATTTTTTAAAAATTTATTGTATTTTTTGAAATGAGCTTTTACTCCATTATCAAACAATTTTGTTATATGTTTCAGACCTCAAGTTATACTTGCATCGAACAGAAAAATATTTTCTTAAAAGTAAGATCTAATGCAGTAAATTTGTGTATCAAAATCAATGGGTCTATTGCAGTATTATTTGCGCTCGACACAAGTTCACTTGAGTTCGACGCTTTTAAAGTTGTGTACTGTATGAGATGAACTTGCATAAGATCATCTCCAACACTTACTGAAATTTTTAATCAAATATGAGTAAAAACTCAATCTGATACAGAACACTCCAACCATTTACTCAAATTTGAGTTAAAACTCAATTTGGTATGAGTTTGAGTAAGGGTCGGAGCTGATTTTGGAGTTTTTACTTAGATTTGAGTAAAAACTCAACAGTGGATGATAATTTTGTAAATATGGAGGTCCTTGGAGATGATCGTTAAGAATTTGGTATGGATTGAGTCTCCCCTGATTTGGTGTAAAATGAGTAAAACTCATTTTGGTATAAATATGAGTTTGACTTGAGCAGCTTTTGAGTATTTTTTACTCGGATTCAAATCTGAATCATGATTTGAGTATAGCTGGAGATGCCCTAAGTTGTAGTAATTAGCATTTGGTGTAACAATGTTTTACTTTTTATACTTCTTTTATTCTTTTCTTAATATTATACGTAATATTATTTTTACAGATGGGACGTGAAGGTCTTCGGAAGAGGCCACTGACACCATCCTCCAAACCACCTGCAAAAAGATCTAGAAAAATGGCATCCAGTTCACCTACAATGAAATCTGAAAGGGAGTCATCCAAGTCACCTATCAAGAATTCTAACAAGAAGCCCCCCAAGTCACCTGCAAAGAAATTCGAAAAGGAGCCGGAAATCTCTAAGAGAAAAGGAGGAAAGAAATCAAACGCTGGAAATAGTTCCACATTAGAGAAAAGTATAAGCAATGCACCCGTTAATAGGTTGGAGTATATGGCTCAACCATCAGCTAGGTGCAGTGTCTCATTCCTTGATGCTATCCTTGAGATGTTTAGAGATAATACTAATCGGATGGAATTGTTGAAGAAGTCTTGTTTTGGTCATATTTTATATCTAAGGTATACCAAATATATGTTTCTTCCGATGCTTGCACATTACTT
Organism: Chamaelirium japonicum; assembly: GCA_947650365.1. Taxonomy (NCBI): domain Eukaryota; kingdom Viridiplantae; phylum Streptophyta; class Magnoliopsida; order Liliales; family Melanthiaceae; genus Chamaelirium; species Chamaelirium japonicum. The sequence continues at coordinate 91,866,869 of OX393549.1, read as the reverse complement.
TTGGCAAAGACATGAGTCAGACTTTAAGTTTAATATTAATGGTGTGATGATGGAATTTTCTCCCTTGGAGTTTACGTTGATCCTAGGGCTTAGGTATAACGTTTCCACCCCTCCTCCAGACCTAGATACTGACAGCATTGGTGGTCCTTTGAAGAATAAATATTTTTATGGTAAGAAGGTGGTGGTAACTCAGAAGTTATTGGTGGAAAAAATTAAAGAATGCAAAGATGATGTCGATGCAGTAAAGTTGGCATTGCTACTTCTATTAGAGAGTTACTTTCTTGGAGCCAATCCCGATGTTAGTATTCCTTTGATGCATTTAGAACTTGTGGATGACTTGGACAAATTCAATAAATACCCATGGGGAAATGTGGCCTACAACAGTTTGAAGGCCGGTGTGGAAGGTGCAATAAAAGGAGATAAGAGGCCAAAAAAATATAATATCTTTGGTTGTGCATATGCACTTCAGGTATGACTACTTTTAAATTAATTAGTATGTTATAGCATATTGTCTATTATTTAATAACACTTGATTATTTGGTTGCACATATATTTTGCAGGTGTGGATATTTGAACGAATCCCCCTTCTTGGAATGTTTTGCACAAGAAAGCTGAGCACTGATACGAATCCTAGAATTCTTAGATGGTGCGATTTGAAAAGTGTCACCTACGATAGAGTATTCAAGTTTTTTAAAGAAAGAAAAGTAAGTTTTAAAAACTTGAGTTTATATTTATTTATATATAGATATATATATTAATAATATTCTAATTAATTAGTTGGGTTGATATATAGGTTCAAATTCTGGAAGAGTTAATTCCATCAAAAGTAGAAATAGAGGAGAATATCATCCGTCCCTTCTATGGTCGTGAATTATCTACTTCAATAGAAGGATCAATGGAAAGGGATATGGAAGAGGAAATCGATAAGCCGAAAGTGGATAAGAATGAAGAGGATAAAATAATTGAGGACAATGCTGAAGAGAAAAAATCGAAAGGGGATAAGGGGATCCCTATATATTATTCTTTACCAACTTCACAATGTCCATTAGAAATAGTGGTAGAGGAACACCAAAAAAGAATCTCCTCACTTGAGGAGATTGTAGTGAAACAAACCCAGGTAATAAATGAACTCCAACAAGAAATAAAGGAACTTAAAGGGCAACGCAAGGTTGGAATTTTTTCATCTCCACCTTCTTTCTCCAATGTGGATGACAAGGATTTTAATCCGATTGGTACTTTGGATGATCTTATTGGTGCGGCTACTCAAGTGCATGTGGTGGAATACCAACAAGAGGTAAATTTGTATTCTTAAAGTGTATTTAGTTAATATGTATTAAATTTTTTTATTTGAATACTTACAAAATGATTGGTTGTATATTGTAGAGAACGGAGAGATTGGGACACAAGGAATCCCTCATTCAAGACTTTTGTATTACACCACACCGAACTTATAGGGATGTAGAGGATGAGGGTGTGTCTCCTACTCAGATGGATTCAAATAGTAAGGGATATTCTCCTTCTCAGACGAATCCAAAAGAATGCGGTGATCCAGGTTTACATGAAGGGATTGAGGAATCCTTCGCTCGAGATCCAAACATAGTTGATGATCAATGTCCAAGTGATGTTTTGATAGTGCATTCCAAAAATGAAGAAAACAGAGGTTATGAAGAATCTATTGAACCGGATCAAAATATAGTTGAGGCATGGAGTGCAAGTAAAAAGGATGTTTCGACCGTACAAGAGAGCCAAACAAATAAAAAGGAACAGGTATAATAAAAATTCAACTACAAAATTTATTTTTTTAGAATTATGATTTAATATTTTCTTTTAATTTTCTTGTAGGAGAAAGTTGTACCGGCAAGACGCGAATCACAGCGGATGAGAAGGCCAGGTCCACATTTATGTTCTCCATATACAGACCCATTAAATAGAAAAAAACTTTTGGCACAATTGGAAGACGAGGTAGAGATCAAACCTGCCAAGTGGATAAAAGGACTTAACCATGAGGAGAGAAAATTTTGTATTGACTTCATGGATGATAACCGTAGAGAATTGTATGTATTATGGTAGTACAATTAAATATAAATTAGAATGTCTTTTACAATTTATGATATAATTTCTATTAACTTCATGATGTATGTTTTAATGTAGGGATAACATTATTATTGACGAGATTAATGTGAATCCTTTTTGGATTAAAAAACTCTATTCTAATGAAGGATGGGCACACAGTGAAGTGAGTTATGCATACCATTTAATTATGATATAAGTTATCTCTAATATTATAATTTTTTTACTTATAATTATATTAATTTGATTACAGCACATTGATGCCTATATGTCTCTCCTGGAGACACGTTTTTTAAGATATTTTGAGCACTTTCACAAGGTTGAGAAGATTGGCATCTATTTTGGCAGGACGTACTTATGGGTATGTTCGCTAATTCTAGTTTGACATATATTTTTTTATAAACTGCTAAACAAATAGTTTCTAATAGGTTGTTTGTTGATTGTGACAGAATTATATGATATTGGCTTTCAATGACTTTAAAAGTTATATTAGAAAGGAACCTCAAGGAACAGATTTGAAAGTGCTAGCGAAGAGTTTTAAGTGGTCTGAGTCTTTGAAGCAGATTATGTTAGGAAACGGGGATCGAGTCAAAAATGATGATGGTGTATTTTATCCGATATGGAAGTGTGCACATGCTATAATCCCTGTCAATTATAATAACATGCATTGGTATCTTGTGAACATCTACATGCAGGAGAAGAAGTTGCTTATTATTGATTCATTATATCAATCCTCTCATATCGAGTATAAGGAAGATATTGAAAAGATCTTGCATATCTTACCTTTTGTACTCTATAGTTGTGGACATGATGCTGCTTTCGATGGCGACAAATGGACAGCGTACAAGGCGATGAAGACCACAATACCAAGGCAACTAAATGGATATGACTGTGGGATTTGGGTTATGTCCTTCGCTAACTACTTCACCTGCAATAAAGAATTGGACTTTAAGGATGCCGACATGTGTGCTTTTCGGCGGCGGATTGTATATCAACTTTTGATGAAATATGTGGAATGATGTAACTTGACATGTGTACTTTCTGGTGGCATTTTGTAACTTGGAATGATAAAAAATATGTAATGAATGGTCTATGCTGTTTTGTAATATGAATATGTTTATTTTGTTACCGAGGTAGAATATTGAATGTTATACTCAATAGCCGTTGGATTGATTTTTATTATTTTGGTGAATTAAAAATGGTTATGTGCGTAGCAATATTTCCAATTCAATTCAAATAACTGCATCCAGCACAAGTCCAAAGATGAACACAAAGATTGATTGTGTCAAACGCAAGTCCTAACATCTTCGCAGCTGCTTCTTGCATACAACGCAAGTATGGTTTGACTCGATTATCATCCCTGCAATTGAGCACAAATATGTACTGCGTCCAACGCAAGTATGGTTTGACTCGATTATCATCCCTGCAATTGAGCACAAATATGTACTGCGTCCAACACAAGTATGGCTAGAATCATCATCACTGTAATTGAACGCAAACGATACTTGTGTACGATGCAATTTTTTTAACAGTTCTCATCACTGCTCCTTGCGTTCACAATAGTTTTCAACAGTTCTATAAAAACCTATCCTCCCTGTCCTTTCTCTGCGATTTTCTTCATAGCGGAGTAGTCGACGGCCCCTTCTCTGCGATTTTCATTGGAGAGGACGACGCGGAGGGGTAGAATACGGATCAGACTTCTTCTCCTCCGTGGCCACACAGATCAGACTTCTTCTTCTCCGTGGCCACACAGATCAGACTTCTTCTCCTCCGTGGCCACACAGATCAGACTTCTTCTCCTCCGTGGCCACAAAGATTAGACTTCTTCTCATCGGAGGTATGATCGCATCCCCTTGGATTGATCACTTCAGAAAGGGAAGGGGGAAGCTCCCTTCTAGGTCATAAACCCTTCATAACTCCCCCCTTTCTTCTTCTAGGTATTTGTCATTTGTTTTACTCGCAAATGGTTTAGTCGCCCCCTTAGATCTAACTAGATCATATGCTTATTCTCCATTCTTAAAGATTAAAAAAAAAAAACTAATTTCTTCTTGTTTAAATATATTAACTAATTTCTTCTTGTTTAAAAAAAAAACTAATTTCTTCTTGTTTAAAAAAACTAATTACAGAGGGATCCTATAAGATTTTTTTAAAAAAACTAATTTGTTCTTGTTTAACGAGATCAGCCCATTTATCCATTGACTGCTACAGAGGGATCCTATAAGATTTTTTTTTAAAGAGATGGTGACATCTCAATTGTAAGATCCAAAAATGTACCATGCATGGAGGTATTTCTTTATGTGGTTTTTTATATGGTTTTTTCTGTACCAAATATGTATCATCCAAATATGTAAGATCCAAATATGGTTTTTTTAAAGAGATGGTGTCATCTTGATTGTTATTTTTTATGTGGTTTTTTTTAAACAGACTCAAATATGAGCTCAACGATATATCCAAATTTCACATGTCATGTGGTGCTGGTTTTTGTAAGATAAAGACATCCCGCACATCAAAAAATCCTGAAAGATTGTTTTATACATGCCCACTACCAGAGGTACATCATAATTTACTTTGAATAATATATATGCCCTTGGAATAAGATATAGATTTGTATTACCCATTTATTGTTAATACATGATTGCAGGGCAATCGATGTCAGTTTTTTATGTGGTGTGATAAAATTCAAAAGATGATTATTCATAAATGCACGTGCGAGAAGACGATACACCGCTTGGAGGCTGAGGTCGAGGGGTTGAAGGGAAAACTCCATGAGTGTCATATGATGATGAAACAAATGCGGCAAAAAATGCTTGATGGAGCGATGGATAGTTTGTCGTTACTTCAAGATTTATCTTCGTTAGAGTTGACTGATTAAAAATGTTGTAATGTTTTTCTGAATTTGGGTATGGGGTGCCATAAATAGATCCCCCTTGTTTTAGTTCAAAAATAATATTATTTTAAAATAATTTTAAGCCACACTTGTATAACAGCATAGTAAGGTGATTGCAATATAATTTGTTTAATAATTTTTAACTTTGATTACTTAAATAATTTATTTAATACCTATCCAAATTCTCAAATACTGTTGCCTGTGATTGTTCAAATTTCTTATGCCCCTTATTTCATTTCTCATGCTTCTTGTAATTAGCTCGATTCATCATTCCTATAATTGAGCACAAAGATGGACTGCGTCGAACCCAAGTATGGCTTGTATTGAATGCAATATTTTAACTAGAATCATCATCACTGTAATTGAACACAAACTCTATTTGTGTACGACGTAATTGCTTGTTTTCTGCAAAAGGTGTCATTGCTTGTTTTCAACGCAAGTCCTATTATAGCATGCAGTATTGACAGTATCCAATCGCAATAGTCATATTAAAGATATCGATTATCTAAGTCATTGTATCTAATTACAAGTAACCAAAATTGCACAACCATCCAATTACAAGAAACCAGAATTTCAAAAGTCATTGTATCCAACTACAAGTCAGCCAAAATAAGATCTCTCAATAAAGTAAAATATAGTTATCCTTGCTCGATTGGTTTCTTACAAGCTCTTCTATTGTACCCAGTCTGTTTGTATCTGCCACACTTTACGGTCTTCCGTTCTTCACCTTGTGATAATATTCTTTTTTTCTTTGGCCTCCCTGGTGGAGTCTTTCCCTTAGGTTGTAGCAATTGATCATCTTTAACTATGTTATCTGAAATCTCCCACTGATTTTTATCAGAAACTGGGTAGATGGACTCTTCATACGTTGATCTATAATTATCCGTCCAATAATAATGGGCACAGTATGAATATGGGTCCATCTTAAAATGTAAAATTCCAGCTAAAGCATGAGAGCATGGTATCGCCATTACGTCAAATTTACGGCAAGTGCAAGTTCTCCTGCTTAACATAACTTGATCCTCAAATTCTAATGATCTAACCATAAACTCATCATGATTAATAGGATGGCAAGCCGTTGCACATGCACTTTTCATTTCATTACACAACTCATTTTCAGCTCAAGTTGTAAGTTTTGTTGTCAATCCGGATGACATATTTCTACGCTTGAACCACATACCCTGAAGCTTTAAGCGGAATTTCTCAATAAGCATGGTGATAGGATACTCTCTGACATCTTTCAGAACGTTGTTATAGCTTTCAGAAGTGTTTGTTGTAATAATATTAAACCTTCTTTCTTGAAAGTATGTCGTTGTCCACTTCTCTCTATCAATCTCATTTAGCCATTCATAAGCATCACTATGCACATCTTTTATGGTTGCCATCATTTGATGAAAAATTATAGGCCTAGTTGCCTTCGCAGCTGTATAAAAATAAGGATATAACCTGTTGAGCTTGAATTTGGCATACATATTTTGTGCTATGTGGAATGCACAATAACCATGAAATGCACGTGGGAAGACTTCAGGAACTTGAGTTAGTAAAGCCTTGTGTCGATCTGATATTATCACTAACCTCTCCATAGGACCCAAGGCATCCCGCAAGTGAATCAAAAACCATCTCCAACTATGGTTGTTCTTAGATTCTCCAATTCCCAAAGCGATTGGAAATATATGATTATCACCGTCCAATGTTGTCGCTGTAAATAATATACCTTTATATTTGCCCTTAAGTTGTGTCCCATCAACTGCGATTACCGACCGTAAGGTATTTCTTTGAAAACTACGTAGGCATGGGCCGAGAGCTAGAAAAAAACGTTTGAATCTTCCTCCTTCTCGTAAAATTTTCGTAATGGTTCCAGGATTTTTTTTCTGTAGCTCGTGACAATATGCCGGAAGCTGCTTATATGATTCCTCATATGACCCTCTCAGAAGTTTTATAGCAATCTCTTTTGCCTTCCATGCCTTCTTATAACTGATCTTTACACCAAACTCCTTTTGCACATCACATATAATTGCTTTCGGAGCATACGATACGTTTCCCTCTAATCGATGCTTTACAAACTCACTTATTAGATCACTTGTAGCTTGCTGATGATCCTCACCTCGTTTTGCCATCGAGCATTTGTGTTCACTCTTTAGGGACTTAATCTGGAATACTACAGTCCCCTTAAGTATAGATGCATGCAATCTACATGTACAGTTTTCACCTTTGCATATGATAGTATATCTTTTTGGAGTGGAATCTAAAACCTTATACTCAAAATTTGAATATAAAGCATACTTGTTTAGCGCCTTAATCATGCTCCCCTTGTTCTTAAACATCTGATGGAGGTGGATTTCATGATAATTATCCTTCATTTGTATATCGGTCGAAAATTCCTTCTGAACATATATATCTTCAAACCCTGCTAGTGAATCAGATATTATCGGTTGCTCAATCTTTGCCAGTTCTACTGCTGATTGTTCAATCTGAATATTTTCTATCCAACTATAATTTTCAATATATGTCGGATCATTTGTGGTACAAGTCCTGCAAACAAAAATAAAACGGTAAGTTGGAGCATAGAAAACATATTTAGACCTTCATAATAGCATAAAGATATCCTTACCTGAAGGCTGACAGTGATGGCATTGGGGCTTTACTCCGAGATTTAGTGCTTGTATATGTGTCTTTTGGATGCAATTTTATATCAACTGATGGGTTTTTCACAATAACTGGATTATTCTTAACAACATCAGCAAGTAATGCATTTAGTACACCACAACAATCGTTAGGAACGACATTTAGATCTATATCCAAGTGGTGATCATCAGATATAATCGGCCCACGTGTCACACCTTCATAAGAAAACCTACAATTATATGAACCATATATCATAATTTGAAAAATATAGTTCATATTGAGTATTTGAAAGTAGAAGGTATAATAATGTACCTTTTCTTTTCCATAGCAACGTCATCGATGGCTGGGTCATCCATGGTAGCGTCATAAATGAGACTGTCATTTAAAGATTCCTTCACAGTGATATTAGGCTTAATATAATAATTGCAATTATGAATACTTGTATCTTCAGAAGTTCCAGCAATGTTAGCAGTAGATATATATGCTGAATCATTCAAATATTCTTCTGAATCTTCTATCTTAGCAATTGAAGAAACGGGAAAAGCATGAGACCGAGAAACTTTGGGAAAAACTTTTTCTTTTTCGTCTATCTTCCTCTTACAAGTAGATATTGGAATAGAAACATATTTGGAGCATTTACGGTTTTTTGTTACTAGTAATGGGATATTGGACATCACATTGCGTATATTGTGGGCAATGAACGCGCATACATCATCATTATCCACAATCTCTATAGGCAGACAAGGGATCGTACTTGGATACAAAGCTTTAAGAGAAATGTCATATTCTTCGACGTCAGACTTTGTTATCTGATAGATTTTCTGAATAAGTTGGTCATAGTCGCTTGATGAAGATAAAAGAAAAGTTTTGGATATTCCCCCCTGGTGCTGGTATTTATTTTTGACTTGAATGAATTCTCCATCATAGATACATAAAATCGGTAATAGTGAATCCATGCCTGAAAATGATAAGCGAATGAAACTGGCATAAGGCACAATGTATTAATTTTTGTAATAGTTAAAGCAAGTCCTAACATAAATAGTTGAGCTGTATGTAAGTATCTATTTTGAATGTAGCATCCAACGCATGCATGCTTATGTTATAAAGAAGATGTTCAAAAATAATGATCTTGTATCCAACACAATATTATTGAGTTGATTCTTGCATTCACTATTTCAAAATCTTTATCATGAATCTCAAATCATCTCCACACATACGCAAAGTTATAAAAAAATTTCAGTAAGTGCTGGAGATGATCTTATGTAAGTCCATCTCATGCAGTACACAACTTTAAATGCGTCGAACTCAAGTGAACTTGTGTCGAGCGCAAATAATACTACAATAGACCCATTGATTTTGCATACACAAATTTACTGCATTGGATCTCAATTTTATGAAAATATTTTTGTATTCGATGCAAGTATGACTTGCAGTCTGAAACATATAACAAAATTGTTTGATAATGGGGTGAAAGCTAATTTTAAAAATTACAATAATTTTTTTAAAAATTAATTTTAATCTTGAAAATTAAAAGCCCTGATATCATGTTCACATCTTTATAATATCTGAAACCTATTTTTTGAAAGCCCTAAGTAGTTACCAAATCGAATAAACCTCAAATAACCATTTTATTCAAGATTTTAGGGTATGAAATTTAATTTGTCATAATTTCACCCATGATTTAGGGTTTAGGGTAAAAAAAACAAATTTTCTTGTTAAATCGTGGTTTAGGGTTCGAAGATTTATCTTTAAAGGCTTTGCACTACCTTGGATGAAGATTCCGACGACTTCCGGCGATCTTCCGGTGATCTTCCGACGATCTCCGGCCAAGGAAGAGTGCCGACGATGAGGTTGCTCAGGTTGGAGGTGGGGTTTGGGAGGTCGCGGAGGGAAGAAGAAAGAAGAAAGGTTCAGTTTCTTTACATTTTAACTAGAGGGCAAAAGGGTCTCTAAAAATCCTAAATGCCTCATGTGAATTATTTGTCACGTGTCTGAGAGCAAAAAAGTTACGGTTTAGAAAACTACAGTAGTTTGGGTAATTGGTCAAACTTGGTGCTCATTTTGGGAAAAACCTCTTATTAATAACCTTATCATCTATCAGGCAGCTATCACTGACTTCCCAAAAAAAATCCAGTTTATAGGCCTACCGCCTACTGAGTCACTTACCCTAAAAACATGGCCATCTCTTCGTCACCCCCCGTCGCATCTCTTCCTCCCATCCCCACTTCAGACGCTCCACTGGACAACCCCCTCACCCTCCTCCCCCAATGCAAAGGCCTCCACGACCTCAAGCAGCTCCACGCCCAGATCCTCAAGGCCGGCCTCGACAGAACCCAGCTCGCCGCGTCCAAGATCCTCGAGTTCTCCGCCCTCTCTCCCTCCGGCGACCTCCCCTACGCCCTCCGGATCTTCGACTCCATGCCGGATCCCGACCACTTCGCGTGGAACACCGTCATCCGAGGCCACTCCCTCGGCCCCTCCCCCATCCTCGCCGTCCGTTTCTACGTCCGGATGCTCCTCTCCGGCGCCCACCCCAATTCCCACACCTTCCCTTCCCTCTTCAAGTCCTGCGCCTTGGACCTCGCCGCCCGAGAGGGGAAACAGATCCACGGGCAGGTTCTGAAGCTGGGTCTTGGCTCCAACGCCTTCGTCCACACCTCTCTTATCAACATGTATGCCCGGAATGGTGAGTTATCTGATGCCCACCGAGTGTTCGAAAAAAGTGGTCTTAGAGATGTGGTCTCCTTCACTGCTTTGATTAATGGGTATATCTTAGTGGGTCGCCTGGACGACGCACGCCTGCTTTTTGATGACATTCGTGTCCGGGATGCTGTCTCTTGGAACGCGATGATCGCAGGTTATGCACGGTGCGGCCGGTTCAAGGAGGCATTGGATCTTTTCCAAGAAATGCTGAGGGCTAGAGCCGAACCCGACGAGAGCACGATGGTCAGTGCCCTGTCGGCCTGTGCGCACTCTGGTTCAATCGAAATGGGGAGGTGGCTTGATTCTTATATCAAAGATCACGCCTTTGGGTCGAATCTCAGAATCAGTAATGCCCTGATAGATATGTATGCAAAGTGTGGAGACTTGGAGATGGCCCGCCAATTGTTTGATGGGCTGCATGAAAAAGACCAAGTCTCATGGAATGTACTAATTGGGGGATATACCCATTTGAATCACTATAAGGAAGCTCTTTCCTTGTTTAGGGGAATGCAGTTATCTCAGGACGAGCCCAACGAGGTGACCTTCTTGAGCGTTCTTCCTGCCTGCGCTTATTTGGGCGCTCTTGACATCGGAAAATGGATACATGCGTATATTGACAAGAACTGCAAGGATCGTTCGGCCAATGCTTCTCTTCAAACGAGTCTCATCGACATGTATTGCAAGTGTGGAAGTATAGGTTCAGCGCAGCAACTATTCCGTGCAATGCAAACCAAAAGCTTGTCTTCTTGGAACGCAATGATATCGGGTCTAGCCATGCATGGTCTTGCAGATATGGCATTCGAGTGTTTCAAGAGTATGGCCAATGAAGGTTTCAAACCAGATGATATCTCCTTCGTTGGCGTCCTGTCAGCCTGTAGCCATGCGGGCTTGGTAGATATTGGTAAGCATTATTTCAATTCCATGATCCAGGATCATGGGATCTCACCCAAATTACAACACTATGGTTGTATGATAGATCTTCTCGGACGATCGGGGCTTTTCAAAGAGGCCGAGGCTCTTGTCAAGAGCATGGAGATGAAGCCAGATGGGGCGATTTGGGGATCCCTGCTTGGGGCTTGCCGGGTTCATGGAAATGTTGCGTTGGCTGAACATTTAGCCACTATACTCATTGAAATAGAGCCTGAGAATCCCGGTGTTCATGTGCTTTTGTCAAATATTTATGCGGGCGCTGGTAGATGGGAGGATGTCGCAAGAATCAGGACCGACCTGAATGACAAGGGAATGAAGAAAGTGCCTGGATGTAGCTCCATCGAAGTGGATAGTGTTGTTCATGAATTTCTTGTGGGTGACAAGGTGCATCCAAAAAGCAGGGAGATATACACAATGTTGAACGAAGTTGATAGGAAGTTGGAGTTGGCTGGTCATGCCTCTGACATATCTGAAGTGCTTTACGACATCGAAGACGAGCGGAAGGAGGGAGCATTGTCTTATCATAGCGAAAGGTTGGCCATTGCATTTGGGTTGATCAGTACAAGCCCAGGAACCACCATTCGGATAGTGAAGAACCTCCGCGTCTGTGGAAATTGTCATTCGGCGACCAAGCTTATTTCTAAGATATATGATAGGGAGATTATAGCTAGAGATCGAAGCCGTTTTCACCACTTCAAAGATGGGGTCTGTTCATGCAAGGACTACTGGTGAAGCTTATAGTCATTCCAATTTCCAAGGGAAATATGAATTTTCCTATCCTTGAGAATTTGGGTAGTTAGGGACTTAACAGGCATAGGTTGGCGTCTGGCCAGTGGACTCATTTGGTAGTTGTACATTTTACTACATCACTACAAATAGGGAAAGAGTTTGGTGAAATTGAGTTCACCAATTAAATGGTGAATTCGAATGGAGAAGCTGCCACATGTCATAAGAAGTCAACAGTTGTGGTTGAGAATATATATTTACCCCCATATATGTTTATATATAAATGCATTTAGCTGCAATTGTTGACTTTCTCAGGATATGTGGCAGCTTCTTCATTCGAGTTCACCATTTGAATTATGAACTCGAGTTCAGCTTCCTAGGCCCCAAACTTAAAAATAAACTGGATTTTAATTTTTTTTCACGTGGTCATAAAGTTGCATATTGTTGCAATTTGAATTTTTTAATAAATAATGACAGTGTTGCACTTTCAAGAAGTATGGAGGTGGTTTCTCGTGTCATTTCATGACCTAACTTGGTTATGTAGAAAGTTCGTCAATCCAAAATTTTCCAAGGCTTCACTTTCAATAGCAGCATACTTCAATTTCATTGAAAGAATACATTGCATATATTGCTACTCGGGGGGTGTTTGGCATCATTCCGGAACCCTCCATTTTTATTCCCTGTTCCAGATTTTTAAAAGTAACGGTAGTATTTGTTCCGGTGGAATGAAAGAGTTGGGAACGAGAATTTGTCACTCCGTGCGTTTTTACGCCGTCCGGAATGTTGAACCATGGAATTACATTAGAAATAGTAATATTGACAGCAGTGGCAAACCTAGGATTTTTTTTTTCAGGGGGGTATAATAATTAAAAAATAACAACAGTCGTTCTTCACAGTTGGAGGCTTCGGCGGGTGGCGTGACAACATCCCTACATTCCTTCGATCTCACAGCAAAAGACCTGTTAGGATTTTGTCTCGAGTGGAGAAGGATTTTGGTCCTCGATGAAGTCCTTCGAAATTTTGGGGCTATAACTGGCCGAGTGGGTTGGTTTTTTCAAGTCGTGAATAATAGGCTTGATTCTCGTTTTTTTTGGGAAATTTCATACATACCCCAAAAAACATGTAAACAGGTCTTGATTCCCACTCGATTCTCATTCACTATGGGTCCATTGGATGAACCCTACGGGAATGCCATGTGCGCAGGTGGTGACTGACGACAGTGGGCATCGGTGGCTGACAGTGAGTGGGTAAATTAAACTTTGCCCCCCTGAAGTTTAGTTAAAAAACTACATTTTGCCCCCCTTGAAATCAGTTACGATAAGATAAAAATTACCAAATGAGGAAATCAAGTAGTTGACAAAAGGGTGTATTATGCTAACATTTCAACCTTTAGGGAGCGATTTGGAACAAACTAAATTATAAAGGGGTTAAATGTTTTTGAGCTAAACTTCAAGGGGGGCAAAGTGCAATTTACCCTTGGTATTTTTCCAAAGTGAGGGGCCCCTCGGGCCCAACGTAGGTCCGCCCCTGATTGACTGGAATACCCTCTTCTGGTTGAGGATTAAGCGGAACAGCTATTTGTAATGCCAAACACCTCCTTATTAACCATCTTAGATGAAATTGCTCCGTTATGAGAATGTTGTTTCATTTCAGCTCTTTAGTTATATATATGTGCCACATAGATGAATGCAAATTCCTATATCAAATCGTGCCTTCCACCATTTTTGCACATACTCTTTTGTATAAAGAGGAATATGGTAGGGTTGAATCTTGTTGCACGAGCTTAACTTATGTAACCGATAAAGTTGATCTCTACCCTCCAACTAGCCATCTAAGGGGGGGTGTTTGGCATCATTCCGGAATAATCTATTTTCATTCCGAATTCCATGATTTGAAAATAACGGCTAGTAATTGTTCTGATGGAATTAAGGACTTGGGAAATAAAAAATATCACTCTGACTGTTTCCATGCCAACCGGAATGTTGGACCATCAAAAAACATTAGAAATAGTAATTGACAATAATAACCTCTTCTGGAAGAGGATTAAGGGAACAACTGTTCCACATGCCAAACACCCCTTAAGTTTCGTGCCAAGCCGTCCCTTGTCAAGTTTACTTGATCAGGTTTTCGCCACCAAACTTTGAGGGCTAGCATGTTGACAGACGGGTCCAAAAATTCTTGCCATGGACCATTTTTAATTATAGTTTAGTTTGATAGTCGACCCCATCTTAATGGATGAGGCTTGGATGGGGATGATAAATGATGACATAATTACTCCCTTGTCCATGATTGATTGGTTGAAAAGTTGAACATTATTCTCTAGAGCAATGCTATTTAGCTCGAATTAGGTTTTTCAGATTCCGCTCAGCCTGATTGACGTGGCAGCATGCAACTGGTGGTGTAAAAGGCTTAAATGTCACTTCAGCCACCAGTTGCACGCTACCATGTCAATTGGGCCAACGAAATCAGGAAAACCTTCAGGCTGAATAGCATTTCTCTATTCTCTATAGGAGGTTGATGAAAGACAATCTAGTGTGAGGTAACACGTAACTCCTATAAACCAAAGAGACTAGCTAAAACGACATGAAGTCATTATAAGGGCACAAGGTTTTGTGTAATCGATCACATGCTGGTAAAATCCAAGGAAAACTATATAAGATGATAGATGATAAGGCCAACTATGCTCTAGCAATCTGAATGTTGTGTGCAATGGAGATTTTGTATTCACATGGGATAAGCAAAGCTACAGAAAGTTATTAAGTAAAAATTTGGAACATATATAAAAGGGTTTTTTGGTAATTCCTCCCCAACTAGTAGGTTAATTATCAAAACCTCCCTTACTTTTCAGTAATTACAAAAATCTCCTTCAAGTACGTAGGTGCAGTACTGCATATACACACTTTCATTACTACATGTATGTACATATTGCAATGCACCTTTGTACATGAGAGAGGTTTATGCAATTACTGAAAAGTAAGGGAGATTTTGATAATTATCCCATTATTTGGGGAGAAATTAGCAAATATCCATATATAAAATTAATTAGTGGGTCATGTGCATTTGATGACCATAGAAGGAGAATACTTGAAGAAAATGTCTAGAAATATTAGGAGTAGAAATTTATAAATTAGTACACTGGAGGAGGAATAGGAGTCACTAAGGAATAGGAGAGCATGAAATAACTTAGTTAGATGGTATTTTCCTGTGTATCACAAATGCTAAAGACAACTCATGTAAGGAGATGGGCGTGGTTTGCACCTCTTTTTAAAAAAAGAAAGTTCAAAAATAATATTTGGTAGAAGTTATGATGAAGTTTTTGACTTAGATTGTGTTGATTTCAACTTCTAATAATAATTATTGTAAAATCAGGGCTTATGATTCAATTCCCCTGGAATAAAGGATTTAGTTAGCACTGTATCATTATTGTGACACTAGTTTATGTACATTATATTTAACTGTTGAAAGAGAACTCAATCTTGGATGTATTGAATGTTGCCGTTCAAGATGTTTGGTAATTTCAAAATAATAGGTATTAACCATTAGATGGATCATTATGATGAACACATTGACACCAAATCCCCGAGTGTTTTAAGGTAAATTACATCAAGAGAATATAATGTTGATGTTCAAGATGTTTGGAAATTTTAAAGGAATAGAGATTAGCCATTAGATGAATCATTATGATGAATATATTGACCCCAAATTTGATGAGTGTTCAAGAAAAATTATATCGTGAGAATAGAAGTGTTCTTGCCACTTATATAACTTTCGTGTGTAGCATTTTGACATTTTGTTTGCTTGGGATCGTAGGTTCCTATAGTTGATTTAGTTAATCAAAGTTCTTATGTTGCTCTTGCTTGCTTTAAAGATTCATGTATATGATTCAAAGCCAGATAAATGTTGCTCATGTTGTAACTTGTAGCTAATTGAGTCAGTTATGGACTATTCCATCTAGATACTTCTTGTTTGACTGAATGAAAAGATCAACAATATGGCAATATGACTTCAATTGGATTGAGCTGCAACTTGGTCACAAACTAATTTGGTACAATTCCTTTTAAAGCCTTACCTAGTTATTTTTTACTCCACAATATATTGTAAAGATAAGGATAGCCCTTCAAGACTCAGCAACTTAATATCGATTCCTCCATTCTCTTCCAGAAAGCTACAGACGATAGCCAAAAAGAAGAATTCTCTACCAATCCAAGACAGCCGTGAGGAGATTCTAATCTATTCTGTAGTTGAAGCACAAAACTCTGGATAAGTGTTAGAATTTCAATTGCACAATCAACTCAGCCACCCTACCATGCAAATTATTTGCCAAGGTACTGCATCCACTAATCATACGTACCCTTCTTCGAAATAATTTATCTTACGTCTGTGATGCATTTCAAAAGGGTAAAATTCACAAGCTTCGTTCTCTCATTCTAATTATGTTAGTAATGCACCTCTTGGTTTGATCTTTTCTGACACTGTGATGCACGGGGGTTGAGTCTAATGTATTATGTGAATGGAAAAAGTATTGTGACATTTTCTCGAATAACTTGACAATTTTTCTTTTGAGAAGAGAAATAAAACCCATATTCTTATTAGTTTTATATGGAACACCATTGCCATGAAAGAAAAATTCGCTTGATTTAAATTTGTTATTCTATGATATAGTATAAAATTATAAATATAGCCAGCCAGATATGTGCAATGCACATTGGAAAAGAAAATATTAAGTAAATCAATTCATATGTTGTTTCTAATATTCTATTTGAATTAATTATTCATATATTTATTTTTTGATCCAGATTCAACATGTGCAAATAGTCTATTTCTCATGAGAAATGTTGATATAGAGAGGGATTTGAGAAACTATGATAGCTTTTGTTTGACAAACAAATGAAAAGTTATAAGAATTTAGAAGGTGAGAGGGGCAGTCAAATATTGGGATTTTTTGTATTCAATTTTTATGATGCAATAGTTGAGATTGAAGGATCCAATGTGATAGAAAGCTTGTATATATATCGTTTTACTTGGAATCCTTTTATGTTTGTTTTTCCTTCTTTTATTTTAGAGATAATCATGAACGAATGATTTTCCTTACTTTGTATAAAAATAAAACTAATATTATTATTGGATTAAAATTAAGTGATTTTTGCTTATAACCCCCTAATAAATATCGATATTATAAATACCCTTACTTTTTAAGTTTTATGAATACCCCCCTCACACATTCTGACATTTAATAAAATCCCCCTATCGTTACCTTTTTGCCCTCAAGTTAAATGAGAAGAAACTTTAAATGTTAGCTTGTTGGAGTGAGACCATCTATTTTGAGAAGAAACTTTAATATGCCAAATTTCTAAAATATTTTATACTAGTAAAAAACTTGGGCAATGCCCGGATGAACTTGGTGCCGCCACTTGGCACAGACGACATCACAGTCGTGCGAAGAAGTGTGCAATCTGGAGCGATTGTGATTCACTCATCGAGGTGTAATTCACTTGTTAGAGGAGAAATATATAGCACTAATGATTTTCTAATTAACATCAAATGATCATTAAATGTCATTGAATGAGTGTTTATTAACTTTATAGTAGGGTTTTAATAGGATTTATGAGTGAACCGCATTTACACACCGGAGAATGATTTTGACTTTTCAAAAGACATGTCACAACACTTAAGAGAGGGCTCCATTTTAGTATTATACTATTAGATTACAAGTAAGCATATATAGATCCAAAAACAAGAAACAATACAATGTTTTTGCACTCCTCTTTCATTTTTGTTAGCATCTCTACTGTAGGGGGCGAAATCCGCATTCTGGGGCATGCTATCCATCTCCTTGTCAACTGCTCGGTCGTTCACACCTCTCACACCTTCTGAGAAGTGAACCACGTTGCTGTTTGGATTGCACTTAGGTAAGTCCGTTAACTATCGCGTTCACAGGGCAGACGCACCTCATGATCAAATGGCAACTAAGACATCGATCAACCCATAATAGGAATTGTAATTACAATTCATGATGGAAGATGATACCACCAGATGTGGCCAAAAACTTGTGTCATTACAATATGTGGGGTGGATATGATATAAGCTATTGGATGCAAGGGATGATATGATATAAGTTTGTATAAAATTATGTATTAGTTTACTAAATTTCATGTAGTTGATAATCGAGCTCATGTGCTTGGATTTCCTTCGCATTCAACATAGATGAAGTCTCTCCATCTCTCCATCTATGTTGGATACTCTTGATCTTGTTAATAAAGTCTCTGTTGCTGGATATCTTCTTCAAAATAATACTACCACAAAAGGTTTTGGAAATAAAATCATTATGATGCTGTGTGCTTCCCTTTTAGCCCCACATCATGATACTTATTTTGGTAGTCAGGTTCAATCTTGGTCTTGAACCAAACCAGTCCTGACTAAATTGTTCAAGTGAGAAGGCGGGTCGATACTGGGTTGTTGATCTCGAGGCGTCCGATCGAAGTAGATAGCACCTACTCAAGAGTGAACTGGGCCACTAACTGACTCATCCCTGTTCCCGAACAATCACATATGTTCAACTAGCAGACAAAGATAGAAAGTATCCAGACACCCGATTCTCACACTGAAAATTGATGTATTCTCCTCTATCTGTCCTTGAGGTTTTGGCATCATCGGTTCTCTTGTCCAGAGTATTTGCTGGGTTCTTGTTGGAGGTTGCTTACTTTGAACCCAAGAGTTACCCAACACTTTTAATCGAGGCTTCATTGCATTTATTGTGCTCTTGTGGTTTTGAACGGAAGGTCGGGGAGAAATTTTATATGGAAAATATTGATCTTAGATCGAACTCTGAAGTTTTCAGACCATCATATTGTCTTTCTTCTCCTCTATACTTCCATCATAAAAGTTTCCAACATCATCATCAACATTGGTGGCTCAAAATAGTATTTCACCACTGGCATAAGCCTAGCATAGACAAATAAGCCCTGATTTACTTGAAGCATTTCAGCCATTGCAGCCTGCGTGGCTTCTCGGGACCAAAAGCATTTTATGTCCGAAAGTGAGAGAAGTGCCAAAAGTGGTGGAAGTGTTGTACGGGACTTTTGGCCAAAAGTTTTAGTTCCGTTGTTTGATTTGATGGAAGCAGTGAGGTTATAAACTGGAGTTCTACTACTTCCATTGTTTGTTTTGATGGAAGTAGTTTGTAGGGAAGTAGGACTTCCACCACTTTTGTTGTTTGTTTTGATGGAAGTACAGGAGTATGGTCACCCTAGAAGTCGTTGGTGAGGTTATCTAGCTCCTATAGCATAAATGGGCTTCCCTCCTTTTATAAAACTTATTTCAGATGATACACAATATTTTTTTAATGAATCAAATAATTGCAAAGCAACTCAATACAACTAAAGATGTTTTTAGAGGATCAATTTTTATTTTTCCTTCTATTCACAAACATACAAAGGATATCATACAAAGCTTCTCTATATACTAAGTTTCATCATGAAACAACAAATGTACATAGAATAATAAAAAGTCAAACAAATGTTTGCATCAAAAAATATCAAAATACATAATTTCATCTTGAAAAAATATATCAAGTCTAAACCAAATAGAAATCACAAATTATTTATTTAAACATATTTGTCTTATACAAACAAAAGACATGAGTTTTTCACCTCTCTTTTGATGTATTCACATACCACAATATCAGTTATACAAGTTGAGATCACAACAATGCATGAGTCTAAAGTCAACAACAATGCATGAGTTTCAAATCATTGACAATAATGCAATATGCTAAACTGAATGATAGGCAATTTGGTCTTAAAAATTTGACAACATCATACAATCAACCTTTATGATGTTTACCCTACT